>LN483401.1:372350-785361 GCA_900002565.1 Culicoides sonorensis | reverse complement strand
TATTATTTTTCATACGTAAAAATTCTACTGATACTTATGTTTTACTTATATTTGTTAATACACAAAGATAAAAAGAAAGACATGATTTTTTTCCTGATCTTTTCGATCTTTCATATCAATTATAATCACTGGTATATAATACTGTTGTTAATTTATCGTGTAATCTCTACATTTTTTTTTTTTTAATTTTATTTCATAGTAATTTTAAGTTCCATGTCATATTGATATAAAACTAATATAATTAGCACAGACTTTTTATGCTTGTTCGTCTTCTTATCACCATGAGAGAGAGAACTGAATTTATTATTTATTTTATTATATATGATTTGCTCACTTTATCTGTATCTTCATTTGCTTATACAGTGCCAAGCTTGTCTGTATTTATTTTGTATTTTATTTAAAAATTTATATAAATTTATTTTTTTTTTTTTTAATTATTATTATTGAAGAGAGATATGACTCTTTACTTATTCTGATGATAATTGTTGTATCTGTATGTTGTCAGATGGATTATTTTTTTCAATTAAATGGTGTCGTGTCGGCGTTTTGCTCAAAGTCAGTAACCTTTACAATTTTAATTGTTGATTGCAACAAGCCACATCTGGAATAATGGAAATGTAAAAATTTAGTAATTGGTTATGTGAAATTTTTTAATTGAAGGGGTCGTGAAATATGATAAGGATCGATTAAGTATATTCATAAAAAATGTAGGTGACATTTTTTTTTATTTTGAAAAATGAGAGAGATAATTTTTATGCTCTCTCTCTCTTTATTTTTTTCTCTTTAACATTCCTCTCTTATCTCTATTGAACTTTCTCTTCGTCTCTCTCATAAGCTCTTTTTGTGTCATTATCCGGCTATCTCTCTCTCTATTTATCGTTATTTTTCTCTTTATGTTCCTCTCTTATCTCTATATATCTCTTCCTCTCTCTTTCATTCTACTCAATTATCAATTTCGATCTCACTTTCCTTATCTTTACTTCTCTCTATTTGGTCCTCTCACTTGTACATCGAAGTACTTCTTCTCTTTCTTTCTCATGCTCTCTCATTCTCTTAATCGTCCGTTCTCTTTATTTTTATCTCTCAAACTTCTTGCTCTATTCATTTCTTAAGCTGTTTCACTCTCATTATCGGTTTTTCTCTCTTGTTTCTCTTCTCTTTCAATTCATCTCAACTTTCCTATCATAACATGCAATTCTTGTTCACTCAAACCTAAATTTATTGTTTTTTTCTCTTTATTTAATTTACTTTCATTTTCAAACAAAGATTATGTCAAGAATCAGATAACACAAAAATGAAAACAATAACAATAAAATCATACGACTTCCTAATCAATAACCCAAAAAAGTCATGTTATTTGTAAATAAATAAATAAATCAATATTTAATTGAATCAAAATTAATTGTTATCAATGCTTTTCAAATAAATAAAAATAAATCAAAATAATTCATTCAAAAAAACTTTAACGAATGTAAGCACATGGTCGCAAATAAATTTTAAAATGTTTGAAAAAAACCGTTAAAATTCAAAATATTCATTTTCTATAAATTTTTTCTATTTCTCAATGAATGAATGAATAAACAGGAATGAAAATTGATAAAATAAAATTCCTGAATCACTAACCACAGATAACAGCAAAAAAACTTAATGAGAACAAAGATCACTTACAATACAAAACGAATTCTTTGTTTCTTTTCTTTCTTTAATTCTTACATCGATCTGTCACGTTCCATTCTTCAATTTTCCTTTCTTTGATTACTCAATTTTGTTTTTATTTGTTTTTATTTTCTTTCAATATCTCAAGATTGTAAATAAATAAATAAAAAGAGATCAAAACCGCAAATATAATAAAATTGTGTGGCAATTCCATTTAATTCTCAAATTTATATGTGTATTTATTAGTCTTCAACTTCAAAATTGCTAAATACTCATACGCGTTTCATTTGACTCAATTACATTCAATTAAAATAATATGTGTGTACAATCATTTTAATAATGATATGCTCATAAAAGTTTAATATATTAATAAAAATTTATTTCAATGTTGTTTGATTAAAATTTTTTAGTTTTGTAATAAATTTAGCATAAAATATTTGATTAATGAACATAAATACTGATTATGAGAATGAATTGTGACAAAACTTTTTGATTAAAGGAATTTCTGTGGTGTGGTGATTCATTGGAAAAAATTAAAATGTATAGGAGAGGAACCGATAAGGGTCGAAGTTCCGAGGAAAAAAAATATTCGTCTGATAAAGAAAAATACTTTTTTCATTTTTTTGGGCACGGTTTGAAGTTGGCGCCAATCCAGGATATGGATTTATCAGTTCAAGAGACGTTCGATTGAAAATGTTTCGAAAAAGGTGGCGTTTCACAAGAGCAATGAATTTCGTTGTGACTGAAATACTTCTCACTTCATACGTTTATTTTTTAAAGAGTAGTGGGCCTGTATATGAGATCTGTTTGTTGCCCAAGGCAGTCCTGACATTCAGTGACCTTACCTTGAAAACATACCTTAAATTCAAATGAGCATTTCGAAAAATGAAGTTTGTATGATAAAAGCTTTCATCATTCATGATTTGGCGCACAATCTTGACTATTTGAAGTTCGTAAATACCCCTGATAGGAAGTACATTTCGTATATGTTCACTTTATAATGAAACAGTTGAGGTAAGTGGCGGTAGAACATGTACAATTTTTAGTGCTCTATTCTGAAGTGTCTGTTGAGGTCTGATATAGCAGGACGATGGCTGAGCCAAGATGTTACACAAATAAACAAGATGGCTACAGTGCTGCCAAATTAAGTTAAGTTGAACGCAACTCTATAAAAAACCTAAAAAGAGAGACAGGGATGAATCAAATCTCAACCCACCCCTTGGCTAGGGGGTAAATTTTACAAAAAGAAAACGAAGCGGGAATATTTTAATTCTTTATCACTGTAAAGTACTAAAAGCCATTTTATTCACTCATTTGTGATTGTCATTAACGTTCTTTAAAGAAAGTTAAAACGATCCAAATTCGATTTTTTTAAATATATAAAAAAGATTTGTTAAAATCACCCAAAGCCATTTGATTAGCGCATAGAGTGTTAAGTGAATGTAAAATTGTGTATGAAAAAATAACAATTAAATCCCACGTGTTTTTGCCAAATTTTTGTAAATAAACATTTAAATTCCCAAAAAGGGATCAAATTCCAGTAAAAAAATCGATAAACAAGAATAAACCTGTTAATTTTTTTCCCAATTTTTTTTTCATTTCATTTTAAACATGCACCATCGCTCATTATTAACGAGTTCCCATTATTTTCATTCTTGATTGATTCAATAAAAAACACACAAAACTTTGCATATCATTCATGTTTTTTTTTGTATTGTTCTCAACTAGGAATTCTAATTCATTAAAATAAATTCATAAATACAAAGAGAACAACTTTTAATTCATCATTTAAACCTTTTTTTTTATTATCATTAAAATAAAAAAAAAACTAAACATCAACAAATCATTAAGAAGTAAAAAAATCTACAGCAAACAAGGTGTCATTGAGACACTTAAAATAAAATGAGTTTTTTAAGATGAACAGGTTTTTTTCAAATAATTGATTCATATGATTATTGATATTTTTATGTATGATATAACACAGTTTTTGATCAATTTTATTGAAATAATAAAAAAAAAACACACATTTAACTGAAACAAAATTATTACTCTAAAGAATTTTGTTAAAATATAACGTTATTTCACTTAAAATTATTGTACATTTGAATCAAAAGTGACAATTTTTTTTTGAAATATTTAAAGTTCTGTTTAAATATTTATTTTTAGCCTTATCATATCAATTTTAACTTTAAAATTGGAATTTTGCCTTTTTTTGTGTTAATTTTCAAGGTCTTTCACTATCAGTTCACATATGTTTTTGAATGTATGTCACGTAATTGTTTTTTTTATTTTACTTTAATCTGAGTTTTTTTTTAAGTTCTGAACTTTATGAAATGGCTCTGATTCATTCACATTGATAACAATGCAACACAATTAATTTATGTTGGTGCTCACTTGACAAAAAAAATAAAAATAATTCACTCAAAACGTAAAAAAAATTAAAAAAAAAATTGCTTACTTAATTTAAATTTAATTAAAATTTAAAAAATATTTAAAATTTAATTTCACGAGACAAACAATTTTTAATATTTGTCAAATTCAACGGAACAAGTCACTTCCACAATAACCTACTACTGTTCAGTGCCGTATTCGGTTTCATACTAACTCAAAAACATTTTTGTTTAACATAAAATTGTGTTAAATTTTTTTTTTAATTTCATACGACACACAATTTAATAATTTAAGTAAATAAATAAAACTAAAGTTAGTACAACGACGAGAAGCTACAGAAAAATTTTCAATCTGAAAACGGAATATTGTGTAGAATTGAGTAGAGTTTGAGAGTAAATTAAATGAATATACATTTCTAATTATTATCTGCGTTATTATGAGTTTTTATATCAATTTGTTTTATTTGTCTTATTCTCGTGTCTCTGGAACTGATGATGATGATGAGAGCCTTGCTGTGTGTAGTTGTGTCTGTATTTTTTTGACGCCTCATTTAAATACGCGACATGAAAGTGTGTTGTCATGAATATTTAATTCACTAATATTATAATTTTTTGTATAAATTTTTATTTTATTATTATTTTTATAGGTATCGCACGTTTAATTGTTTTTTGTTTTGCTTTTTTGATTGAGGTATCGCAACATGTTTCATTCATATAACTGATAATTTTTTCATTCATTCATTCATTCGATTATCAATAAAAAAAATACACAAACACAGACACAACTGTATTGAAATTAAATTTAAAGCCTTTTTTTGATTGTGTTAAATGCATCAATGTATTAAAAGTCATGAGAAGCTTTAACACAGTGCAGTGAAAGATGGGTGGAGTTATTTTTATCTTGACAGCTCTAGTCTGAAGCCTCAATCTATAAATTTAGGATGGTTCATTGGTTCAAGGTCTAGTTTTTTTGAGTTGGCACGAGTTGTTTTTTAGGCTAAGTTGTAAGCTGGGAGTCGAGGGAATACATAGAAAATGAAATAAGGGAAGGGAGTGACAATTGTGTGTGGGCGTGGTCAGTCAGAAATCAACTTTGAAGGTGGTAACATCTAAATAAAATTAACTAAAACTTTGATAAATAAATTAAAAGTCAATTTCATTTAAAATTAAATCTTTCCTTTTACCAAAAAGAGGCCATAAGTGATTCAGAGGTAAGCTAATACATTCTAAAGGGGAAAAACCCTCATAATGTCTTCAATGAAGAGCTAAGCAATTTCGATTCAATTTCTATAAATGATCAAAAGCTGCGACTCTTCGATTAATTTTTAAATTTCGCTTAGATTTTGGAAGAGCAACGCAAAAAACTGGAAGACTTGAACGAAGAGAAGGATAACGTAAGCTGGTTTTCATTCTTCTAATGTTGAATTTAATTTAATTTATTTTATTTTACAGCTTTCTCAACTGCAATGGCTTTCAATTCTTTGTAATATAACACCAAATAATATCAGAAGACAAAAAGCGCTATCAAAAGCAATGGAACTCAAAGATTCAATGTTATATGAAGAGTTGCAAGAATTACCTCAAACAAGGTTGACCACCATAAAGCTTAAAGATTTTGATGCAAAAAAAAGGAATGGAACTCGTCATCAGTAACCAATTCTGAAATAATAAATGAGTGTACGCTATCTCTTAATGGATTTGATTTACCAAGATCTCTCTGGAGAAAACTGAATCGATTTTCTATGAAAACTACGGTGAAAATAGTATGAGCACAATAGGACCCTTTGGGACCGCGATGGAGCCTCGTAGACCTTACCGTACTATACCTATAAATGAACTGGCCTGAGATTAAAATTTCTCATATTTTACTCTGAGCTCCCTTAAAGCTCCTCTTTAACGGATTCATAAACGTTCATTACCATGATGACCCTCTCAATCACATCTCAAAATTATAAGAAACCATCAGCTTTGAACTACTCACACTGAGTGACCTTCGTATTAAAAGTCCATTCACCTTAACGATAGATTCTTGGTTTTCCTTTAATTTTCTGATTACACGTGAATCTCTCAGTGAATAAAATCTATTATTGGCTCTCTTATCAGCATAATCTCACAATCAATGTTCAATTTGTTACCTTTTTATACAATTTTTTGGTATTAATTAAATTTCAAATTAACAGTAATTATTAAAGTAATTAAATAAATTAAGTGTTTGTTGATATTTTCATTTTCGTTACATTGACTCCCATCATTTCAAAGCCAAAATTCCCAATATTTTATATTGACGTTAAATTTTCCGATTCAATTTCAATTCCATTCCATGTGACTAAGTGAAAGTTTTCATAAAAACTTTTAATTCATTCGTAAACTTTGCATAGAATTGCGTCATTTAATGTTTTTCTGCACACACATTATCAGTAGAACGGAAACACAGGTGCTTATCAATTCATTTTTGATGATTAAGTTTTTAATTTAAATGTAAAGGGATTCACTGTTCCAAGTCAAACAATTTCTTACAAGCGCCAATTCAATTGAATGGAAAAATACATAAATAATTTAATCAAATTTAAAAGAAATTGAACAATTTCAAGTAGGACCTTGATAATCTCAAAATACTATGCAAACACTCTTATCAAAATCGGCAAACATTGTAATCGAAACTTACAAATTCAAATTCATTTCAAATAACAACAACAACAACATTTATTGATGAATGACGTCCTTTTAAACATGTGTATTGAAATTTTTTTAATTTTCATTAAATTAAATGTATCACCTTAAATTTGATAATTTTTTGTTATTTTTATGAAAGAAACCTTTGACTTACTTGCGACAATGAAGTTTCAAGTTACACAATAAAATTTACTTCGTATTGATTGAATTGACATTTTTTTGTATGTTTTGCTATTAAAATACACATTTAATCATAAACAACAATAAAAAACGCTTTATTACGAAAAATTGTCCAATTAAATTGAAGATGCCTTGAAATTAAATGAATTTTTTTAATTGTCACAACATTAATTGATGTTACAGTAGCTCAATTTTTATTTTTTTTATTCACATTCACATTGATAAGAGAGAGCGAAATTTGTCAAATGTATGTATTTGCAATTAACATGATTATTATTATTACTTATTTTGATTTGATAAGACTTTGAATTGTCACACCATTTTTGATTTAATTTTTTTTATTGTGTGTTTTTTTTCTTTCAAATTGTAATTAAAAATTTATGGAAATTTTACTTTACCTGTAATTACAAAAATTTGGAGGAATTTTGATGTATTTTGTTGATATTTAAGATAAATACACAATAAATGGTTGATATTTAAGCACACACACAGATAAAAACACTGCTGCTGCTTGTTAAAAGTTTCAAAATAAAGAAGGAAAACACTGACAAAATGAGACTAAAGCCATTTTGTATGACACACATATTTACTCTAGAACATTTTTCTTTGGTGTTTTTTTATTATATTTGCAACAAAAATCAGCTGTTATGCGATGTATGTATTGAAAATGTAGGCAGACAATTTGAATTTGTGTGTGTGTGTGTGTGTGTTTTTATGTTTTTCATTACACATTATATACATCCTGGGAAATTTCCCCCTCTACATACGCTATTCCATGTACATGTGTGTGTGTAGGAGTCTTGTTTTTATTGTATTCAATTTGGGTGGTGGAAATTTTGCTGTCATTGCGTGTTTTATGTAATGCGCAGTTGTAGGGTGGAAATTCAATTCAAAAATTTGCAACAGTTACATTTCAATCCAATTTTTGACTGAAAATACAATGACCTGATGCAATTTCATTTCATTTCATTTTAATTAAAAATACGTTTCAATAACGTAACAGTGATGGGCTCTCTTGCATGAAAAATGCAAATTAACTCTCATATAAAAATATAAAAAAATTAAATTGAAACAAAAGCATAAAAGCACCAATATGTTCTATTACATGCAATACCTCTTCCATTCCATATAAAAAAATAAATAACAATAATTATTATTTTTTATTTTTTTTACTCTGTATGTACTTGTACACACACACATTTTTATTTTTATATTGCAATTACAATGAATGAGTCGAGAGTCTATGTTACCGTAAATAAAAATGATACGCTCTATAATTCGAGATTTTTATTCCAATATTTCACCGTGTAACTTTTTTTTTTGAATTTTAAAGTGAATTCATTTAATTTTTCATTCAAAGAAAGTTAGTTTTAGTTAAAATTTTAGCGAGACAAGAAGTCAAAATTAAAAAAAAAGGAAAAAAAAATTGCAATTAAAATTCAAATTATTAAAATAAAATGATTCAAAGGACATTAAAATCACAAGACACTGTTAGAAGGAATCGAGGTATTTTTATTTTTTTTACATGGATAAAAGAATATCAATTTAAATTAAATTAAGATGAAAATGAATAGTGAGAAGATTTAAAGATAATCATAATAAAAAAAAAAATTAATATAAATATAAATAAATAAAAAATATAATAAAAAAAGGGAAACCTCCAATAATCTGGTTTAGGAATATATTTGTATACTGTGTATGGATTTTAACGTAAAATAAAAAAAAATTAACAAAGATATGATGATGGTGAAACAAAATAACAACAATTTAATAGTTTAATCGTGATATGCGTGATTGCAATCCTCTTCCCTTTTGTGTGAAATATTAGGCAGAAATAACAGGATTCGTAAATCAAAAATTAAGAAATTTTATTCTAAAAGAGCTTTTAATGGTCTTATTGGCACTGAAATGAATTTTTATCTTCACATTGAGAAAAAAATCTGAAATTTGTGAAAAAAAGATTAAATTGGATTTACTCTTATCATGCTTATCAATCTTTTTGGAACTTTCTCCATTTGTGTGTTAAAACGTTGGTAATGAGTCAACCAGATCACACTACAATACTCAAACACAGACCGTACGAACGCAAAGTATAAAGAAAGAAGAACTTTTGGATTCTGTAATTCCGACGATTATCTTAAGACAAATCCAAGCATCGATTTAGCTTTAACTTAACGCGTTGAGTGATCATCGTGAAAGTCGAATTTTGAGTTAAAAGTGACACATAGATCTACCATTTGATACACACGCGACATAATCGTATCTGATATAGTCATCACTTTGCACTTGTGCAACCTTAGTTCAAGTCCTATTAGAAACCAATTAGAAAATTCATTGAGAACTGATTGAAGAAACAAGCAATCGTAGCAAGTTCGAATCTTTAAATCGTCAGCATAAATAACAAAATGAACACCATCAAGGTAAAAAGAAACAAAGTTCATCATTAAATTAAACCCTTTTGGCCCAAGATGGCTCCTCTGTGGAACTCCAGATGTGATAGCAAATGACTACTCTTAGCAACAAAGAATTGAGACCGACCAACCAAATGGGAATGGAACCAGTTCTATATTAATCCGCATTCTTGTCGCCAAGATCTATTACTTTGATTTATTTTAATGACTTCCTCAGCAATTATTCGTACATCTTTATTCATATTAGACACCACATTTTCAATTGTTTTAATTGTTGAAATGCTTTGTCTTATTTCCAATTTGAAATCGTTTTCACATATGTAACAGTACCAGGGTTTTTTTTCGTTTGAATATAAAAAACCTAAAAATCAGCTGATACACCAGCACAAGTAATATGGAAAGGATTAGTAAACGTTGAACAGACTACCGCAGCTTCAACATTGTTAACATTCCCTCCTGAAACAGTTGAATTTTTACAGAATCGACCTGAATCACCTTTAGCACGCGTCATTCTGGTAATAACTGTGGGAAATGTATTCTTACTTTTCGAATTATGGTCTTGATGATCAGGCATTTCAATCTAATTCCAGCTTTTGATGATTCAGCAACAGATTATACATAAATTGAAATAGTTAAACAGTCAGACTGCATATGCCATATATTTTAGTACATAATTTGGTATATATTTACGCCACAGCAAAAATCAATCACGTAAGCTTATGAGTGTTGCTGAGCGCAACAGATGACCCAACTCTCCTGAGGCTGTAGTGGATCTGTCTCAGGTGAGCTCGATGATGACGATTAATACGAAATACAATACGAATAATAGCACATGAAATTGTATTTAAAAATATATTAGGCAGAATTTTTCCATTCCTATTGGTTGGTCGGTCTCAATGTAAGGTTTTGGACAGAGGTATTTCATATTACAGCCAAGCACTCTCCATGAATGGTTATATGAGAATGAAAACAGAGATCTTCACAAATTACCGATCAGAGGTCCTGCCTAATACAAACAAAAATTACATAGTCCATATATCCATTTAATACAAAAAAAATAAAGATAGAATGAAAAGAATTTAAAAAGTTGATCCATCATCAATTTTATCTCATAAAAATTTATATTTGTATTTGACTCTTTTTATTTTTTCTGTTTTGTTTTAAAACATTCGTCCATACAAACAAATAAATTCATCATAAAATATCCCACACTCTTGACTTTTTTCAATGTCTATAAAAACAATCCATAAATCGCACTTCGTGTATAATTATCAGAATAACGAGACATGGTATGTGTGTGTGTGTTTATATTTTTCAAGAAAACCGTGAAAAGCCTCAAGGTTTTTATATTTCTGAGAGAATGCTCCGTTATGCATGTGGATTTATTACCCAAAATAATATTATTAAATTTCATTTGACTTGTCACAAAACACAATGAAAAGCAACACACGGTAAAAAACGGTATTTTCTTTATAATTTTTACATATTACATGATATGAGCTTTCAATTCACTCAAATTCTTAAGTGCGTTATGGTTATTTTAACATTTTTTTTTTCTTTTTTTTGAACAACAATAATTACAGACAAGCAAAAATACATATCTTCACTGTTCGTTTCACTTAACTGAATTTATATCTGAGAAATGGAACATATGTGTGCATTTTTTCCTTACATCTCATTCCAGAAAATTAAATAAAAAAAAAAAATAACACACCAAAACATGTAATTTAACATAACAAAAAAAGGGAATAACACAAAAAAAAATTTATCGGTATACAGCACAAAGTGCAAGATAAAAGGTCAACCAATTTAATTTGAGGCGCTTTTTTAAGATACAAAATAAAAAAAATGATAATAATAATTTGAACACCAATTTTATCGTCATAATACAACTTTAACAGCGATCGAGTTATGATAAAAATAAAAATATAAATCAAATTTAATCTTGTAATTATCCTGTGATTACATTTCGTTTATAAAATTTTAACTGTAAGACAAGATCACGTGGTCCAGATTTTGTTAATAAGAAAAATTTGTTCTAATAATTTTTTTTCATTGTAATTCAATGCTTTAAGGAAAATTGAAATATCGATCAATCATAAAACAAAATACAACTAAAATAAAAGTACAAATATAAAACGTGCGTAAATTTAACACACAGTCTCATCAATGCTATTAATCTTTGTTTTTATCTTTTGTTCTAAGGTGATTATGCACGGTGGGCCAATGAGTGTTTACCTTGATCAAAAATTAACTGAATTTTAACGGACAATATTTAGAATTTCAAAATTTAGTGAGAAATTGAGAGAAATATTTTTTAATTGCATTTTAGCACATTTCTCGTCGATTTTAAAATAAATGCGAGGACTGTGGGCGTCTTTGTCAGAAAAATGACCAAAAATTCCAAAATGGCCAATTTACAAACCGTAGAATCCCAGTCCAAACATTTAAGTTTTAAAAAAAATTTGCTAAATTTTAAGAAACTTACGAAACAAATCGCTGAATTTTCCAAAACTACGAAAATTTCCAAATCGCGAGATTTTAAAAAAACACAGGGGCGTATCTACCAGGGGTAGCTTGGCTACCCCTGAGACTTGCAAAATGTGTGGAAATTTGATTCAAGATTTGAAAGAATTTTCTTTTATATAGCCGGCTACCCTCACTAAATAAAGCTAGATACGCTCCTGAAAAAACCGAAGAATTTTTCAAAATGGACGAATTTTTTGTGATGAAATTTCATACATTTTCGTCCACTGTGCAGAAAAATAAGATCATAAAGCATGTGAACTAAAGATAGCATCAATTTATTAACGTTGGAATGTAGCATAAACTGTAATGTAGGTAAACACTCAGTGTGTGTGTACGTATGTGTGTGTGTATGTATGTTAGTCCGTTTGCATGTATCCTGAGGTAGGAAAATATTATTTTTGATCTTTTCTCTTCAGTTCTTATCAAACCGTTACGATATTCAGATCGATCATTTAACATTAAATTAATTTTATTTTTATTTTTTTTCCTTATCACAATTTAGTCGTTCCATTACCGGATTATCCATTTGTGGAAGTAAACCAATCACCAAGTTATCGGTTACGGTCATCATCCAACACAAATAATGAAAGAAATTCTTTGGAAGATCGTGGCAATGCAGCAGTCCGCTTAGATTTTCGTACTCGCAGGAATATCCAACGAAATATTTTACCTGATATCGTGTGTGATAGTGTTTTAAGTGGATTTCGGCGGTACAATGCAAAAATTGCAGCAGAAAAAAATGAAAATTTAACTGAAAATGTTGTTGAACTACAAAATGAAGTCATTGAAAATAATCCCGAAAATAATGATAAAAATATTAATGAAAATTTACCTGATGTGAATGAAATTGATTCAATACCAGAAAATAAAATCATGGGACAACGCACATCACAAACACAAAAACCAAATATTTCATTTGCATGGGTGCTGCGTGGCGGTCAAAGCACTTCATCGTCATCAACGAATTCATCGTCCAGCTGTTCATCGTCACTCTACCAACATTCTTCAGTTTCACGGAATTTCATTACATGGGATAAGAGACAACAATGCAAAAATCGAAATAAACACCATCTGTTCAATGAAAAGAATCTGAAAGGGAGTGATTTAGATGATTATCGAATTGTGCGTAAAGCCTTACTTGAATCAACGAGTAATAATAACAATAATACGAATAATAATATTAATCGTGGTTGTAAAAAACATAATTCAAAAAATATTGATATTGACTGTTTAAGTTTATCCACAGCTGAAACAACAACATCGATTAGTAAATGTGTCGACAAAGCCACAAATTTGAAAAAGAAACGATATAGAAGTCGATCAAAATTAATAAGTGACACAAATACGTTGAGCACTGACACAGGAAATGACAAAAATGAGAATTTATATAAAAGTAGGGAAATGTCAAAGAATGAAAATTCAATTCAATTTCCTGGCATTGATTGTGACACCTCAGAATTTGATGATTTTTTGAAAAAATGTTCATTGCTATGCCCTGCAAACCTACCCATGGTGCTAGTTTCTGATACGATTATGTATCAGACACGAATTGGATACCAAACCGAAATATTTTTACCTTTAGGCACTTTAGTGAAAGGGATTTTTAGTGTACAAGACTGGATTTACATTCAATTACCTGGCAAAGTTGACCACAGTGGATATGTGATTGCATCGTCGTGTATCCCAATGGGTGTCCTTCCAAAGAGACATAGGTCGGTATTTAATTATTTTGATTGAAATCATGTTTATTCAATTTAAAATTACAAATAGGTCCCTTCATCGACCACGTGCTACCCTTCAAAACGCTCATATGACGTCAAAGTCAACAGATAACTTGAATTTACTCTTAAAACCAAAAACGAATGAAACGTACAATTTTCAAGATGCTGAAAAACCTTTGAGTGGTGCTCAATTTGAAGCTTTATATGCAAGAGTTATCGACAAATTAAGGAAAAATCGACTTGAAGACACGTCAAAGTCAGAACCAGCCCGTAAATATAGTCTAAGTACACAAAACTTACAGAAATTCAATGTATTGAGTAATGAAGCTCTTAAAAATGAGTGCTTAGATGTAAATTTTGATAGTTTAAGCTTAAAATAGCATAAAAAAATTTATTATAAAAAAAATTACAATATCAACAAATAAAAGACGAAATCGATAAATTATCATAAACAATAATCAACATCACTGGTATTGGCTCTGCGTGTCTTTTCAATGCATTTATGAGGGAATATTCGATTGGTGAGTCAAATTTTATGACTTTTCCATAATAATTCGGCTTACAAATGTTACTGTGACTCAATTTCTGCTTCTTTGCATCTTCAGCATTAAATATATCGAAATCGAATTTCAAATCTTCCTCGTTAAAAGTTTCAAGGATTTCACTTTCATTTGATTTCATTGTCCCAATGACATCTAATTGAGAAAATATTTTTTCATATCCATATTTTTCATTTGAATCTAAAAATGTATTATTTGAATTGTTCTGTTGAGGTAAATTGACGCTCTCTAATTTTAATTTTTTTGGTTGTGGACCCTCACATTGATTGGAACTCGAATAAGGACCCTTAATTGCATCACATGTTTCATTGAATTTCCGTTCAAGGTCATCATCGATTTCATTGCATTTTATTTGGTCCCAATTCAGAAAATGCACTTTTGATCTGAGATAATCAAAGATTTTTTCTTTTTTCGTGAAATTTACATGTGACATGTCGGATTGTGATTGATTTCCTTGATTAATTTCATTTTGATACATTTTTGTGTGTTTCATTACAATTAAACCGGATTGAAGTAACGTCTTATAAGCCGAATACTGTTCAAAGCTCATGTGAGAGGACTCGGAACCAAGAAATAGGATGTAAGCTTGTTCAATTGATACGATTATTTCATTGTAATATACGATGAGATAGTTCTGAAAGTAAAAATAAAATTTTTAAAGTAAAATTTTAAATTCAAAGTAAAATCCAAATAAAAATTACAATTTCAATTAAATACAGCGCTTCATATGGTCTTAAATGGATTCCATTGCGATCGGTGTATCCAAAGGTGCGATGACTGCTCCCTTTTAATCGTTCAACGATGACTTCATTTCTATCAGGATCATAATTTCCGATCATTCGCGAATCGAGACGAGCGATCCGTTCCAGTGAACAAACTTCTTTGTAATTTTCTGCAAATAAAATTATTGAATTTCAAAAAAATGACGTCAAAATGAGGCAAAAAGGCCATACCTTGCACTTTCAATAGATTTTGAAGTTTAACAGGATCCTTTTCAACTTCAACTAATTTGTAGCCTGTTGCTAGCAATTTTGTGTGGATTTTCTCGGAGAGGTCAATCAACTCTTTGCCGCTATAATATGAATATATATGAATTTTATTATTTTACATGTCTTTAAAAAATATTTTGATTAATATTAAATTGATTTTATTACCTTAGCATTTTGTTTCAAAAAATTTCCGTTTTTTATGGAAAATTAACATCAATTAAAGTCTTAAATAGGATTTTTTTGATTCACATTCAAAGAAATTCAAATGAAAATTTAAATGTAAATAAAAACACATGAATGACCCAAAATTGTGTTTCAATCGGCTTCCATAAGAGGCGCTTTAAATTGCAACAAGATTTTTTTAAATTTAAATTATTTTTACCGTTATTTTTGCTATCACGTGGTTACGATCGTTGATATTTTAACATTAAAAAATGCATTTATTTTATATTTTTATTTCATTTTTCATTTTAATAACAATTTTACATTGGCTCTAACCAACTGTATGGAATATTATATTTCAGTATTAAATTTTCGAGCCAGTCATTTAACGGTTGATAATATTCAAGTAAAGCATCTGATTTAATTTCCCGATCTCCAGTCAAAATGTACAGAACTTCCGACCAATGTTGTGATGATCCCAATGAAAGTGCTTTCCTGTTAAATTGAAATAAAAAAAAATGTAAATTTTATGATAAAATTAAATGGAAATTACTTACTTTAAAATTTTACCCGCCTTTTTTGATCCATAGATATCGCATCGATGTAATGCCATTGGTAGTTTTTGTTGTCCCGTTATTTTGCTATACATCGTGACCTCGCAAAGTCCTTTGAAAATTTGTGCTTGCAGAAAACTTGCAAGAAAATATCGTATCATTGGAATATTATCCGCAAAATGGAATTTAACAGCAGGATCAAAAAGTTCGGATCGTGATCCATGAGGCCCAGGTGCCTTAATTCCCATTTCCTGCTCTGTCAATGTCCAGTAATAATCGTTAGCGTCACTGAATTTGACATTTCCATCGAATAAATCCCACCTTAACTTGTCCATGATGTATGCGAATGGAATTTGAGGTATTTTTGACAGGGCCATGTGTAATAAAAGTGTGATGTCAAATGCACTTGTTTGATCTTCATTTGTCCTTGAATCGTATTTTTCCCTTACTTTTTCATTGATTTTTGTGAAATCAGGCATTGCATTGCCAATGAATTCAATATCTGAGAAAAAGTCGTCTCCTAATTCCTCTTTAATTGTGTCAGCGATTTGTGATTGATCGTCTTCATTGCAAAAAATCCCACACAAATAATCATGATCAAATTTTTCGTGTAACTCTGGATACAGATACTTGTCTTCAATTAAACCTAATCTTGATAAATGTTGTGGTGTCATAACAGCTGAAAAAATTGCATCTCCAATTGCTTCCTGGAATGCTGTCGTCGTTCCATCTTGAAATATCGCTGGTTGCATGTTATACGCCATATAATATTCAATGTGTCCCATCTCATGCACAATCGTATAAAAGTCATTCAAACTATTTTCAGCGCAAACAATCATTCGATAATCACCACCTTCAAACATATTAGCGGCAGATCCGTGACATTTCGAAACATTAGACCTCTGTTCAAAAACACTGTGATCCCAGAAATCCTGTGTCATGGGAAAGAGATCCATTGATGAGTAAAAATCTTCAGCTCGTTTCACCATGTCAAGAGGTGACCAATTTTTTGCCCTTACACGTTCATTCAAGTCAACTTCAGCAAATGGGAGGATCAAATCAGGAATTAGCGATGACCAGTCTTGAGCAAACATATTTCCAAATAAATCAGCTGGAATTAAGCCATTTCGAACGAATCCTTTCATATTTGGATATTTATCAAGCAGAACGTGACGAGCAATTGCATGAAGTTTCGTGTATAACGGTTTAAGATCGGACATGAGATTTTTAACAAGACTTGTGAGATATGGCACTTCAAGCTCTTCTCTCCAAACCTCGCCAATATCATGATAGCCTTTAAATTTAAACAAAAATTCCGTTAATTGATCAAAAATTTAAATTCAATTAATAAAATACCATTATTTTGAGCACCAACATTCATCAGTTGAACAGCATCAGGAAATAACATTCCGATTGCAGGTCCAATTGCTAATCGTGACGACTCCCATGCCCATCGGAAAATTACATTTCGAGGCAGAACACATTTTAAATTTCCGATAATGGTGAAATCTGTT
Organism: Culicoides sonorensis; assembly: GCA_900002565.1. Taxonomy (NCBI): domain Eukaryota; kingdom Metazoa; phylum Arthropoda; class Insecta; order Diptera; family Ceratopogonidae; genus Culicoides; species Culicoides sonorensis. The sequence continues at coordinate 768,022 of LN483401.1, read as the reverse complement.
TAAAGTTCATGGAAAAAAATAATTAAATTGAATTTGATTCACTGTAAGTCGAAAATGTCCCGCAAACGACCCGCAATGCTACAGTCAGGCTTCAAGTGTGATCACAATACCGAGAATTGGTCAAAAACTCACTTGAACTGGGCTCAAAATTTGATTAAAAGCGCCAAGTAAAATCCACTATTTGTGGTGGGACTCAGGGCATTTTCAATTCAGAGTGCAACAAAATAAGAAATCACTTAAAATTACCTCCACTCATAATTCTTTCCAAGTCTGGTTCATTTTTAAAGCATCTAAATGCATTTGTCATCTCATTTCCATTCCTTTTAATATTTGATAAGAACAGAAAAAGAAGTTGAATTGAATTCAAATTGAAATTACATTCATATTTAAAAATAGAAAAAAAAACATGTGCAAGCTTCAAGGCAGATCAAAAAAAAATTGTATTCTTACCTCAAATCCTCATGTTGTGCATGTTCTTTTTGTTTGTTTATCCTACTTTCCATATGAAAAAATTGGCCTTTTGCTGACCTTACAAATGTATTATCCCACAATTGATTTGTTTCGTGGCAAATATCAAAATTTTTTGGTACACAAACTTCGGTCTCTGTATTTATCTCGAATATTTTCCCGAGGATTTTGTTTAATTCACTGAAATTTTGATTATTTACCAATATTTGTATTAAAATTCATTCAAAATCATACCTTGCTTGAAAATTAGTGAATTTCGGACCCCTACACAGAAGAAAAATCATACGAGCATCGTCTCGTGTCAGTTGAGCTTGAAATTGTGATTTGATTATTTCACCTTCATTACAACGCAAATTTCTCCATTGAGATTTGATGATTGTCAGATCGATGCCATTATGTGTTAATTCTTCACTTGGATGGACACTTTTTTGATAAGAAAAATAAAAAAAAAATATATAAGGAAAGGATTATGATATTATTTTTTTTTATATTTCTTCTAATGTGAGAAACAATTAGGAAAAACAAAACATAATTTACTTCTTGTTTAATATCATTCAACGTCTTTTAACAATAAACAGAACAATAAAATTGTTATTTTTTTTCTTGCTTTTATGAATATTAAATGAGACTGGTGAATACCAATTTCTGTTAATGTTATAACGAGGCAATACATATTCGGAGAATGTGTTCAAATGTAATGCTCAAAGCTGTTTTATTTATGTAAATTTTCAGTTTTTTTTATATTAATATCATATTAAAAATAAAAAAATATCTGTATTTTATTGTAAATTTAATGGAAAGATAAAGAAATGTTTCTCATTGAAACGTCTTTAGAACAAAGAGTTGCATATTTTTAGGATTTTCTCAGTAAAACAAATTGATTGAAAGCCGAATTGAATAATGGAGACGTCTGGTTATTTATTTCAATTTAAATTTATAATTGAAACGCCTGGTTCGTTTAAACAAATTTTATAGTAAAATGGAAACGCCTGGTCGTTTAAGAGTGATTTTGAATTTGACCTTAAATTATGCAATGAATATTGAATTTAAGATTTCAGATCCATAAATGGAACAAAAAATGGATGTGAACCTTTTACTTTTAAAAATCTTCCAATAATTCTGGCCTCTCAGTAATCTAAGGTCAAGAACCGTATACTAATTGTTTAAATATTTTTAATTTATCTCCTGAAAGTATGCAATATACTTTTAATAAAACCTTCGACTTGGATAAATTCTTAGCAGCTGTAGTTTCATTTTATCCAAATCCTGTTTCGTTACAGGAAATTTATAGCAAAACGAATCTTGAAATGGAACCGCTTTGTTCTTTGAAACTTATTTTGAATTTAACCTTAAATTATGCAATGAATATTGAATTTAAGATTTGAGATCCATAAATTGAGTAACTAAATGAATGTTAACTTTTATCTATTAAAAATCTTCCAAGAATTTCAGCCCCTAAGCAATTTAAGGTCAAGCACCGTATACTAATTGTTTTAATGTTTTCCATGATTTTTTATTTCCTGAAAGTATGCAATGTACTTTTTTTATATTAAAACCTTTAACTTCAATATATTCTTAGAATTTCGTGTAAATAACACAATAAAATACAATTTTCCTCATAGCTACCGTTCAAATCATTTTAATTATCACGTAAAATCATAAGGTAATAAATTTTAATAGCGTCATCATGTAATTTATTTTGATGCAATAAATAACTCCCCAAAAAAAGTGAAATAAATTAGAATATTAGAACAATAAAAGTTGGGTTTTGCTTCATAGAGTCATAGCAAAACAAGGTGATAAGATAAATATTAAAAATAATAATAAAAAAAGTTCAATTCCCATTTGAACCATTACCATTGGTTGTTGGTACTGCATTTCAATTAAGTTCAAATCGTGTTTCAAATCCAAATTATAAAATTAATTTCTTTGTAAGGTGTTGAAATTATTTAATTAAAAAAAATCCCTTTTCAATTTCTTGGAATTTTTCATTGTCGGATTCATGATTGATAAAAAAAAATATTTGTAATTCACCACATTTTATGCACCATCATTGAAACACCCTTTCGAAATTTAACATATTTAGCTCAATCAATGTTGATTAAAATGCTGACGAAAAAAATATTTTTATGACATCCAAGATAAATATTGACACAGAAAAAAAACTACTAAAACTTTTATTGCTCATATTATTTAATTTAGTGTGCGATATGTTGGAAAATTTATTATCAATATTATTTTTTTCCTTTTATCCAAAACGCAAATAAATACTTAAAAAAAAGTTAATCACTTAATGATGATGATGATACATGAAAATAACTCATCTAACCTTAATTCCCATGCAATTGTTGCAGTAATTTGTGATAAAATTTTATACTGGTCATTTAATGTGATAAACCAATCATTAACTGAATCAACTGTAATTGGTATTCGTTTTTCCAATAATGATTTTGTCTCATTTTGACTGAGAACTGTCTTGGTACAAGTGATTAGTGGGATAATTTGTGCAATTAAAGTGATTATGAGGGTTATGATGGAGTTTTTTGTAAAGTTCATTATAATTTATTTTTTTTTTTGGAATTGAGTTTTTCACTTAAGTAACATTTTTTCTTTTATTCAAGAAATGTATTTTTGCTTGAATTTTATTTTTAAATAACCCACGTTTTTGTTTTAAATGTGTCTATAACGGTTGAAGGATAATATGAAACTAAGCTCATAACAGTAAATACTCCTCACTTTTATACAAGAATCTATTTGATGCAGCATTTTTTTTTGTAGCAGTGTATCGTAGTATTACGAAGTAGTGATGAGTTTCACGTAGAATATCAAAAAAGAGGCATTTTCCTTTTTTACACAACTGCGAAATTTTCAGAAACCGTGGAAATTTTAAAACTGCAGAAATTTCATCAAATGACATTTTGGGATCCAACACTCAATGCAACGTCTATTTAAAGGTTATAGAAGGTCATTTTAGCCAGGAATTAGCAGAATGATACTGAGCAATTATGGGACAGATGAGTTTCGAACAGGCAATTCTTGGGCAGGTAAGCATGGGGAAATGGTTGGACAGGTGAGTATTAGACAGGTGGAGAACGGGTACTTATCTGTCCAATAAGTAAGTGAGTAAAATGGGACTATAGCCTCCATGACTTTGAAGAGGTCGCATCGTTGGTTCAAACAAGCTTGTTCGGCCTCCTTGTAAGATGCGAGCTCTTTTTTGAGCTCCTTCTTTTCCTGTCCGACGATCTTGGCGAGTGATTGCATGCAAACGTAAATGTTTCTGAAAAAAGAAGTAAGTAACTAAAATTAAATGGTAAGTTAAAGTAGGTATGGGAAAAATTAAATATGGGCAAGGTTCTTACTTTTGTATGAGGTAAAAATTTTTAAAAAATACTTACTGTTCATAACTAAAGACCGATTGATATTTTTAGAAGCGTTTTTCAACATTTCCTTCATTTCAGCTATCTCAATCTGTCTTTTTCCTATTAATGGATCACAGCCTGTGACGGATTGGCCATACGGGCAATCTGGCAAATGCCAGAAAGGCCGCAGTCGATCGTCGTGTAATAGTTTAGTTTAGCGTAAATTTTAAAGAAAATCATACAGAATGCCAAGGCCGTTAATAATTTTCAATCCAACCCTGATCACAGATAGCACAATGTGCTAATACCTTAACGTTTTCGGAGATGGTTAATTTTGCCATCGGAGAGTTGATGTTATTAGCTTCCATGTTCACACTTAAATGAATTAAATTTGCATTTTATGCACCCAACATGCAACGCAGTGCAAATGGTAGGTCTCTGAAAGAAAATTTTTTCCGTTAAATAATGTCTTAAAACGTAAACCTTTTATTTTTTGCAGTTGGACCAACTCAAGTCTAATTTCATCAATTTTCACACAATCCACATCATTTATTCATAAAATGCCTATTCATTTATCCAATTCAACAGAATACTTAACTGAGATAAGACTGTCCTGATGTATGATGTCTGTGCTGTGCTTGAATTCTGTATTGCAACAGGTGGAAAATGAGCAAAACATGCGCACTTCCATAATTTTTCCAATCTGTTGCTGTACATTTTCCCTTAACGAGGTTTCTTCCAGAAATGGATGCAATGTGTTAAAACCTTTGAGCATTGTAAAATATCTGGATTAACTTTATTACTTTTCATGGATTAGCCTTATTTTATTTTTAGAAAAAAAAAATTTAAATTATTTTTATTGCCTTGGTTGGTTTTTTTCCATTTTCATTTTCATTTTAACATTTCACTGATAATACATTTTTTTTTGTTTTGTGGATAAATAGAAGGCGTTGAAACATTTGTCAAACCACATGTTTCATTTACGTTGAAGATAGAAAAGAAAAGCATTTGGATCACATTTATATTTTATTAAGGTTTTAAGGAAATAACTTGAATTTAATTTTCATTTAAAATGAAATGTATTACGAGGTATTTATTAATTTTACTTTTCAAAACATTTTCATTGAAATTCCAATTCAAAATTTAAATATTTTTCAGTTTGAAGTCAATAATTGTCATTTTCAATGTAATCTCAATCGGATTGGCGTTCAATTACAATTATGATGATTTTTCGGAACTTTCTCAACTCATACCGGAAAATTTTCATAATCATAAACGTGAATGGCACACTGAAAATGACGCTAAAGTGGTAAGAGATGACGAAAAACGTGCTATTGAGTATAATCAGGATGATTCATGGAACGAGCGTGAAAATTCCCTTGAAAATAAGAAAAATTTAGGGAATCTGGATCCAAATGACAATGAAAATGATACAATTGAAGAATCACAAAACGTAAAATCCAATAAAACTTTATCGATTTTCGATAAAATTAAAAATGCATTTAAAAATTTGTATGGATCCAGTTTATCTGATACTGAGAGCGAGTCATCGTTGAATGATTTTGATTCGAGATTGACTGATTCTGAAATTGAAAATCTCATTCATAATGGGATGAGTCACGAAAAAGTAATGAAGCGAAAATCTAATTTTTCTAAGAAAATTGCGACACAAAAACCAGTCACTACAACGAAATTGCCCCTCAATATAACGGAAACCTTCAAATTCGACCCAAAATTCCTTGAAAAGTATCCCAAGGCATTGGATCAACTGTCAGAGAGTGATATGGAAATTTTAATTCATTTCCTTTCATGTCTACGAAAATCTGTGAATAATTCATCAAATCCCGTTCCTACAATTCACGAGCAACCTCCTGATCCGACAATTCCAACTCCAAAACATTCCCGATCACATTTTTCTCCTCACAATAAGCAGGCAAATTTGAATTCAACTCACTTTCATGAAAATCTACATAAAAAGAATAAAAATAAAGAAAACACCGTAACAAGTAAACAGATGTTTCACAATAATAATGATACAAATTTTATACTGAGATGCATTCAATTGCCAAGCAACGATACAGGAAATGAAATTTTATCCTTTAATTGTAAGTAATGATGATATCATTATATAAATTTTTGATGCATATCACATTTTTCTTTCTTTGGTGTAAGGTCACTTTAACGAAAATGTGACATTGAATTGACAATGAAGTCAGTTTGTCGTCTGAAAATCTTAATTAAATGATTTCTTTTTAATTTTAGGCACCATTGAGGAATGTCAAGGACAAAATTCAAGTAACGTCCATCCAGAATCGTTTAATGCTAAAAAACTGAATCACCTTGAATCACGTAAAGAAGGAAAATTACATGAAAATCACGTCAATTTAACTGACTTGAATAAACTGATCAATGAAGCAATGCTTAAAATGTATCCAGAACTGGCCAGTAATGAAGGTGTTTTGGTGATGAAACGATCACATGATGCTCGTGACAATGCTTTGAAGTCAGATGAAAGGAAAATGTACCGTCAAATGGACAGAAATTCTGATTTTCTTCAGAGAATGACAAACAGACATCCAATTCAACGAAATATGGCTAATCAACAGTCAAATGAAATGAAGCAAGCAATGTCTGAGAATGAAGGAAGACCTTCATTGTCCGATTTCAATTCAAATAAGTATAAGGAAAGTCAGGGAAATATCGATTACGATTGTGAACCATATCAAATTACAGGTGAAAAAGAAAATTTTCCACAATCCAATTCAAAATCACAAGAAAATCAAAAAATGAATCAAAATGACAATGAAATTGACGATTTCTATTCAATTCCAAACAAAAAACTCCCAAATTCATTGGATCTCGACATAGATTTACATCTCAATAAAGATCTGAAGACGGCTGAAGACGAAATTGACCAAACTGATGATGAGAGGAAACCTTCACGTGACACATTTCATTATTACAGATCCATAAAATGAACTTTTATTCAAATATTTTTTATTTGCGTGGTATTAACACTTATTTTTATACGATTTTCATTCAAATACTTCTTTTAAAATTAAAATTAAATTAAAAAAAAACTTTTTAATTGGAACAAATTGAAGAATCTCCGAATCCAATATCCATAAAAGTTGTAGACATAAATTATATTGCACAGAAATTAATTTTCATACAATGTAACGAGAACATTTGCAGTTCTGTGTAGAAGCATTTGATTTTATTTTATGTATTAAAGGAAGCCAGAGGTGAGATAATTTGCAATCCAACACCTACTAGTTGGAATAATAATGTCTCTCTTGTATATTACGTATATGTGTATGTGTGTGTATGCATTAAAGTCCAATGAAATTCAAATAAATTGATAGGAACGTAAGTAAATTGTCATTTATTATCATTATTGTTGTTGATCTTATTTCTGAATACTAAACTTGTATTTTTTTATTTATTTTCCTTTTTTTCTCCTTTTCATTAAATTTCATTCCAGTTACCAAGGTTTATTTTAAGCTGAAAAACATGTGTCCTGATGACTTTTTTTCTTTATATATATCCAATTTTCAATTGTACAACAGTCAAAATAAGCCTAAGGCGGTACTTTGCTTTACGTAACACAGAATATTAATTTATTGCTTCCCTATCGGTTTGTAATTTTTCAAGATTAGTCGTGTATTGTGCGTGTAAATGGAAATTTAATAGAGAAATATGATATGACGATGGATTTTTGGTTGTGTCTATCAAAAGAAGGAGAAAAATTTCATTGAAAGATGCATTGAAAATTTTTTCTCATGTTTTTTTACATTCTTGAATGAATTTCAGTTATTCTAACTTTTGAGCCGTCTCAGTAATCAAACTGCTGTTTGAAGTAGAAAAATCTACAAAATCTCAGTTTTCTTTTGGTGTAAAAATGACCTCAATCGGACAAAATTTGATATATTTTCGGTTTGAAAAAAAAATTCATGAAGCGATGTCGTTTTAATGAAAAATCATCAATATTTTTGCATAATTTTTATTATTCAATTTTTATTTTATTATTATAAGTATGTTGTTTTAATGATAATAATCATAATAATTATTAGAAATATACATTAAACTGTTTTTTTTTGTATTTCATTATTTTTTATTTTAATTTTTATCTCCTGCCATCTCTAAATATGTATTGTATTTATTTGTATGTATGTGTGTGTGTGTGTGTGTAAGTGTATGTTTTTTGCTTTATGTCTTTGCTTAAATGTAAATGTTCTTTAATTAAAACAATTATGATAGTTTTGTTACAATAAAAATAATAATAATAAAATTTAATTTAATTTAATTAATTTTAGTAGTACTGTTTGTTTATTAGTCATTTTTTTGTATTAATTTACTATCATTTTACTTTCATTTTTTTTAATTTAATGGATAAATATTTTTTTATTTTAAATTTAAATATTATTAATTATAAAAAAATGCATTATTTCAGTTTTATATGTAAAATTTTCTGACTAAGCTGACTTTTTTTTCATTTGTATTATTTTTTTTTGTTTGTTATTTTTTTATTATTCACGACCATTTTTGATTATTTCCTAAAAATTGTGGGTAAGTGAATTATATGATTAGAATTTAAATGAAAAATAATAACTTTTAAAGTTTTTTCCTAATTATTTTTATTTATAAATATTGATTGAGTTCTCTCGTTCTATATGTTTTTTCTTGTTGTAAATATGAATATAATAGACTACATTTTAATAAATTTTTGTTATAAAGTTGAACTTTTTCAATTAATTTAGAGTCGCATTTTATTATAATTTTTTTTTTTTTTGTTTAATATACTTGAGAAACATTTAAGGCTGATGCAATTTGGAGAGGTGTTTCAATTCAAATGAATTTTTGGGGGAAAAATTATTCTTAAAATGTTTTTAATGAAAAAAACTTTTGAAATATTTCTGTTTCTTGTGATATGAATTCCGTAAATTTCACATCCCCGAAATTCCGTCTCGTGTTTTCGAAAAAACAAAAAAATTCGGAGCTTAAAACTTCAAATTTAAATTAAAAATATGACTTGGCAAAGAAGCTCAAGCTCACATTTTTTTCAAATTTCACATTTTAAGCGCTTATAGTCAATTCATTTCGAAAACGATAGATGGCGTCACTATACGACATTCCATAAGCGCAAAAAAATCTGTATAAAATGTGAATCGACGCTTTACGTGCTCATTTTCGAAACTAATCATTAAAATAATCCAAAAAATTTATGTAAGTTCATTTAATTGCCGTAATATTAGCTTGGCGCTATTTTTTCTCTATCATACACGTGATGGAGCTTATGCCTAAAAAAAATCAACCAATTCAATTTAAATTTCATTATAAACACTCCTCCAACTCACATCATCCTCACATTAGTACAAATTTCATTTACTTATATAAAGAACGAAGCTATGCTTTTTACGATTACATGACTTTGGAATTTAAACTTCAATTAAAATTAATAATAATAATAATAATAACAAGTGATTATACGAGATAAGTACAGAAGCAACTTTGCATATTCATTTTAATTTAATGCTTCGTGCAATATTGATTTAATTTCCACAATAGAATTTCTAGGACATGACAAGTGAAAGCCACATTTTTATTTTTAATATAAATACAATATGAAAGTTTATAAAAAAAAGTTATATAAAAACAATAAAAATTATTTTTTTTTTTCATAAGACACTTTTCAACGTGTGATTTATCTGTGAACTGATTTTAATTGAACTCTCACAATATTTGTTTCAATTTTCAAATTTAAATATGTAAATTTAATTGTAATAAAAATGGTCGAATAATAATTTAACACTTAAAATTAAATTTTAATGTTCAGTAATAATAATAAATATTTGCATTAAATTTACATTTAAATTAAAAAAAAACAGAGAAAGCTGAAAATATGCGCGCTAACAAATTATTTTTTTTATTTAAAGCATACATTTTTTTATGTACTTAACAGCTTTCAGCATCATTTTAATTGTATTTTTTTTTTGTTTAAATTTAAATACTAAAATATTATTTTTAAAAGTAATAATAATTAATCATAATAATAGTGTTTTTTGTTTGTTACATATTACAGCCTTACAAATTACTGTTACATTATCTTACGAGCCTAATTTTGTTTTTTTTTTAATTTTTTTATCATTTTTATTTGAATTTTCTTACAAAATAAAATAAAAAAAAATGTTTCAAAGGAATTTTCAAGGAAAAAAATAAATAAATTACTGGGATGAATTAAAATAAAAAAAATAATTTAATGAAATGTTGCAAAAAATGTTACATTTAAATGTGAATTATACAAAAAAAGAAAAAATATTAATTGTCTTTCATTTGATTGCTCTTTACATTTTATTACACAAATTCTTTCAGTTTTATTTTATTTTTTAAAGTTTTTAGTAAAAAAAATTTCTATTTATATGGAAAATCAATTAAAAAATAATGTGTTTGATTAAATATCACTCGGGAATGACATGAATTTTTTTATTTTTACTACTACTAAGTTTTACTTTTCGAATTTTCTTTGCAAATCGTCGTCCTTTCATAAGTAATCACTTGGCACTTGATCATGACGTTGATTTATTCCCGCTTAATGCTTTTTGGATGTAGACATTTAACAATCTGAGGAAAATTTGAAATTAAAATGTTTTCAATTGACAAAAGAAATTGAGTGTGAAGTTTACACTGGTACAAATGTCAATGTAAACCGATGTAAACCAAATGTAAACTTTACAAAAATGAGAAATTTTACCTAATTTTGCTAGAATTCAATAATTGAAGTTTTGGCTTCACTTTATCCTCCCCCATTTTGACATACAATTTTACAATACAAAATACAGCCGCTTTTCGCACCATTGACTGTTGGTCCTCTGTTAACTGTTACATTGAAATGCAAAAACTTTTAGATTTACATTTCAAATAAAAATCACGAAAAAATGTCTTACCCTTGCAATATTTGGCATTAATAAATTTAATTGTCCTTCATTCATATCCTGACCCTGATAATCAACGATTTCAGTTAAAAGTTTAAGCGCACACAAATTACATGGATATTCCCCGGTTGCAATAACCGGATTTAAAATTGCTACTGTCGGCTCCATTGGCAGAACTCGAGCTAGGCGTGGTATCATCAAATCAATTTCACGTTGCACCTTTAAATTTTTTTTTATGTTTAAATTAAATTTAAATTTCATTCAATTAATTAATTTCCAAGTCACCTCTTTACTCGTTTTATAATTATCAATATATTTTAATACAATTAGTTCTAAAAAGTTTGACCAGCTCGCTTGCATATCAGTACTTCTCAGTATCTTGCTAAGCGTTTGAAGTGCAGCAATCACAATTAAGGAATTCTTTGACTCAATTAAACTTAAAATCATTTTTAAAAGTGCTCTGAAAAAAAATTTATTAATTTTACATTTAAATTTAAGCATTTTGAATGTAAACTCACTTAAAATTCTTTGACGGAATTTGCCCATTTCCGTATTTGATACAAACAGATAAATTTGAAAGGGTTTGCACGATAAATTCGCCATCATCTTCAATTTTTAATGTAATGGCTGCTTTTACTATTTCGCTTTCTTTTAAATTTTCTATGAAAAAAATACCATTTTAATGTGATTTGAATTTGATTTTCATTGAAAAATGAACTCACTGTCAGTTAAAAGCAATTCCCCGTTATCACTTATAATGAAATTGTGTTTCTTTGGCTGTTGTAATCGACTGGGACCGTCAATTCCATCCATGCGCAACGTATTTTCAGGTGTATTCGATTCTGTGGTGGTAGCTGATTGGGTTTTTGACCCATTGCACGAATCACCGGCATCGAGACTGAAGTTGAAATGTAATTTTACATTAAATTTTTTTAATTTTAATCAAGAAAATTGAAATTCATACCCAAAATGTCCATTATATCCGTTAGTTGGCAACGAAAACAGATTATTTTCATTATGTCCATGATCACCCATTTGACTTATGCCAGAATCCTTACTGTTCGCATCCCGATCAAGCTTATTCTCGAAACTGTAATTCTGAATTTCTGCAGTTGTTTTACGGAGATGTTTGTACACCTCTTCTGTGTTAATTGAATCTGTCTCAACTGATGTCTGTCGAGATGATCGAGGACCTGAAATTCATTTTTTTAATTTAAATATGATATCATGATAAAATTCATGAGGACTTACTAGGATGACTTTTGAGTAAAAATTGCCCACCTGTCTGCTGTGATGGACTTAGAACTGGTTTTGGACTTGAACATGACAAAGGTGATGATGGACTGTTCGTTCCTGTTGGTGATAAAATTCATTTAGAATTGAGAATTTCAATGTAAATTAAAAAAACATTTACCTGACGTGCTTCTTCGAATTGATGAAGAAATAATATTTTTAGCTGTATCCTGAGATTGTTTCGGTAATCCACTCAAAAGCATTGTCATCTGTGAAATTTTTTTAAATTAAATTTCAATTATTTTTCAGTTAAATTTAAAATCACTTACACTTGCTGCATTACAATTATAAAGATGTACAATGCAAAGTCGCGCTGTCGCTCTCAATTCCATACTTTTTGGATCAACAGCAAATTGAATTATCTTAACCATTGCCTTATCCGCCGGATGCGTGCTAACAAATTGCTCAGGTTTACAGTATTTTTGTGCGAGGTCAGATAAAAATTTGACAGTGGCATGTTTCGTCTTGACATTTGGTGTCTGAGCATTATCAGCTAATATCCGAAATACACATGACATTTGTAATTCAGCCGGAAAATATTCGTAAATGAGTTGGAGTGTCTTCCAAATTTTGCTGTGCATTGAGGCAAGTAAATCTGTGCCCAATTTATTGAAAAGGCGTGTAAGCAGTATAAAAAGCCAATCGTGCAAGTCATTTGAGTGAGCTAATATCAATTCGTTTACTGTATCCAAAAATAGGGCATAGACCTTGATGTGGGGATCCATAAACATTTTACGGAATAAATCTAAAATGCATTGCAGTTGTTGTGAGTCCAAAATCCGACCTTGTGAGAGATATTCCGTTAAACTGATGAGACCATCTTTCCTTTCAGACCAGTGATTTGATGCACAATATTGAATAATCATATCGATATCTTCAATTAGGACACGAGAACTGTCCAGACGTGATCTTGACCCATTCCAAGAATAGGGCTCACCTCCACGTCGATATGAATCAAAACTCCGTTCACTACACACAGACGATGCCTCACTTTCGTCACTCTCATCACGTGACTGTTTACGATGAATGGCCAATCGGGAGAAATCACTCGACATATCGTGATCGTCTGTGGGCGAGAGTGCATCAGCAAGTGCATTTTCAGCTTCACGACTTGCTTGAAGCATTTTTTGTGCAAGCACCGGTCGTCCTGGATTCATGGGAGGTCTTTCATTGCGACGAGGTGTTCCGGCTCCAGTACTGTACATATTGCGTCGCAATGACCCATATTGATTTGTACGCGTTGGACTAGTTTCACGTGAATTTGCAAGTGATCTCGGGATTCCTGAGGACTTCTTTGGAATGGCACCGGTTTGACGATACGCTGTATAGACAGAATGCACCGAGTGAAGTCGTGATGATGGTGAAGTACTTCGTGATGTTGCTGAAAATAAAAGGGAAATTTGAAGATAAATTTCAAAAAAAATCGAATTTAATTTTAACTTACGTTGTGATTGTGAGACACCTCTAGATCGCACTTGTCTTTCAGGTGATGCTTGTGTGGGAGTTGCTGAAGACGTCGCAATTTTCTTAGCACGAGCTGCATTGCAATCCAAAATAAAATCATATTAATTTCAACTTCATTTCAAATCAAAGTAAGTCAATTAATTTAATATAAAAATTTAATCACCTTGTTGTGCATATTGACCCTCTATAAAATACACACCCCCAAAAATACGATTCATGCGGTTTTTTATTTATCATGAGATGCAATTGATCAGCAAACATGTTACAAAAAAATCAAAGAAAAAAAACACACGCGATGTTAGTCAATTAATTCAATATAATTTTAAGTTAGTTTTATTTTTTAAATTTTACTCATGCATTTTTTTTTAATTAAAATGTTAAAAATTTACCATTTCAAGGTCAAATTAAAGCAAATTACAACAAAATCATATTCAATAGCACAAAAAATGTTTACTTACGCAAAGAAGCCGCTCCAGAACTTATTTTCATTCTAGCCATATTTGAATATTGGGCTCTTGCACGAGCCCTTTGAGCTGCAGCAGTATCAACAGCGGATACACTACGAAATCCAGCTAAAAAAATTCATTTTTGATACATATGAAAAAAAAATAAGCAACTAAGTTCATCAAAATATAACTAATTTAAATAATTTTGATAATCTAAACATTGATTAAATTAAAAAAAAATAATAAATAAAAAAAAAAATGATGATGATGATAATGAGAGTGAAGATTGCATTTATTTTTTTTTTTATGAAACAAATTTCAGTATCGATGCAAACTTCACATCACTTAAATGATGAAAAATGAGGAAAAATGAGGAAAACAAGTCTTTTTTGGATGAAAACAATTAAAAAAAAAATAAACAAAAGACAAACATTAAAAAACAAAATAAGACATTAGTAATTTTTGAAAAAGAAAAATATTAGGCAGGGACAACACAAACAATAAATTAAAAAAAAATTAACGGAACAAAAATCACAACATTTAAATGTTAGTTAAAAGCCACCTCTTGCATTAATGGCGTCACGATGCGCAATCGGAATTCCACTACGAAATCTATTGTAAGTTCTTGGAAGTGAGGGAATTCTTGTGAGTCTTTGAGCACCAGCTAAATTTTCTGTACTTGTACTATTTGAAGCTATTTTCATTTTTTTTTAACACAAATTTTACATTTAACCGATCCAGAGCAGCACAAAAATTTAAAGGAAATTTTTTTTATTATTTTTTGTTTGAATAAGACATTTTAGATTGATGGATGAGATGATATGAGATGATGATTCTACGAAATTGAATGAATTTTTACCTGGAGGTTGTGTGGATGCAGGACTTCTTAATCCGGATGAGGTTCTGCGTTCTAAATTCATTGTTAATATTAAAAAAAATGCTTATTTAAAGTTCAAAAATTAATTTTTGTTTAAATAATTTAAAGATTTCATTTAAAAGCCAATCATTTCAATTCAAAAATCAAAAAAAAAAATTTGAGAAAAAAAATCCATAACCAAAACATTTAAAGACAAAGGACACATACTTAAAACACCACCAGGCATCGAATTAAGACTTGAATTGCTTCCTCGAAGACTTGTACTCATAGAAACAACACCAGAACTACCTCCATCACGTTCTTTATCCACACTACGTTGCGTTGACGGATCTAAATTTCCGAATAAGTTATCTGCCAAATCTGGAAAGTGTCGTCGAAAGCCCCAAAATGCACTAAATTGAAAGAAATTGCAATGAAATGTATTTTAACATGAAAAAATTATAATTTTACATTCTACTGTATCTCCTTGCATCACTATCAGCATCTGAAATCCCCTTTTTAAGTGCATCACGAAGCAATGTTGAACTCTTCTCCAATGTCCTTGTTGGCCACTCCTCGAATAGCAACATCAAGATTTTACTTAACGCTGATCTGATGTCCTTTGACTTGGATTGCATCAGATTTGAGGTGATTATGGGAACGAGCTTTGGTGCATGTGTGTATCTGACGATATATTCAAGGGCGATTAAGCCAGCACTACTGATGACTTTTGCTGAATTTTGTATTAAATTTATCAGCTCTTGCAGTATGTAAATGCAAAATTGGTCTAATTTATTTTTCAATACTTTACTCATGTATGCAAGGGTAATGCAAGCTTCACGAATCACCTGATGGAATTGGAATTGAAATTAAAATTGGATGACCTTGAAAATTTAAAGGAAATTTACCTGAGATCTTAATTCTTTTAGTATATCAAGGAATGATATTGAAAGATCTTTTAATTGTTGTGGAAAATTTGGATTTGTTTGCACATTCATCATTAACATCGTTCGTAGTTTTTTGAGCTGTAAATTAAATGTTATAAGTTCTACTTTATCGATTTAATTTCAAGGAATAAAATTACCGCTTCCACTCGTTTCTCCCAATGCTGTGTCTTATCACCAACAATCAAGTTAATCTGTTTCATGTGTTCATCCATGTCACGTTGTGTGAAAATATTTAAAACAGGTACTTGTTCAAATGATGCCTCAAATACTTCCACTGAGACAGCACCTGCCTCCACATTACTTGGTGTTTGCGCACTTTCCCCGAATTTCCTTGCCGGCGTTGCTGAAACAGTTCTCTTAACGAGTTTTGTCGGTCGTGGCATTGCAACATTATCAGCCTCATCATTTGCAAAGGTATTTGTAAAAGCAGATGGTAACAACAATCCATCTTGTCTCGCCTCGTCGAATTTCTGTTCTAAACTTGCCATTTTTGCTGGTGGCACATCACGTTTCTTCAAATCAGCCCTCAATTTATCACCAACATGTTTATAAATATCAACTAGTGTTTGTAATGCACATTCACGCACAGACACGTGTGGATCTCCCAACAACAACACAATTGGTGGTATGTATGATTTGACCACAAGTGCTTGTGTTCCGTACTCGTTTAAGGTGTTGACAATTGTTTGCAGGAATTCTTCGCGGACTTTTGCGTTTTTGTGTTTGAAGCAATTTGTTGAAATTTTATCAATGAGTGTTTGGGGTGTGAGAACTTTGCATTCGAGCAACTTTTGTAGGAATACTTGAGCTTTTTCACGGACAGTGTCTTTGTTATCACCCAGTCTATCGATCACATGTGGCAAAACTGTTGAAACATATGCAATAAAATCGTGTTGAAGACGTTCAATTATCTCAATATATGACTCTAACGCTCTCTGTGCAATCTGAAATGAAAAAAAAAAATGAATTTTAATCATGTAATAATTTTTACATTTTATATTCCAATCGAAATTTGAACAATATAAAAATCATTCAAGCGCAATTAATTGATAAATTTAATAAGAGTAACTTCCTTGTTTTATGATACAATTTAAATTACGCCATAACCGACTTTTTTCAGAAAAATTTCCGATGTATTTTTTTTTTGATATTTATTGATTACCTTTATAAGTCAATTATTAATTTTTAATCACATAACTTGTTGTTCACATACACAAAAAAATATGAAGTGAATACATGGACTGACAATCTTTTACTAAATATGTAACAAATGGTTTTTGTTGTTATGACTAAAATTAAGCCTAACACTGTTTGTGTTACATTTTTACTGTAAAGGTAAAACTGTAACAGTACTTCTGACAACAAGTGTGGCGTTTTGTAAGGGAATTTCAAGGGAAAAATGCGCTTTTGGGGTTATTTGGTGGAAATGTATGTCACTTCAAATTAAAATGGACTAGAAGTTACTGTGAAGATTGAGCTGATTAATTTTTATTTTTTTGACAAATGTCATGAAAAGTCCAAAGGATAAATTTTCAATTGACATTTCATTTGACGTTTATTTTTTATAGAAACACATATGGAAATTTCAATATTTTTTATGTGAAAATCTAAAACGTCAAAATAAAGTTTGTTCTATGGACTTAATGGGTAAGTAAATTTGACAGTTGATTTTGTAAAGATACACAAACAAAATCTTTAAAATTTTTGTATTTAAGCCGGGATTGTCAAACTTTCACCTTGGTTAGGCAAAAGTTTGACAGTTAGCAAAGCAGGTAAAATATGACATTTGAGTAAAAGTTTTGCCAAAAACTTTATTTAAATGCCAAATAACTTTAATTAGGTCAGTAGGTAAGAGTTTGACAATTACGTACGAGATTTTTAACGTTTCCGTATGTCTATCTATCAAAAATGAACTTTCAAGTTTAATCTGATTATTCACTTATTAGCTTACCAGGTATGAGTTTTAATTAATTAATTGGATGTTTATTGATCTAAAGATACCATTTTTGTTTCAAGTATGTTATCCCAGTGACACTTAGACATTTAAGGGATTAACAAGCCTGCGAAGGTCTTGATTCATAAGAGAGTATGTTACAGTGTTGTCACACCCAGAATTAAACAGGGCTGAATCATCAGCATATAAGAACATTTTCGCATGAAGATTTAGAGATTTTATGTCATTAATAATAATAAAAGAGAAGAAACAATGTTGGGCCCAAAACTGAGCCTTGTGGCACTCCGGTGTCAATAGTCTTGGTGGAACTGAGCGATCCATTGACTGATACAGTTTGTTTTCGATCAAACAAATAGTATCTAAAGAGGTCATGCGAGGCCACTCTTACATCAGCACTATTTAATTTCTGTAAATTAATTTTGTGATCGACAGTGTCGAATACTTTAGAGAGATCGATGAAAAGCCCAGATACTACATTGATATTTCGATTATCAAGACTTCTGTATATAAAGTCCATCACTTCAATTAGCGCATTTGATGTGTTTAAATCTTTTCTGAATCCATACTGCGAAGGTGTGAAAAAATTTGTCACGGTCAAAAAATTTACCAAACGAGCATTAAGAGCTTGTTCAAATATTTTGTTCAGGGAAGTTTGACATTAGAAATTTACGTTTTAACTGTCAAATTTTACCTCCTTCCCCCTTGGCCTAAAATTTATCCTTAAATTTCAAGAAACTTTTTGATTGAATTCCATTAAAAAAAAGTTTTTTTCCAAAATATTTCATCAGATGTCACTCTCAAAATGTCATTGACTCATTTAGTACTAAAATGCGCTTAAGTTCAAAATTCATCGACCCTTTTAATTTTTGTTTTTTAATTATTCATCACTTCTAACAAAATTTTTCAATATTACTACATGAAACCCATTTCAATATGATAAAGAAAATCAAAATTCTCTTTATGAATTCAAAAATATGTCAAAAAAATTAATCGATTTCAATTAAATTTTAATCTAGATCAATAAAAATTCAAAGTGACTCAGTTTCTTTACTTCAAAATCAAAAAAAAATCAATTCAAAACAACTTTTTTTTCAACTTTACAAGAAATATGTCATCGATATTTGTAACACCTACTCCTACATCTCAATACAACAGTAAAAATATTACTTATATTTTCTCAACATTTTATACTGCAGTCGGAACAACAATCCATATTTGACTTAAATTTATTATCGTCTTGTTTTAAGGAAACATACATGAAATTGAAAAAAAAGTACTTCAATTAAATATTTATCTGCAAATGAATAATTTTGAACCCAGTGCAATATGATGTCATTTTACGAGAGACAAATTCATGAAAGAATCGAGTTTTGTCTATTTTTGTGATACATTGTACGAATTCTATCAAATTACCTTAGATTAGTAAATTGAACCATGATTAAAATAATCTTGATCATCATCATCTTTCATCTTATTATTATTTTATTTTATTCTTTAAGAATAAAAGTTTTAAGTTAATCATCATAGAAATAAACAGAAAAATTTATTTTAATATAGTCATTGTACGATTATTAACACATTAGAGAATGTTACTTTAATGCTAATTTATTTTACAAGTTCATGTGAGTATGTGTGTTTTTATTTTTTTAGCTTCTTTGTATGAAATGTAAATATACAAAAAAAAATAAATGAATAAAAAAATTAAGCGGTACAATATTGGTTAAGACTGAAATGGATGTGTGGGCATTTATTTTGATGACATAACTCGAAGAGCACATAACAAGAAAAATATGTGCGTATATTATAGTGGATGAGGTGTTTGCTTTAATTTGATATCGTCTTTGTCTTGTTAAATTAATTTAAATTTGTATGAATTTTTTATTATTTTTTTTAAATGAATGGGAATTAGTAGCTTGAGAATTTGAAATGATATTATTTTTTTGTTGATGTAAAAATTTTTGGAATTCATGCCATTAAAGTGTTGGTCTAGAAATTCTAACGGTTTTTTTTGAAAATTTAAATTAAGCTGAAAAGTCAAAGAAAATGCTCTTGAGCTGCTCTTTTGAACACATAGAACCAAAATTATCTCTCCTTTGTGCCATTCTACATCTACAACCTCAAATTGACGTAATTTTTTTCTTACAAAATGCACTTAAAAGAAAAAACGCTCAAAAAGCGACATCTACCGACTAGATCTTGAAATGTCATTTGAGGAAATTTACTAGAAGAGCTCTTGACTCATTTTTTTGCGTTAAATCTCTTAAAGGTCTCAAGGTCAAAAAAACGCTTAAAAAGCGACATCTATCTTTAAAAGGTTTCAAAATCAAAAAAACGCTGAAAAAGCGACACCTACCGACTAAATCTTGAATTGTGAATACATTTGAGGAAATTTACTAGGAAAGTTCTTAACTCATGTTCTTCAGTGAAACCTCGAAAAGGTCTCAAGGTCAAAGGCTCCTCCTTATTTCAGATGTCATTTAATTTTTGACATGTTGCCAGCACAATCTTCACAGCACCCAAAAAAAAACATTTTATTTACTGTACTTTGAACTAACCATTAAAATAAATAAATTCATGCTCAATTCAAATTTTACACACAAAAAAAAAGAGTGAAAGGTGGTTTATGTTACAATTTAAACAAGTTACTTGCGAAAAAAAAGAACGATAAACCAAAAAAATACTTATAACGTACTAACATCAAATACAAAAAAAAAAACAAACATTATTCACCTTTTAACTCTAATAATTGTATATATTTCTATATTTTTTTATGTAATGTCTATAATCGTAATGAGTAAACACAAAAAACAAAAATCTAGTTCTATTATTTTTCTTTTAACTTGAATCAGAACGAATTTTATGATATTTTTATGACTCCAAAACGCGATGCACTAACTTTTTGTTTTATTTTTTTTGACTTGTAACGATTTTTTTTTATTTTTTGAGTTAAAAAACCCAGATAGGTGTGTTACTTGATTTATAAATAACATCACGGTAGATGCTCATTAGATAATGAAAACTTAAAAATATTAAAAAATAATACTAAAAATTATATGCATGAGTTAATTTGTCAAGAACTGATGATCATGATTCTCATTTTGGATATTAATTTTATTTTTTTGACTGTGACATAACATGAATAAAACCTGAATCGAAAGGTCAGGAAGTGTTTGAATATGCGTACAGTGAAATGGACAATTTTCATTGCCTTCTATTTTTTTTTTATTTTTGTTCAATTTTCATTGCAATTGAAATTAAAAATTTCATAAAATTTTGACTTGCAACAGCGTTGCACGGTACAATTACGTTGCATTGAGTATTAAGTCTGTATGATAAGCTGTATGTCATTTGACAATGTTCGAGAATAAGGCAGCGTGGCCGAGTGGTCTAAGGCGCTGGTTTTAGGCACCAGTCTGAAAGGGCGTGGGTTCGAATCCCACCGCTGTCAGGAAAATTCTTTTTTTTTAATTTAATTTATTATTTTAAATTTTCATCGTAATTTTAAACATAATTTTTAATAATAATTTTAAATTAAATTTTAATTATTTTTTTAATAAAATAATAAAAATACATGAAATTTTGTTTCACAATTCACGTTGCAATGAAATTTCCATTTACATGAACGTAGTGGTAAGAAAAAAGACCATCACCACCACGAAATATCAACAAAAAAAACAAATAAAAATCAATATCACCGGTAAATGAGTATCATAAAACTGCAGTCATTTCAACCTTGTTCAAAGGTCTTTTCAAGTTCTAATTTAATTCATAACTATTTACAAAAGTATCACACAATTTTTCGATGAATTGGAAGCCATATCACTCATTCTGTTTATTTCTACTAATTTTTTTCACATTTTTTTCATATTTCATTGTGTAAGTTTTTCAAAGTAAGTGAAATCTAATTGACGTAATCAAAAAAAAAAAATATTATGGGATTATCAACAGTTATAAGTGAATTGAATATAACCAGAAATTGTGTAAATAAAAAAAAACTAAAAAATGACTGTGATGACAGATTTAATTGAGTTAAGTTACGTTTAAGGTGATTTGAAAATTAAAATTGAAATTTGTTTGTTTAGATTTGAACTCAATTTAAACAGAAAAATGAAATGAAAAAGACCGGGTACTATTTTTAGAGTTTTTTTAAATTTACATTTTTGTTTTGATGTGTAATGTGAAGAAGTTCAATGTGGACATTTAAAATGTTATGCAAGTAAAATGACAAAAATTAGAATTCAAAAAAATGATGATTATAGGAAGAGAGATTTGAGCTGAGATATGGTGTCAATTCAAAGTTAATTGTGATTATTTTTTGTTTTTTTTTTTAAATTATTCTCTCTTAATCTAATAATTGGAATTTTAAACCATGAGAGATAAGTTAAAGGTAATAAACGATAAGTGGATTGATAAATTTTTGTTATGATTTGACTTATGAAAATTGTGGCCTTAAATGGATTGTAATAACATTTCACATGTGTTTGATTAAAATTTGTAAATTTTTTCTTTGAATCAATGAAAAATTTTATGAATTAACATTTTTGCTTTAATTGGCAGACCTCCAATCTGATAGCATGTGACATTGCAAATTACACTGATCAGCATACTTCAAATTTGATAAAATGTCAATTGAGGAATTGAAAAGAGGTCTGTGGAGTAGGATCCTAAGTCATGGATGACCTCATAATCCAGCTTTAAATGAATAAAAATATACAAAATTTTGTCTAATTTCTATGCAAATTCGATCCATGAAGCATTGAAGCGCCCTGAGCCCTTTTGCGGAGTGAGTCTGAGCTATTTCAAAAAACTAATCTCGGAATGGGTGGAAAAACAGATGAAATTATACTATCAAAGTATACTAGCATCCAAAGAGTTTGTGAACTGTTTGTGAAAATGTCAGAATTGATCTTACAATTGGACAAAAAAGACATCAGAAAACTGACGGATCTCCTAACAGGACACTGCCTTTTGCGATGTCATCTTAAAAGGATAGGAAGGAGTGATTCAAGCACCTGCAGGTTCTTCCTAGAAGAGGAAAAAACATCAAAGCACATCCTCTATGAGTGTGAAACATTGGCCAGAGTGAGCATTCGCTACTTCAGAGAGGGCTTTCCATTTCCTTCTACTGAGTTAACACACGTCCTAAAGTCATCTTAGAATTCTTTGACGAATTGGATGTATTGAAGGAGAACTAAGATCGCTTCGTGAGAAGAAGCACAAAAGATCTTATAGGTCGAAGTCTGAGCACTGATCTTCAGTGCATTCCATTATGCCTTGGTGGTCCTCAAAATAAGTTATTAACGGTTTTTTGACATGAGAAATTCAAATATCAAGAGAAAAGGTCCGAGCTCGAATTTGACAACTGAAATTTTACATACAAAATTTTGAAGTTTCCATTCCATGAAATTTACTTGAAACTTCACACTCAATTTTCCTCATAAAATTTAATTTAACTCACCTTAAAATGACTTCCATTCATCCAAAGCACAAGTCCATCAATTAGCTGACCAAGGTCAATACATTCAATGGAATTATCTTGATCACTTAAAAATGCAACTAAATCATCGGCTAATTGAGCTCTTATCCGCATATCAGTTTTTCCCATGAGCTCAATAAAGCCATCAAGGTCAATTGGCTTGTGATATGCCATTTTTTATTATTATTAATTTATATTTTTATTTTTTCTTTAACTTAAACGTGGTGACTTCACTTTGACCTTTTGATACAAGGAACGATTTTTTCACTTTATTTTTAATTACAATTAAATTGATTCTGCTTTTTCTTCTTCTTTTATTTGTACACTTTACTTTTTAAATAAAATATTATTAATTATAATTATTTTTAAGAAATATTATTATGAATTAAATATTTACAGACTTTTATTATTTTGGATTTCAATTTTCTTGTTGAATTCTTGCATTCAATTTGAGATTCTTTAAACTTTTTTTTAATATTTAATTTTTTTTTCCTTTTAAATGTGATATTTCTTCATCTCCATTATATTTTTTTTTTTAAATTTATGATTTCATTCAATTATTTCTATGATAATTCACTTCAATGATGGCCAATTTTATTTTTTTTGCTTGTGTTTGAAATTTTTAATCCAATTTTAATTGAAACAGTCTCAAATCACCTGGAAATACAATAAAAAATAAAAGGAAATATTGTTAATTATTTTTTTATGTGTGTGATGTGTGGTTTTAAAGTTATTTTTGGATGGTATTTTATTATTATTTTAGACTTCTGATGAGAAAATGAAGTGTGTGTGTAAGAGAAATCTCTGGGACTGCATCACTAAATATAACGCATTGAAATGAAAATTTGCACTCGCGTATGTCGGCAAAATGTATTTAAAAAAAAAATTTACAATAACAACAAAAAAAAACATGAGTCGATTCAATATGTGAAATATATAAAACAATAGGAATAATAAATATGAGATTTTAATTCATTTTTTTTGTACTTTGCCTTGATTTGATCGTAATAATAATAATAATAATAAACAATCAAAGTCATACACGTACACACACGCACACACATACACACAAATTATCGTAACAAATAGAGAGTACTTAAAAATTTTTTAATAATAAAATAAAAACAACGACAATATTCGACAAATGACATCACTTTTTTGCATTTCAAGCATCATTAAATCAACATTAGATGGAAGAAAAATCAAAAAAAAAATAATAAAATTGGTTACACAAATTTATGTGTGTCTTGATTACTATTTTTTTCAGGTAGATCCACGTTTCAATTAAATGAATTGTTTTCTCTGATTTTTCACTTCAAATTTCATTGAATTTCCCTTCCATTTAACAGCTGAATTGAAAGTAAACTTTGAAAATGTATTTTTTTCAACTTGAAATGAAAAAAATGACAAGCCCATGTCATATATTTTCACGTACATGCAATGTGTGTATGTGAGTATGTATGTGAATGAAAATCGCCATTTATGAGTGCTTGAAAAAACTGATTTTACCCAAGTTTTTCCATAGATTTCAATACTTACACACTACAAATTCAATTGAGATGGATAAAAGATAAGATTTTTCCTGGTTTTTGTTAATTTTTTATCCGATTTAGACAATTTAAAACCGACTGACCTTTTTTGAAGTCATTTTCGTGTTGTTTGTTGTTTCACAATTCACTACTGAAATTTTTTTGACAGTTTGCAGTGTGTGCCTGCTACAAAAAATGTCACAGAATTCGATTATTTATGATTAAAAGTACAGTAAATTGAAATAAAACTAAAAGACGGTAAAATTTGACATTTAACTGTCAAAATTCCGTTAAATTTATAAATTTTACGGTGCTTGTCACAATTATTCAAACAAAACACTGCAATCTTTTGAACAAGTTGGTTTTGCTTTTTTAAATTTTTCCTGTAAAACGATAAAATTAAAATTATTGGAAGTGAAATTGAAAATACTAAATTAAAATGTTTAAGAATACCTTTCAATCAGGATTCTTGTCGATTTTGTATAGCATTGGCAGTAAACCACTTCAAATTTGGGATAAAAAAGTAAGGAATGGCCATATTAAGCGGATTACCGATAATGATATTCAAAGTCTTGTCCTGGAAATTATTGGAACAAACGTTTCGACAACATATATCACATGTCCAGCAGATCCAAAAGTAAGATTAAGCGAAATATTTAAGATAACCTCTAAATGACTGTTGCATTTCAGAAAACGTTGGGCATAAAATTACCATTTTTAGTTATGATTATCAAGAATTTAAAGAAATATTTTACATTTGAGGTCCAAGTAAGTAATAAGAAATGTCTAGAATTTTCATGTGTATAGACAAAAATCAATATAATTGATTATACTGTATTGTGTGACTACTTGAAGCATTTTGTTTACATTAGTTACCCGGCTACGACATGAATGAAGGTGTCCTTAATACAAAAAAAAAACTTATTATTAATCAAACAATAATTGAGTTCGTATGTGAGTGTGTGCTACTTACCTAAAAATAAAATTTCTATACACATGTCAATCACACTGACTTGCAACCCCCTTTTAAATTAAATGTTACGCAAAAATTTTCCAGGTATTAGATGATAAAAATGTACGTCGTAGATTCCGAGCCAGCAATTATCAGTCAACGACTCGTGTCAAGCCATTCATTTGTACCATGCCAATGCGACTTGACGAGGGATGGAATCAAATTCAATTTAATTTATCAGATTTCACAAGACGTGCCTATGGAACCAACTATGTGGAGACATTGAGGGTTCAGATTCATGCAAATTGTCGCATTCGACGTGTGTATTTTAGTGATCGTCTCTACTCCGAGGACGAATTACCGGCAGAATTCAAATTATTCTTACCCATACAAAAACCACAATCGACAAAACAGCAGCCGGCACAACAAGCTTCATGTTAATAATAAAAATGAGAAGGCATAGAATGAATTTTTATCATACTCAAGTCATTTTACATTCGAAACATATTTGCTCGCACATTTTTTTGCACCAAAATCGATTTTACATTCATTTAGATGTTAATTAGGAAATTTACACGTGGAACAATAAAAGGATATTTGACACAATTTAATTTTGTATATATATAATATTAATTAGATTGTTTGAGTTTATTTTATTCTTAATATTTTTTTTTGTTAATCATCATCTCTTTTCTTATTTAACTGGGTTTTTTCAAGTACATGTCGTCCAATTTTGTGTTTAAAATCGAACAGAGAGACATTTTTTTGTGTATGTCTTTTGAACATTTTTTTTTAGATTTTGTTAAAAGCAGCAATATCCACAGATTGGACATGATCCTCATCTTCTTGGATTTTTTCTTGTAACTCATCAACGGAAACTTTGTCATCTTCAATGACACAACAAATTTGTAATTTATTGATTCCATAACCGACTGGCACTAATTTTGCTGCTCCCCAAATTAATCCGTCCATTTCGATTTTACGAACGCCTTGTTCAAGTTCCTTCATGTCAGTTTCATCGTCCCATGGCTTAACTTCGAGGATGATACTTGATTTGGCAATCAAAGCGGGTTTCTTTGATTTTTTCTCGGCATATGCTTTGAGACGTTCTTCACGGATTTTGTCGGCTTCGGCATCTTCTTCATCGGAACCAAAGAGATCAACATCTGAATTTAAAGTAAAAAAGGAAAAATTTAAAACGTGATCGTGAACGTTATACAAAAGCGCATTTCTGTTTGACAATAAAATTTAGCCATTTTTTAATGTTAGAAAATTTCACCATTTTTTTTTGCTATCAACGATTGAGTTGCGATTCACGGTAAAGTTCCATCATTTTAAATTTGACAGAGACAGGCGTACGGACACCCAAGTGCCCACAATATCGCATTTTTTTTCAAATTGACAGAAATACGCTAAAAATCAATCTCTATTCAAGCTAAAAAATACCCACCATCATCATCATCGTCATCTTTAGCTGCTGGAGCAGGAGCAGCTTTAACTGGAGCTGCCTTTGTTGGAGCTGAAACTGGACCTTTTGCACCTTCCAAATTTGATACACGACTGGTGAGACTGATGACCAAATTTTCGAGTTTTTTAACAGCTGTTTCAATGAAAAATTAAATTTATATAAAATTTTCTTTAATAAATTATTTGAATTTAATTCTCACTTTCACGAAGAGATGAATTCTCTTTTTCTACTGTAGCTAAACGGTCCAACAATTCTGCACCAGGAGTTGAGGCCAAGGCAGCAATTCCATCCATCTGTAAAATGAAAAAATTTATGTCAATAAAATATTTCAAAATTAAAATCAACAAAAAAACAACAAACTTAAAACGACGTCCAAATATTAATTAAAAAAACAAAATTAATAAATTAATAAGTAAGGTAAGATTAGAAAAACTCACACGTTCAAGTGAATCTTTAATATGTTGACGGGCTTTTGCGATTTCGCTTACAAGAGTACAGCCACCCGCATTACCGGCTCCCTAACACCAATGAAAATTATTAAAAGTGAATATGAATGAGGTTGTTAAAAAAAATTAACAGGATAAGTATTGTAAGGCATAAGTTAAAAAAAAATCTAATTTTTCTACATACAAAAAAAAGATTTAAATAAAAATTGTGATGAAAAGGAGGAAATCGAATCTAATTTCATCAATCAATCAAATTGAAAATAATAATCAAAAAAAAAATAATCGAATGAAATTACAAGGCGAAATTAAAATGAAAAATACGTGTAAAGGTCAGGGACGGACTTAGCCTTTCATGTAAACCCGTCCCTGGTGAAAAGTGTCGTGAATTCTAGTAAAAAATAATCAAAAAATCATATCAAAATAAACAAGCAGGTCTAAATCTTCTATCAAGATTAACCTTAGTGGCATTGGCAACGGTTTCCACAGTTTTTTTCTTATCAGCTTTATTTTTCTTCTCTTTAATTTCTTTTGTCTTACAAGTGGTATCAACACAAGGCGGTTCCACTTTGTTAGTATCAGTAGAAGACAAATCCTGTTCATTGGAAGAAGCAGTTTTTGCTTTTTTCTTATCTTTCTTATTCTTCTTACTATTATTGCTAGCATTGGTTGCTTCGGCAACAGGACAAGTTTTTGCAACCGGTGTCTCTGTTACAATCGAATTATTTTCAGATTCATTTGTATTTTGTTTATTCAATTGCTTGTTTTTCTGATTTTTGTTTTTCTTATTTTTTTTCGTGGTCACCGAATTGTCACCACTGGATGACTCGACAACAGGCGAAGAGTCAACTTGTTGATCATTTCCTTTAATGAGTAGCTTGTAAAGTTTAAAGGGATAGTAAGAATACAAAAATTTGGATCAGACAAGATTATTTTCATTACAAGACGCGTGAGAAACGTGATTTTAGTGACTTAAACTACATTTAGTCGGGATTGATTGGACGATTTTTTGATGTTATTCTGAGAGTTCTTGAATTGGACTCAGTTCAGATTTGTCATTGAACGATACATGAATTAAAAAATGTAAAATATTCGCAGATGAATGTCATGACACGTCATTTCCATCAAAAAATCGTCAATGCAATCATTTTTCATTGAAATCAGAAGTCAAACTTCAAGATTTTTTAATGAAAATTCACCTTGGATAGACTCTCATAGTATTTTCGTTCTGCTGCATTATACTGATGTTTGTCAGTCCAGATCCGTTCACTTGCTAAAGGACATGCCATTTTGTATTGTTAAATATCCTTCCTGGTTTTATCTCTCACAAAAGAATCTGCAATAATTTAAAGGAAATATTCAATAAAATTGCAATTCAAAGGAAAAAAATAAAATTTTTCTTATTGCGTGTCTATTTTTCTGTGTATACACATACACACGTACACAGATATAAGAATATTGATCCACATGGGAACAAATTGATGACAAAATGAAAAGAGAAATCACCAGAAAAGTAAGACGACTTTACGAATAATTTTATTTTTAAATAAAAAATGGAATCCTTAGTTTTCAATTCAAATTAATTTTAATTGAAATAGTGAAAGTTTTGTATGAAAATTTACCTAATAAAACTGCAAATGAAATTGCTGCCGTGCTCTTGAATGAAGCTGTCAACGTGACGTTTTCAATGAAAGGCGTTTTTCATTCATCATTTTGCGATTTTTGTGATTGACATTTAAAATTGAGTCAATAAACCATCCTGAAATTATGCATAATGACCTCATAAGTGTCGATTTAAGGACAAAGCACCAGTAACTGATAAATTTTAATTTAAAATTCAAAATACATCGTTTCTACAGTAATTCGACGGGTTTTGGGCGGTCGACTAACTGCGAAGTCGAATTACTGCGATAACCGTTAAATACTCACCGAATATAAATAAAAAGAAATTTCAAAAGAAAAGTTTTTTTTTACATTTTTATTACAAAGGAACATGTACTTTTTAATCAATAAATCACATTTGAATGGTTTCTTAAATTATTACATTTAAATTATCAAATTTTGTATTTAATTAGATATGATCAAATATTGGTTGGAGAAATTTTCTAAAATATTCACAGCATTTGCAACTTCATTTGCAAATTGCATTAGTGTCTCCTTTATCACATTAATTGGATCTGATAAGATTCCACGGATATCGACATCTGAAAATCCAGAATCATCATTAGGTTCTGAGTTGAATTCAGTTTTGTTAATTTCAATTTCAGGTGGAAAATAAGACTGA
Organism: Culicoides sonorensis; assembly: GCA_900002565.1. Taxonomy (NCBI): domain Eukaryota; kingdom Metazoa; phylum Arthropoda; class Insecta; order Diptera; family Ceratopogonidae; genus Culicoides; species Culicoides sonorensis. The sequence continues at coordinate 738,148 of LN483401.1, read as the reverse complement.
AATATATGATATCACTTATGGTTACACATTTATATTTTCTTTTGGAAGGCATATTTATTTTAATTTTCGCGAAAATAATTAGAAAAAAATGTGCTTTTTTTTTGTTTACATGTTTTATTGAAGATTTATTGATTTTGACAGGTCGAATAATTACGAACGTCATTTGGGTGTCGACTAATTGCGAAGTCGAATAACTGTAGAATCGATGTACTCCAATTAAATATTTAACGGTAAATATAATAATATAATATATGTTTTTATTGATCTGTTGTTTTACAACGGTCAAAAAAATTCAAAATTCAAAACACAGGAAATTCAACCGCCAAATTGAAACGTCGAACACCCGAACTACATTTGACATTTTCTTTCTTTCCGGTTATCTGTCAAACAAGATGGTGAGTGTAGAATTTTGTGTCTCCAATTTATATTAATTTTAAAGTGTTTTTACTTGTAAAATTAATATAAAATTATGTGAAAAATCAAAATTAAAGTTAGTTTTCATGAAAATAACTCAAAATGTGTCTGATAATTAATTAGAAAATGGAAAATTAATAAATGTTATTGCCGTAGCCACATGGCATATATTGGCATGATTTACATGTACCTGCTCATGTATATAGAAACACAAGCATTTTGAGATATTTTTTTATTTGAAAAAAAAATAAAATTTAATATTATTTCATTTTAATTTTACAGCCTGCCTTCAAGAAGTTCGTACAAACTGGCCGAATTGCCCGGTGTGCCCGTGGCAAATTCAAGGGAAAACTTGTCAGCATCGTTGATATCATTGACCAAACTAGGGTAAGCATTTCATTTCAATGTGATTAGTGTGAAACAAAATCATACAATGATGATCCTTCCTAGTTTAGGAAGGGCCGACTGACACACACATGAAGCCAAATTTAAACATTATCTGAAAAATTCCAATGAAATTTCACACTTAAATCATGAATTATTTTAATTGAATTGAAATTAAACGATTTTTTTCCTTTTAATTTAAACAGGTATTGATTGATGGACCTTTAAGTGGAGTCCCACGCCAACAATATCCAGTAAATCATTTGTATTTGACAAAATTCAGAGTTAAATTTCCATACACTGCTCCAACACGAGTTGTCCGTAAATCACTTGAAGCATTCAATTTAAAAGAAAAATGGACATCAACACAATGGGCTGAACGTGCTAAAGCTAAGCATGCTGTGAGTATTCAAGATTTTATTTTTTTGTTGAAATGAAATTGAGTGCAAATATTCAAATGATGATCCCGTTTAATAATCTTTGATAGGAATGTGCCGTCTGATTCACATATGAAGCTTAAACCATATCTGACAATATTTGAAATCACTCAATTTGAATTTAATTTCATTTCAAATTTGATTAAATTTTTAATTTCATTTTATTTTAAATTTCAGCGCGTGTCATTGACTGACTTCGATCGATTCAAGGTCCGTGTTGCTCGTCGTCAACGTAACCGTTTGGTCACACCAGTCTTCTACAAATTGAAGAAAGAAGCTGCTCGTACTGGATTCTTATTCGGAAAACCAGTTAAAGGAACAAAACCTTTGCCCAAGAAGAATCCCGACAAGGTCAAGAAAAAGAAGGTCGTCAAAAAGACAAAGAAGGTTGCCAAGAAATAAATCCAATTGTACGACGATCGTTTAATTAATTCAAAACAAAAATGCAACAACAACAGCAAAATCTAATAAATAATTCAAAAAAACAATTCAAATATAAAAGTGGTATTTATTGTAAATAATTTTAAATTTACATGTAAATCAAGATTTTCTTTCAATTAATTCAACGGAAATCGGTTGATCAGGAACGTTTATCAGCTTTGTTGAGTACTCCATTGTTGGGTTGCCAGTCCATTTCACTTCAAATTTACGAATCAGCCTTAGCAGGAAAAGGATTATGTTCTGTTCAGCAAACCGACGTGCAATACAAGATCTTGGTCCATGTCCGAAAGGAAGACTCGTGTACGGATTAATGTCTGGCTTCGTTCCATCCTTGTTTCGTATCCATCGTTCTGGGTTAAATTCCAAAGGATTTTCGAAATTCTTTTCAAGTAAACTTGCAACTTGGGTCTGAGTTACAACGACAGTCTAATTGAAAATTCATGATAATTAAAAAAAATTATAAGATTCAATTGAAACTCACTCCTTTTGGTATCAAATACCCACTTAACACAGTATCATTGTTCAAAATCCTTCCCACCCCGATTGCAATTGGATTTAATCGGAGTGTTTCCTTGAGAACAGCTCTCGCATAAGTCACTTGATTATTCATCGTTGTCCCATCAATCACAGATTCAATGTCAGGTAAAATCAATTTGGCTTCTTCATACAATTTTGCTTGCACTTCGGGATTCATACTGAGATGGAATAAAGCATAACTCGTGGTGTATGAACTTGTGTCAACACCTGCTAACAAGAGGTCACAAGCCATTCCGATAATGTCCTGTAAATTCAAATTCGGATTTTGTAAGTAACTGTCGAGGAGGGATTTTGATTTTGTTTTGTCCTGAGATTCTTCGTGGTAGTACGTTAATTTTTGTGAGACCAAATCAATTGCAACATCTTCCATAAATCTCTGTGCTTTATGGAATTTCTTGTAGGGAGCTGTCTTGAACCTGGAAGTACCAAATTTGAATTTTAACGGTTTTTTATTTGAATTGTGAATTTGAAATTACCATCGCCATAATCTTAGCCCTTGATCTAGTGGGAGTACGAGACTGTTCGAGATTCGTGCTGCTTCAATGAGACGTGAACTGACAGAATGTGGGGATAATTCTTCTTCGGAAAATGCATTCAGTCTTATATCAAATGCCATTAAGCATACCACTGAAATGAAATTTTATTTAAATTTATATTGAAATTCAATTGATATGAACTCACATTCAAGATTCAATCGCTCAATGTCATTTAAATAATCCAAAATAAATCCAGATCTCTGTTCACTGATGAATTCCCTTACAACTTCATCAGCTAATGGCAAAAATTGTCTCACATTTTGTGGTGAGCTCAGACCTTTCTGGAACTCGGATCTCAAATCATACCATTCCTGGCCATTCGTTGGAAGCAACCCCCCTGTATTATAAACATCAGGCCGATCATCTCTGTATTTTTTCAATGCCAAATGACTCCGACGACATGGAAACAGTCCAGGTCCCTTTTCATTGAGCACTTTTGCAATGTCATCTGGATCGAATAGAAACACAATACTTGCATCACGTCCCGGTAAAAGTCTTTCCCGGACAATTGATCCATATTTTTTGTACTTTTTCATACATCCTTCATGCATTTTATCCCAACTATATTTACCGGTCATATAGGAAAAGAGAGTTCCAAGTCCAAGAAAACCCTTTGGACCAGGAACTTCATCAAAGGACTTGATATTTGAAGTGATATGAGTCCTGTAATATTAATATTCAATTAAATTACGTTTAAATTCAAAAAATTCAATGAATTTTACTTCAATTTCGTCTCATTTTCACAGATTTCTTGGGTACTTGTTGTCGAAGCAAAATGCCGACAATGTTTTCCAAGTAAAAAAGTACCACGACTGCAGTTTTTGGATAAAACTACCATCTTATTTACAACCTTTATGGCCTTAAATAACAAAATTCCTTTAAAAAAAATAATAAAATCACTTTAAATTAGTCGTAAAAAATCTAAAAACTCTTATTTTTATTGTTGTTATTGTATTTATTTGTTGTTTTTAGTTATTCTCATTTCATTTTAATCTTCATATTCGCTGTACTAACGTAAATATTTACGTGCGCAGTAAGATTAAATTTCTGATATGTAATAAAATGTATGTGTGTGAACTAGCGATTGATTCAATTTTCAATGAAAATTATTGTGAGGCAATTCAAAAAATTCTTTGCGCACTTTAAAATGATTTTTTGAAATGTTTATTTAATGAAATTCGTTATTTTATTGAGGTTTTCAAGATTTTGATTCATTCGGCGGCTTTTCACTTCACCGTAAACTCCCAAAATCTGATCTTAATCTTTAGATTCTTATATTTTACCTGAAATTGACATCAACCGAAGTAAACGAGACGAGAGACCGAGATTAACTGGATGAAATTTGATCTGAACACGTGACAAAAGTGATTTTTTGAAGAGGAATCTGAATTTCAAATTTCAATGAATATGAAATTGAATAAATCGAAGTCATTTAATTTCTTTCACATAAAACATTTATTTTTTTTTTTGATTCGTCATATACAATTTTTAACTTAAATCTATTTTTTTTTATCACTCACATTATTCTTATTATAAATTACTGTTCTGCATCCGTTAAACTTCGAACATTGATATCAAAGTCTTCAAGAGTCAGCGATTTTGGATCTTTATTGACATTATTTTCAGGTTTCGTCTCTTCAGCGTCTTTTTTCTCATTTTCTTCCTCCGTATCTTCATTTGCAACGAATTTTGTTTCACCATTCAAGACAGATCCTGGTTCAATTCTCAATTTATCTAAAAGAATCGAGGTATCCAAATTGACTGGATCTTCAATGACAGGCAATTCATCTTCATTGACATCTTCTTGATCCAAGTCATCTTTCAGTGTATCATTAACAAGGGATCTTACATCAGGTCGATTAACTGGAACGAAAAGACCTTCTTGTTCTCCCAACTCTGGTCGTTCTGGATCGTAAACAGTAATTGGTCGCACTTGATTTCCAGGACGTTGTGGATTGTTGGGGTTGAGGAGTAATTCCTTGACATCGAGCACTGAATCGGCAACGGCTTGAACTACTTGAGCAAGTTGTTGCTTTTTAGTGAGTTTTTTGTTTGGTTTTGTGTTGGGAGCTGGTGCCACTGTTGTTTGTGGTTGTTTTTCTGGTTTTGTTGTTGTTGTTGAAGTGACTTCAGCTGTAGTTGTTGGTTTTTGAGTCGTTGTGGTTGTGACTGGGCTTTTGCTCCATAAACAGTGTTTGTTATGCTGATGCCCATATGATGGATAATAAGAAGTATATTGAGGATAATAATAACTATCATAACTGTCATATGTTGGATAATTTGATTGATAATCATTGTCATAAGTGGAAGGCTCCCAATTCGAATAACTTGGGGTATCAGTGTAATATGATGGATAACTGTCATATGGATTGTAATTATTGTAATAATTTGTTGCACTTCGTTTATGTAAATTATGTGATTTATGATGATGCATTGGAACCTTCTCATGTTGGACTTGGACATGACCATTCAATTTGGCATGTGTCGGCACATGTTGAACTTTTTCATGCTTATGTTTATCACACTCTTTTTTGTGATGCACTTGAACTGGAGTCCATTCAACTACAGGTTCATGGACAACAGGTACATGATGATGTTTAACCTTAACCGCTTCATGATGATGCTCGACAGGTGTCCAGTGTACAACAGGAGCAGGATGGTGCTTAACTTCCTCATGCACAACATGAACTGGTTCTTTTAAGTGTTTGGGAGCCTGATGATGCTCTTCCAATGGTGTCCAATGAACAACCGGCTCAGCGTGATGCTCACGTTTTACCGCATGTTTCCTCAAATAAGGAAATCCTCGATCCTGATAATTTGCTAATGATCCAATTACGTTGATGGCCAACAATAAAAATATCTGTAAATGAAATGAAATTACAATTATTAACACTGATCTAAGAATATTTTTTCAATAAAAATTTGAATCATAAAATTTGTTTGTAGATACGCACCATGAACTTGATCATTTTGTATTGAAATCGACTGCAGCAGTTTCAGAACAATACGTTTACAGTAAAATTTAATTAAAATTTGTCTTGTCTTTTGTTATGTATTTTTTTTTAAATTAAATTAAATTAAAATTAATAATATCACAACAATTAATCGTTGATTGTGAATTCGTTTACTTGATTCTAAAGTAAATTTAATTTAATGTTAAATTGATGTTGTTCTTGGTTGAAAGAACTCTTGAAGAATGATGATGAAATGGATAATTGGTCTTCCTTTTAAACGATTTTTTTCTGAATCCCTTTTCTTGTCTCTGTTCTATAGATACAGATTGTGTACATTGATAAGAATCATGGTTTCTATGTACAGAAGCTTTCACCAATACAAAAGCTTGATCACCCTTTTGACAGTTTGTTGTTGTTTTTTTTTGTCTAGTCGTTTATTTTTGCTGAAATATGAATTTAATAACTTGCAAATATTTCTTAAGTAAACATTACAAATTAAAATTATTTAAAATTTAGATGATCTAGAGACTAGTCTTGACAAATACATGACTGGCTGGCTGGCTCAAGCTGGCATACAAGGTTATGGATAACTTCTGTGAAGTGATATAAGAGGCGGCATTTACTCTAAGGTAAGCTGTTGATGAAACTGAAAATTAATCTCCAAAGACCACTAGGCATAATCTCGAAAATCATAGCCATTTCAGTGATATTTCTTTCTGATATCTCGTTGCAGGTTTTTGGTAAACGACATAAAATGAGAAATATCGACGTGTTTTTTTATAACTTTTCATTTTTACCCAGTAGAAGATTTTAGCGTGATTTTTAACACTCAGCAAGGAAAGTCGGGTCTTCAAGACCCATCGACTTTCAAAAAACTGGTGGTAAATTAATACACTCCTTTAAAATATTGAAACTTATGATGAAATTCAAGAGAAATCTTTAATTAGTTCAGATCCTATCATAAAAAATTTTAGAGAGTAATTTCATCGTCTGGGTCTTAGAGGCCCATAAATTGAGTGTTAATGACATTAACGCTATATTCAATGTCTTTTGCGTCATTTTAATACTTACATTGAAGCCAAAAATCAACAAATTTGAAGCCCAGTGCTTGAAGTGCTCTGATTCTCGTAAAATTTCCAGGTTTCTGCCACCAAAAACGACCAAGAATGTAGTAAAAGACACAACTTATTTTAAATTTCCTTTTATTTGTGCAAAAAATTAATTTTCATTACATATTATTTCGTTACATTATCTTTAGTTCTCTTAAAATTAAATGTTAAAGCATGTGAAATTAATAATTAATTAGCTCTTAAAACTATCAATTTAATCGACATATCCTATTCTCTGTAACGGAAAATCATTATTCATCCCTGTACTGCCTTAAATTCCATAAAAAATGATCAACTATTGCCAGAGAATTCGTCGTCTGACATGAAAATGCCTTTAAATAATAATTAAAATAATAATAATAAATGTAATACTTTTTTTTTTAATTTTAATTTCATTTCATTTAAAATTAATGGCAAGCAAACATAATTCGGTTCCTTAAAATCAAACTTTTTTCTTGATGGCTTCCTGTTCAATGTGATTTTATGGCGTCTATTTAAAAAAAATATTATGGGTAATGGCATGACTTTAATTAAAAAAAAAACTATTTCAGGAAAAGAAATGTAATTGCTATGTCACAAAAAATGCCAAATATCCTTGAAATGAGTTCAATGTCTCTCAATACAAATCATTAAAAAATTGAATGAATTAAAAAAAGTTCATTAAAAATATTTTGAATAGACACGGATCATTAACTCAAGTAAAAATAAAATAAAAAATAATATGAATTACAGTCATCATCGATCGATTTCAAGCCTAGACAAATAAAGATGACACATTTCACGAACCAGACATCCATTTATTTTACCTGAGATAAATTTCAACTCAAATTTAGCATGTTTCATTTCCTTCGATTCAAATTTGCTTTTAAATTTTTCATTGTAATGTTTAGACACCTAAAATAATAAAAATAAAATTCAAAAGAACAAATTTGATTTAAATAAACAAGTTCCGGACCAAATTGTCTCATGTAGGAGAGCAAGGTTGCATTCTCATTAGATAATTTTTTCTGTTATTTAAATAAACATGGCATTGTGACTCATTCATAGAATTGCAAAAATTAAGCAATTAAAACAAAATTTGAATGATTTTGATCTTGTAAGGAAATGATTTGTATCAATTTTTGAAGTTTGACCTCATATGACCTTGAACTATCTCAGCTGGATTTTCGCTTAACTCAATCATACGATTTTTTAAATTTAAATGCTACAATTACAATGATTTTTCTTGTCATGTGCTATTAAAATAAATATAAAATTTAAAATTATATGTATAAATAAATATTTTAATAATAATAATTATAATGAAGTAGGTTCATTTTTTTGAATTATGAATTATGCGGAATACGTTTAAAAAAATTATAATTTTCAAAGGTGGTATTATGGGAAAATGTGAGTCAATTGTTTTATTATCTCTGTATTTTTTTTGAGTGACGTATGCCTTTAAAATGTTTTAATATGTGTAGGAATTGTAGAAAAAAGTAATGAATTATGATTAAAATAAAATTATTATTCTTATTATTTCTTTTTACGAATTGTGTTAAGTGATGATGGCCTTGGATCATATGGCGTTGCATTAAAACCAACATATCGATTATTTTTTCGATGAACAAATCCAGTTCCGGGTCGTACATTATAATAAACGACACGACGAATACCAAAGGGATCAATATATCCAAAACTTCCGTCACGATATTGGTCTTGACCCTCCTCCTCGTGATATTGTCGTGGCAAATAGTATTTAAATCCATCGTTATTTGTAAGTGAAACACCATCATATGGCTTGTACGAGTCAATTCCATTTTTGGTGTATGATGGTGCGTAATATTTGTAATTGTTACTGTAAAATGGCCTACTAACACTCTCACTTTCAATTAAAGGTCGTGCTGTTGAGACGCCAATTGGAGTAGGTCGATAACTGTCAGCGATTGATGCTCGAATGGCAGGTCTGTATGTGGTGCTTTCAACTGAACTGGAATGCAATGGTCTTATAGTTGTGCTGAATTGACGGTCTGTATATTTGGCGATTGGTGGATGTAAAGTGCTTCCTGATGTAATTTCATTGTGAGGTAGCTCGAATTCGAGAGATGGTGGCTTAACTGTGGAATATTCCCGGGATGTGACATCTAATAAATTGTTATTCAAGTCATTTGGTGCAATAAAACTAAAGTGATGATCGTATAAGTGATCTCGTGGTTCGGAGTGTGGTCGAATAAAGACATTTTTGACGTAATGATGTGCGGATGGCGTGTATCCAATTGTGGATGAAATTGGAGATTGAGTTGTGGTGGTGGTGGAAGTTGTGCTGTAAAATGCTGGACGATATGTCGTAATCGCAATTGGAGATGGAGTTGCCGTGAGAGCGATTGGAGCTGGGGTACTCGATACAACAATCGGAGCTGGAGTACTGACAACTTGTCGAACAACTCCGGGAATTGCATTGTCTGGAGCAGGTGAGTATTTTGCGAAATTCATGGCTTCCTATAAGTAAAATGACATTTAATGTAAAATCAAGACAAAATATAATTAAAATGAGAACACACATCAATTGGACGCCCTTGACCAACAAAGACAGTCTTTGACTTGAGAATGCGATATCCCTTATTGTCTGCAATATAATCCTTTTGACGCAAATATCCAGCAGCATCAATCCAGGCATCAACACCTTTAAATTTAAAAAAAAAATCATTATTCAGGTATAAAAATTCAAATCAATCACAGACAAAAATTTGACTAGACCCAGACTAGACTTAATAAAAAAATAATTTCTTACCTATAACCGTCCCATCTTGTAACCTTTTCTCCTTTCGATATTGTCCATTGTCTGTCTGATATTTAAAATACCGTTCTGGACCCTCATCTGTTTGTATGTGATACTGTTTTGAATGTGGTTCAGACCATGATCCACTATTAAGTGTCACCAATGTCTATGCAAAGCAATAAATTTGAATAAAAAAAAGAAAAAGTGTGAATTTTTTAATCTTGATAAAAAAATCGTGTTGATGACTTAATTACAAATTAATGACTAATACAACAAGACATTTAAAAAAAATGTATAATTTTAATCATAAATTCAAATCACAATTCGGACAATCGCATCGCATCGCCTCTCACTCACTCTCCGATCAAATCAAGCCAATACTTGAAATGAATTTTAATTATTATTATTATTTCTTTGTTTTTAACAATGGAAACATGACCTTGCTTTACATTTTTTATTTGATTTTAATTTTTATTACAACTATTTTGCGTATACGATACGTAAAAAAATTGTAAACAAAAATAAAATAGTACATCAATCAGCGCCTACATTCTCCATTAAAATGTGTTTACCTGAAATTTGTATGCTACTCATGTGGACAGGAATTAAAATTAAAAAAATAATAGGCAATGATATTCAGTAGCAAAAAATCTAATAAATTGTGTTTTAGATGTCACATAAAAATGTGACTAACTTGACTTGAAAAATCTAATTTTTTCTTAAAAAACTGCAAAAAACTACATGAAACTGCATGAATTTCACTGTCACGATGAAAATCACTCCAAAAATGTCATGAAGAGAAAACGCGATTGACCTTTCAATTGAACTCTGATAATCTTTCACATTTAAAAATAATTGAAAATCAACTACCAGAAATGGCAAGTTAAACTTGAGCTTGAATTTTCTTTGAACAACATTTCATCATCCATATAAAAAAATAACAACATATTTCACTATTAATAGTAAAAGTCAAGTACAAAATAATAATAAAATGAACCAGCTGATAAATTCACAGACATTAACAGTTAAAATTAAAATTACTACCGATATTTTATGTGAAAGTTGCTTGACAGGATATGATCGCATTTTCCTCATTTACTTAAAGCACTTGCAATAATGTTCGTATGCAGTTTTTTTTTTGTATTTACGGGGAAAAAATTATTATCGTTTAATATTAAATGTCTTTCAATTTAATTTTAATGTTAAGTAATTTAAATTGCTTATTATTTAAGACGATAAGAAAAGTTGATATAATTGATTATGAAATCGCAGTGGTATGACGTTGATGATCTTGATGCAATGGAATAGGTTGCTGACGAGGAAAGTTAAATAAATATCAGGATTATTTAAAGGAATAATTCATCTTGTTTATGGAATTAATAATCTTCTAATGGTAACATTATTTAAAGATTAATCAAATTTTAAGTTTTTTTTCTCATTTCAGGTGGTGAAGTGATGCAACTGAAATTAACAGAATTAGGCCATGCAAATACCTTGGGTTACATCTTGATGAAAAAAATTGATCTGCCTTGCTCTGGAAGCTCTGAAACAGCTAAAGTAATAACAAAATAATCTGAGCTGTGTTTATGAGATTAATGAAATTTTGAATCAAAAACAGACTTATTATTATGTCTTAATTTAAGTTTGTAATGACGATTTTCAGAATTTCGTATTAAAAATGCTTAAGATGGTTTAAAAACTTGTTTAATTAATTAATTAATTAATATTTATTATTGGCGTGTTCTTTTTTTTTTTTTACATTATTATTTACATATGTACTTAAATTTAATGCTATACCTAAGGGGTTTTTAGCAAATTTCGTTAATTATTTAATGTGTTTGGCAATATTTGATTTGAGAGTGTAAAAGTTGTAAGTTGACACTAAATGAATTTGCTTGAAATTCAATGATTTATCTTCATTTAATTTTTATTGAAATATTAGATTAAATGGGAAGACAGGAAAAGAAATAGTGTGCCTGGTCAAACATGTTACACGTCTATTGATGGAGTTGACTTTATGATACGCGAGCCAATTCCATTCAATCCTCAATTCTTCTCTCATAAATTTAAGTCTGCGGGTCTTAGGTATGAGATAGCTCTTTGTTTGAGGACTGGAGAGATAGTGTGGGCACATGGTGGATATCCTTGTGGAGCCTATCCTGACCTTCGAATAGCACGAGAATGTTTTATTCATTTTCTCGATACACATGAGAGGGCAATGGCAGATCGTGGCTATATGGATAGTCGATATTTTATCCTTCCTACAGATGAAAATAGAGCTCGACATAATCTTATTATGAGTCGTCATGAGACTGTCAATAAGCGGATTAGACATTTTAATGTTTTGAAGACTAAATTTCGTTATGAAAGATCTCTTCATGAAAAATGTTTTCATGCTGTTGTCAATCTAACTCAATTAGTAAGAAAATTAGAATTTATGAATTCAAATGAAGCAATGACGTTCCACATAATACAAAATCTTTGTCAAGCACAAGAACTGATAGACTTTATCCTTAATGCTGTGCGAGGTGTGACTCATCAAAATTAAAATTTACTTAGATTATCAGTTTTAGTGGGCATGAGCAGCGTTTGAACCGCAAATTAGGGTTCTACAAACCAACTTCCTTCTTAAAATCCTTACCAAAACTCACTAAAAGAGTTATAAAATCATTATTTTTAGAAAGTTTACACTCTGAGGATTCCAACAAACTTTGATTCAAAATTTTTTTCTAACATTTTCTAGGAGAACGACGTTGTTAAAAAATTTGAAAATTGGTCAATTGTCAAAACCACTAAAAGTGCCCTCAAAAAATCATCTTTCAAGAAAAGGTGGCAAAATTTTTGTATTTTATTTCATCTTATGGCATGATCAAACTTGCTCAATAGTTTTTTTTTTATTTGGATCACTTGTCCAAAACCCGGCTTTTAGATTATGGATCAGCCCACTAATGACATCTAAAAATACCAGGAGGATTTTTTTAAAAAGCCAATGATCTGTGGGTTAACTTTACAATGTTTATTAGAAAACATGAAACAGAATTCCTTTAAAAAGCTTCATGTCATGATGTGATTTTAAATAGAATCTAGCTTAACGTCATTTTTAAGTTTGAATCAAAAAGAAGATCTGATGACGTTTCGATGGATTACTTACTTCATCTTACTTAAACAAATAATTTAAACTTAAAATTCAAGCACATGAGTATTAAATTTCATTCATACAAGAAATACATTGAAACATCTCTTTGAAACAAATAATTAATCATTTAAACACCAGAAAAACACTGTTAAACTTCAAATTAACGTATAAATGTAGTCACCACCTGCACCTTGAATTGCGTATTTAAAAAAATTTAATTACCACATTGTTTTATTTTTTCTTTGTAATTCATTGTACTGGTAATATCATTGCATTAGATATTCATTCACTTTTAATTGATATTATTAAAATTTTACATATTAAGCATGGTAAATAATTATTGTATTTTTTTATACATAAATTAATATGATTCATTTTTGCATTGCATTCCATTGCTTACAGTCAAAAATAGTTTCAATATGACAACAAAGGAGAGCTAATAAGTAAAATCGTGACTAACAATACAAAATTGATCTTATTTCCGATTCTTTCAGTCAAAATGAAAAAATGTCAATCATTTGTAATGAAAAATTGAAAAAAAAAATCAAATACAAAAAAGTGACATGACCTTTTCTAATTAAAAAAATATCCAAATAATTCATTGGATAAGGTCAAGTTAAGGTATCATTACTTTTAACGGTAAGAGACACACCCCATGATATAATTATTTGTAATATCATGAATGAAAAGAACTATTATAATAGAAAAAAATAATTTTGGGTTTCAATTACGTTATTTTTGAAATAATTTTTCATTATTTTTGTTGATATTTGAAAGTATCAATTAATTTCAATCACAATACGGTTGAAAATTTTTTTAAAAGACCGGACAATTAAGAAAAGGTCAAAATTCTTGAAGGCGTAATTAATGTTTATTTTTATTTTTTATTAGAAGGTTTCAATTCAAAATGTATGAAAGGATCGAATTGGAACTGTAGCAAGGTCTTATTACATTCTATCTCTTAAAAAATATTTTCAAACAATTAAAGTAATTTGATTGATCTCTATGACTCACTTCAATCATATTTTGTTCAATATTTCTATTCATAATTAGGTTCATTTTTTATTTACAAAGTTACTTGAAATGAATTGAGTTGACCCTAAAAAAATGTTATAATGGCATGAATTAACATTGTTTTAATCTTAACTACTAGTCGTGCTGAGTGTCGCGTGCAGTATTTCTTGTAATGTTATGCAATGCTCATTATTATAAGTTCTCTTAACTGAAATAAAAAGAATGGAATTTAAATTTAAATTCTTCTTAATTTTTCATACAAGAGAATTTTGAATCAAAAATCACAATGAAGGTGTTTGTTATGTAATTTAAGCACATTTACTTTTGCCAAAAATTCAAATTAATGTCATACTCATTCCAATCAAAGACATTATTGGGTGTAAGATCATTCGGAATTGGCCAAACACGTTCTGCATATCCAAAAAAGGCCGGAATTTGGCTAATCACATTACTGTAATCCGTAATTGATTGTAATTCCGTCATTTCCAATATGGATTCCAACAAGGTCATGTCTGGTGTAATGTTTTTATAATCTGTTGACAAATATGATGATTTAAATCCCGCACTATCATCAAGCTCTTCTTCACGTATTTTCTTACTTAGCTCATAGACACGCTGTATCAATGTTTGACATTGAAACAACTTTGGATCTGGCACGTTTTTGGGTGTTTCATGAATTGTGCTTGGAAATTCGGCAATTCGCCAGATAATGCGACGAAAGAATCTTTGATTGATATTCGTGTAATTTAGCACAATCTTCGATTTTCGTATTGTTTTTGGTTCAAGGGGTGCTAACGCTTGAAAATACAAATTGAGCATCTCTTCAGGTCCTTCAAGGATTTGAACGGTAAATGAATCAAATAGGATAAAAAGCCCAGTCATTTTCTCGTCAGCTGCAGTACATTTACTCCTATTAATTGGCTTGGCAAACACGTCTTTGAGAAATGGAGCACTTGTGTTATTGTGGCGTGTTAACAAAACGATTCTTTGATAATAGAATTGACGACCAATTGTTTGCATGTTAAATTTGACCACATCATTCAAGGTTTGACGTGTTTGAAAGGTCGGTGTAGGATCCAATTCACTTGCCTTGATTTTATAATAAGGACTTCGAGGTTTTTTTGGTTGGGACATGACTTATCAATAAATTTTTTTTTATTTTAATCCAATAAAATGTGTAACTTGAACAAACAAAACAGTTGTTTATTAAAAAAATCAAAAGTGATCGTCATAGCAACAAACAAATCCACTTACATTAAAATTCAATTTGATCTTAATTTAACAAACAAAATCATTTTAATTCATTTTCAGTTAAAAATTTACAACATTCTTTTCATTTTGATTTCAATTTCAATCTAAACTTGAGCTCTCTCAATATATTCCATAAGTAGGCGTCAAATATGGACACAAAACAATCGATTCAACATAAAATCTACAATTTTTATGAATGCTTAAAAATACTTCAAATGTTATGAATATGCAATTTATTTCAATTTAGATGTAGCATTCAGTTATTTGAAATGAAACTGATGTAAAATTTTAAGTTAAGGTCTGACTTTGAATGTGGGAAGATTGTTTTTGAGTTAAATGGAAACAAAGTTCGAATATTTTGCAATATTCTGGTGTGTGATGAATGAAATTTGATTAAAGATAAGCATAAGATTTTGATGACTTTAATCTAAATATGGAAATAGTAATAAAATTTTACATTAAATGAAGAAAATTAGAAGAAGAAGGGAAGCGTAAAGCGATTAAGAGTGTGCGAGTTCAAAAAAGACGACAATTCAAGATTTTTTTCAAATAAATCACACTCAATATTTTCATTGAATATTTTTCATAAAAAAATGCATTAAATTAAATCAAAGTAAGTAAGTAAGTAATAAGAAGTAAAACAAAAAATCATAACAATGAAACGTGACACTCTTTAGCAGTTTTTTGTCTTGTTTCATATAAATAATGCTTGTTAAACATTTCTGTTATTACAACTCTTAACAATAGCATACAATTTTGTTTCTTGCATTCAAATACAAGTAAAAATAATATTCAAATAAAGAAACATATAAACAAAAAATATGTAATAATGAATTTAATAGTCATATCATTATTAAATATGAGTTTTTGATATATGAATTGAAACAAAGGTAATGCGAATTGTCTTTTGTTGAACAAATTGTGTGCATTACATTAAGACATTAAACTTCCTTGACCTATCTTTCATGAAAAATTAATAACATGCGTAAAAATCAAAGAATTTTCTATCAAATTTCAACCTTCGATATCTATTTTTTTCATACGTTCCAATAAAATCTTGTGTAAATTAATACATTCCTTGAAATTTTTTTCAGATTAATATCAAAACATTTATAAAAATGACATTATTATTATAAATTTTTGTGTACGTGTTTCTCATAAAAAATGAATTTCAATCCATACAAAATTGGTAGCTAATAAATGACAAAGTAATGCCAAATAAATAATAAAATAATTGAATCACGTCTCGCGACTCAGATCAATTTCACGTCTATTTTAAAGATTAAAATAAAAATATATAACCGGAAAAAATTTAATTCGATTACGACATTACTTTTTTTCTTCATTAAATTGTGTGCCATGTGGACAGATTCATGCCAATTCTTGATCGAATTCGAATTCGGTTACAATGTTTAAATGGATCAAAATTATGTTGAAGAATTATGTTACATGGAATTTGAATCTTATGTGGTAACAGAAGCATAGATTTTGATTAAATTGAAAATTTATGTGGTTACAGAAATTTTTTGAATTCCAGACATTTGTGCATTAAATTAACCAATCAAGGTCAGGTGAGGTTTGATTTCATTGAAATGGTCTTAATTTTGGAAAGATATTTCTTAAAACCGAGTAAATGGTCATAAATCGCAGAAGGAAAAAGTTTAGTTGATATTTTGATAATTCAGGTTATAATGGGTTAAGCTATGTTTCATGTTCATAGTTTCTATGCTACTAAATTAATCATAAGAGATAAAAATTGCAAGAATTTGAAAAATTTATTTGACATCAATTGAATTTTAATTCAAATATGTTGATGTTTTTAGTTTGAAAAGGCGTAAATGTAATAAAAATATATTATTTGATGCAAAATTTATTTAATTTTTATTTATGATTTTATTAGTACAAAATTCAGCGAAACACTTAAATAACTTAACGAAAGTCTACAAAAGGCTAAACGAAACTCTACAAAAGACTTAGCGAAAGTCTGCAAAAGACTTAGCGAAAGTCTGCAAAATACTAATCGAAAGTTTACAAAAAATTAGCGAAAGTCTTCAAAAGACTTAACGAAACTCTCCAAAAGACTTATCGAAAGTCTACAAAAGACTTAGCGAAACTCTTCAAAAGACTTAGCGAAAGTCTACAAAATACTAATCGAAAGTTTACAAAAGACTTAGCGAAAGTCTGCAAAAGACTTAGCGAAAGTCTGCAAAAGACTAATCGAAAGTATACAAAAGACATATCGAAAGTCTAAAAAATACTAATCGAAAGTCTACAAAAGACTTAGCGAAAGTCTGCAAAAAACTTAGCAAAACTCTTCAAAAGACTTAGCGAAAGTCTTTAAGAGACCTAACGAAAGTCTAAAAAACTTGACGAAACTCTACAAAAAACTTAACGGAAGTCTGCAAAAGACTTTAAGCTTTTAACGTCCTCTGATCTCTTTTCACATCATCACTGAGATGAAATTTTTCTTATAACACCACAATTATCCAATTAATCATGTCATTTAAAATCAAAATCATTTGATCAATTAACACAACACTTCATTACACAGCTGGAGATCATCTCAAATACCATCAACTAACGATTTGATAAATTGATGAAAGTGCGAATCAAATTAATGAGAAAATTAATGTTCAACTCCATAAAAATTTAATCTTTGATTAGGATTTTATCAGTTATGAGATAACTGCTCAATTAAAAAAAATCAGATGATGCAAAAAAATTAAAAAAAATGGGGACGCCTGGCTAACTTGCAAAAAAATTAGGAAAAAAAACATAATTTCCCACATTAAAGTCATAACAACTCAAAGAAAAAACATAACCTGCACTAACATGTTTAACATTTAAATTAAAAAAATTTAAAGAGAAAAAAAAACAAATAAACATAAATAATAATACACTTCAAACTGAAAAAACTGAAATCGAAAGTAGAAATAATACCGGTGTGTATTTTTTTTCTCTCATTTCATTTCATTTCATTTCAATATTTGGTCATACAATGATATATTCAAGATTTGTATTAAACTTGTTGTTATTTATCGTAATATTTAATTTTAAATAGATAAATAAACAGTGATGATGGATGAAGAGAAGACAAGTAAAAAGAAGAAGAAATAAAAGAAAAAACATGACTCACGCACGCGTTGGACATCGTATAGTGTAAAAATATATTGAATAATAACAGTAAGAAAGCATTCATTCAGCTTTTTTGTTTCTTTTTTTTCTTCTTCATTTGAACTCGATTAAAATACGATAAATATGTGTATGGAAGTTAACATTACGATTATATGGTGATGTTGTTAATGATATTGCATCATTTTAACTCAATTTTTTGCCATTGCTATTGAATTTATCATTTAAAATACATTCGGATTTCCTTTAAACGACTTTATCTTTCAATGAGTTGTTTTCTGAGTAATAATTGGCTATGTTATCTGTTGCATTGAAATGTGTAAGTCCATTCAAAGTCCATAATTAAAGTTGAGTTATTTTTAATCCCATTTCAATCTGATCACAAGATAATTGCAATGAGGAATTGGAATAGGAAAAATGTCATAGAATCAGTAACTAGATCACACGATTTTCGATACAAATTTGCGTTAATGTTCATGTCACGCCTACTTATGTTGCAATTATTTCATGTAGGATTTGTCTTTTTTTATGTGTGTGTGTGTGTGTGTGCAATGCATTCAAGAAGATAAAGAAAAAAATTAGACTAGTTTACAAAATCTCTCATACTAATCAATATTATGAAAGAGAATAAAATCATGTTGGAATCGTGCTCCTACTACTTTATCTTATTCGGCATTTCTCTTTGTTTTCATTTTCATTTAAATTTTATTTTAATAAATTTTTTTTTTGCATATGAAAAGAGATGCAGGTTATTGGAACAGTAAAATCATGTGTATTATTAAATTAAATGTGAAATTAATTTATTGCTGTTTAAAGCAAAATAAAATTAAATCATATTTCTTGATTAATCTTGACACATAATTGCGTGATTTAAAACTATTAATTTGAAATATTTATGTTTTGCCCTTTTGAGACATAAAAATTTTAATCTTATTGCGTTGTTTGGGTAAATTAAGGAATTTGGTGAAGAAATTTAACAATCAATGAATGTACATTTGTCATGTTTCATGATTGAATTCGAATTAGAAATAAAATTAGTTGCATGATTACTGTTTTTGACTTTAACCATTCGCTTGATGACGGGTCTGAATATAAAAACTATTTTTGATTAATTTTGAATGAAATTTGATGCTGTTTCTAAATTTAATAATAAAAAAAATGACGGACTCAACTTGACCAAATGTGGTATGAACAGGACGTGGTCACTATGCACTGAATATTGAAAACGCCCCGCAACCACCCCGTATCATATGCATAGACTAGAAGAGTGACCATAATACTCGAATTCTTGTTACAAATTAATTGGAAATGCGATAAAAATTTCATTCATTAAATGTCCTGTAAGTGTCGTTCGAAAATTTCCGTCTACGGACCAAGTCACTTTGTACTGCGGGGCGTTTTCAACTTTCAGTAATGTTCTGAGTAACTTAATCCGCAAATGAGGTTCTTGCGGCTAAGAGATCGTTAACGTTGTTAAATGTTCAAAGGCATTTCTGAACGTTTTTTGGAAAATTCTTGTATTTTTGCCACTAATTTTTCTGCAAATAAGACTGCGGGTGGTCTGCGGGATCCTTTCAACTTGAGCAGCAACTCGTTAAAAAAATACAGTCCAAATCGAATTTTAATTAATTTGAAGCATATTTTGACAGTTAGAGTTCAAATATCCCCTATCTAAAGGTTGTTTTACTTAAAACGGCAAAGAAATGGCGAATCGCTAAATTTTCAGCTACTTTTTCAGTTTTCTTTTTCTGAAAATTTTGCGATTTTCGCGTTTTTTGAAAATTCCATGATTTTGGAATTCCCGTTTTTAGTAATTTCAACGATTTTTGTACTTTCCAGGGTGGTCGACCACAGTTTCGGAAATTTTCGCGGTTTTTGTAAAGAAAAATCAGTTTATTTATAAGAAACTGAACCCAATCATTAAACAAAGGGTTAAAAATTTCAATTCAATTTCAATAAAGCTAAACATTTCTCCAAAACAAAACACAAAAACAAGACAAAAATTGATATTATTTTTTTGATTATTATATGGGCGTGTTATTTTCTCTATCTTTTTATTGTAAACATTTTTCTTCAATTTAAAAAAAAAGAAAAAACATTTTTTTTATTGTATTTCATACAATTTTTTTATTGTTGTTAATATTCACCAATAAATCGTGATTAAAACTTTGGTGTTTTTTAAGAAGTAAGTCGGAGTTCGTTTATCTATTTTTTTTTTCTTTTATTGTTAATAAAATTTATTATTAGTAATAATGACGATTGCATCACAAAATCACCTCTTTTTAAAAGGAAATGTTATCTAATAATGATGATTCTTTTAAAATTTTAACAAGATGTTTCATTTTAATCACACATTTAAATGAATCTCATTGAACAATAGACGAGAGGATGCAAAATATGATTAATTGTCATGGAAATCAAATAAATTTACTCAAAAAATCTGCACCGGCTTCAATTTCATTACTAAAACCCTCATATTTGCATCTAAAATAATATTAATAACAATAATTATGTAACACATTAATAAAAAAATAATAAAATTAAAAAAAGAACTGTAACACAAACATACATTTTCCATTCAGTATGTAGCGCTATGCAATTTAAATGCAATATTAATATGTACACAAAACAAAACAAACAAAAAATAAAGAGTCGAAAAAAAAAATTTACATTCAGTTTAATTTAATTCACAATTTTAATATTGGTCTGTTTCAGTTTTCATGTTGAT
Source organism: Culicoides sonorensis (assembly GCA_900002565.1). Taxonomy (NCBI): domain Eukaryota; kingdom Metazoa; phylum Arthropoda; class Insecta; order Diptera; family Ceratopogonidae; genus Culicoides; species Culicoides sonorensis. The sequence goes on along the minus strand of LN483401.1, from coordinate 717,317 downwards.
TGTGCTATATATTTATATTTTATATGCATGATGCTGCGTGTTTTTATATAAATTTTGCTTTTGTTGTTGGTCGTGTGTTCACAAAAAAAAACAGTTGAGAGTTTAAATGAAAAGAAAGTTGTGGTATGTGTATGAGCTTGTGCTGTGCATGATTTTGCAAAAAAAAGGGACAAAATTAAATAATAATGTAAATAAATAAAAATTTTATGAGACATGTAAATGTAATTTAAAAGGTATCAAAAGAAATGAATGTGTTACAGTTTGTGTTACATAAGTGCGACATGAAATTATGTTTCTTTTTTTTTGGGTTGAATAAGAATCTGAATGCTTTTCATGGCATATCTCAATTGAAAAGAGGATAAAAATCATGGAAATATTGATGAAATAGTGTCAACTGCGGCTCAATTGCAATACGCACTTAAATTGTATTAAATTCAAGTTGCGTGAATGCCTTCGGTAATCTGATAAAAAAATAACATAAAATTTAAATCTAACATGATCTTAATTGATTTTTTTTTTTACAAATATAACAATTATTATTATTTTTACTATAACTTAGATGTTAATGTTACGCAAAATATAACAGTTGTGTGATGGGATTCAATTTCATTCGTTAAGTTGTTTTCATGAAGATTAAGTATCATTTGTATCAAGTGATCTTATGTCATTATCGGAAAAATAAACTGATTTTTGTATTAAAATTTATGGATGTAATTCAAATTCATTTATTTATCGTGAGGTCTCACAGTTTTGAGTCACTTCCTGCTTGAGAAACATTTTTGACCAATTCAAGCAGTAAAGCAGTTAAAAGAATATTTTTTAAAGTCAATTCACTTGTCAAACGTGATGCCAAAGTAAAACGTCAAAATCTCACTAGGACGTAAACAGAAATGTCAAAAATCTTGTTCGTAAACGTCATGAAATAAGCAGAAAATTCTCTGTATCTATACAAAATGAACTGTCAAATTTTTACTGGGTACGCAGATAAAATTTGACAGATCATTTTGTATAGATACATATACGGAAACTTCAAAAATTCTGTACGTTAAAAGAGATTGTCAAACTTTCACCTGTGTACCCAGATAGAATTTTAACTGACAAGCTGTTTATTTTGACCTTGTAAAGACCTTGAGAAACGTCAGAATTTGGTATGTCGAATGAAGGGGTAACAAATCAGCAGGAAATGGGGTAGGTAGAACTTGACAGTTCATTTTGTATAGATACACATACGGAATTTTCAAAAAATATACACATTCACCTGCTTACCTATTTAAGGGTTGAGCAATTGAAACTTGACAGTTGATTTCCTATCAATACGCTGTAACTGTCAAATAAAGTAAAAGTTTGACTGTTTCTATTCGTATACGAAATTTTGACATTTCTGTTTGTATTTTGATACGGTCAAGGCCCTAATGCCTCTGTTCAAGGGGTATATACATTAAATTTGACAGCTCATTTTCATAGATACACATACAGAAATGCCAAAAACCTTGTACGCAATCATGAATTGTCAAACTCTTGCCTGTTGATCTATTAACTTTCTGACGTTCAGTTTTGAACCATTGAGAATTTTGAAATTTTTATTAAAATTATGATCCTGAAAATCTGTAAACGTGCTAAAATTAGTTTCAATGTGAGCTATTATTGACTGAAATCAACTAAGGAATTTAGCTGGCTTCCTTAAAATTAACTGTGCCAAATCTCACGTCTTCCTTCTTTCACTTGTCTTACTTTTCATGAATTGCAGTAACCTTGACTTAGATTCCCAACGATTAATTTGTTAATTAAATTCATAACAAAATTAACTGTTAAAATTCATTCATGTTTCTTTTTATTATCTCTCTTTTTAAGGAAAAGTGAGCCATAATATTATGAATAATAATTATTTAAAACACTTTTTTTTGATTTTAACCAAAATAAACAAATTAGAGCATCATTTTGTCGGTTTTTTTTCTATTATCTCAACATAAATACAAACAAAGTCTGAATTGTTTTTTCGCTTTAAATGGTAAAAGTAGGTATTTGCATTGATGACATCACTGAAATGAATGAAATTTTTCCAATACCTCACTCAATATCTAAATATTCGACTTCGAACTAATTTTACAGGTGATTCAATTAAATTAAACGACGAACCTTACACTCTCAACCCTAAACCAGTGGAAGACCAGTAGGATAGGGTGTTCCCACTGGTTTTGAGTTGAGAGTGTGCACAAGAAAAAAGGTCAATTTTATTTTTAAAAATCAAAATCACATAATCCCTTATTCACATTTTAGAGCAAAACATCGATTTTAATGTACGTGTCTAATTTAAAGCCCAAAAAATTAATGAAATAAATTTCAATCATAAAACGACCACACTCAAAATTTTATAACAAATTCAAATTTTTTTTTTAACATGATTTTTATTCATCCGGACCTTTAAACTCACAATTTGATATGTGATCACATGAAATATCATAAAAAAAAAAATTATATTAAAAATTATTATGAAACTCACCGATAGCAAAATAAAAGTCAATAATAACAATCTCGTTATTTGTTGATACATTTTTATCACGGTGTATTTTTTGTTATTTTTATTTTATCTTTGTTACAAATTTACTTTTAATGTCTAATTATTATTAATAATAATCGTGCGTGTAATGTAATTTTTCTTTGAATCAACACTCTCGTGTATGTTTTGTGTGTGTGCTTGTGTGATAATGCTAAAATTATGCAAAAAATCACTTTATCACTTTTTTTTTATTTCATTCAATGTTTACTGTAATTTCAAGTCTATTATTAAATTACTTGCATTATATTTTTGATTTCTTCATTTCATTATATTGTTAAAACTGAATCTGAATTGCATAATATTTTGTTTTGATGATAAAATTTTCTTTCTTAGTTAATTTTTTTTTATTTCTTTCTCTTGCTATGTAAATGAATTTATAAAATTTGAATATTTCACATATAAAATATTTTTAATGTGTTCTTGCTCAATGTATTATGATTTGAAAATTAAAATGAAATGAAATAAATAAATAAAAAAAATAATTTACACACTTTTCACATGATAATTTTCAATTTTAATGAAAAAAAATTGTAATAATTTTATTTAAAAAATTAATTTTTTTTTTTAATTAAAAATTTATTTATTTTTAAAATTTAATTTAATTTTACATTAAAAAATTTTATGATTATTTAAAAATTAAATAAAAATTAACAAATTAAAGTCGAAAATTCGCGTCCGATCGTCTCAAAAGCTTTAGCGCCACTAACTGCTGTTTCATTGCAAAAATTCAAAATAAAGTCTTATAATTTTGAATAAAAATATTCAACAATATACACAAATATACGCTAATATACAAACATCGCGTATGAATAAATTTTCCCACTCTAAGCTGAATTTTTCGCTATGTTTGTGTGTGATCATATTAAGAAAAGGTATAATTATATATGAAAAAGTAGCAATAATGTGCATAGCTGTCGACTGTCGTCAATTGTAGGTAAATTTTTGTTTTGCCTGTTTCGCATAAGAGCAAAAATTTATTTATTTTTAATATATGAATTATGTATGAGTGCGTGCGGCATGCTAGGAGAGCTTTTAAGAGAGAAATATGTTGTGTGTGTGTCTCTCTTTGTGATTATTTTCATTGATACTTTTTTTTTGAAGTATTAAAGGGAAAAGGGCTCAATTTACAAGAAAAACTTTGATCAAGGTAAAGTTTTTTTTTTGATTAAAAGAGGAGCTCATTTGGAATCGACCTCAAAAATTAAGCTTCAAAGTCGCTTTTAAGCCCCCTCCCTTCAGTGCCCCTCTTAAAAGTGAAAATTTTCTAAGTTTCTGAATAATCCAAATTAAAAGTAGCCATAATTTTGAATATTTTTCGTTTAAACTTCACTTTAAGGGTAACAAGACAATGATATCTTTATTAAAATATTATTTTTTATTTTCAAGGAAATCCCACTCAACAATTATCTTAAATGAATAGAACAGAAAAATATTATTATTATTTCAACTTCTAATACATTTATTTTTTTTAATTTATAATTCAAGTTAGATTTTTAATTTTAACGGAAGATAATAATAAAACGCCTTCATAAGATCGATTGATTTTAAATTACAACTTACCAATTTGTATGTGTTTCATGTAATTACAAGAAAATTAACAGTTTTTACACAAAGGGAATAATTTGTAATAAAAATTTATTGATTTTACGTGATTTTATTTTGATTTACTATGAAAATACAAAAATTTGGCTTAAAATTACATTTTTTGGTGAATTTCAACACTCATTTAACCTCATTATTATTAAAATAATGCTCTTTATTCAAATATTTCTATTCAAATTAAAATCAAAATTCAAATTAAATTAAATGACCCTGAATTACATTCCAGTTACTCCAATTATCCTTTTCAGTTATGTAATTGAAAAATTTCTACTTGATTTGACACTCAACTCAATCATTTTTGGTCTCAATTAAATTCAATTTAATTTAATTCAAGTAACGTTGAAATTATTATGAAAATATATCAATTTCTTAGGTTTTTAGTCACATAAATAACAACACCTTTTTAATTTCTCAATAAAACACATTTATTTTTTTATTCACTTAAAAACAACGACATGTTTCGTACATATGCGTACATCATCAGGTTGTGTTGGTGACTAAAGTGAGATGTAATGTTGATTGTTACTTTATCTTCAGAGTTGTCATACTCCAAAGATATGACGAGATGGGGGCTGGGTCACGGTTCATTAGCGGGCCAGGTGATGTTTCAATGAAGAACGATTCCCAAGCATTCAATTTTCTGTCGTCTCTTATGTATTTCAAACGTTTAAAACCGTTATCGTCAATTTTATGTTGCTCTACTACCATATGTTCTGCTACAGATGATCTGTCTATATGATGGTGACTTGTGGCGCTCACGTGCTCTTTCCAACGATCTTTAAATGGGCGTTTTGTTTGGCCTCTGTACTTCAATTGACAATCTGCACAAGATATTTCGTATATTCCTGACGTTAAATTTGGTTCAATTTTGTCCTTGTAATTGCATAGTTGTTCTTTCAGAATAAAAAAATAAATGTGTTTTATTGAGAAATTAAAAAGGTGTTGTTATTTATGTGACTAAAAACCTAATATAATAGAATTTCTCGTGCCTTTCAAAAAAGTAAATTAAAAAAATATATCAATTTCTGTTTTATTTTATTATTATATTTTTTATATGTTTTTGTGTAAATAAAATGTAATCAAAGAAAACATTTAAAAATTTTATAACACTCCATTTGTATATTAAATATTTTGATCAAGCCAGGTGAATTAACGATAAATTGAGTTTGAATTGCTTCAAGTTTCCTTGTAGGTAACAAAAACAATCCTAATTTAAATATAATCTCATAAATATTAAAATAAAATTTGTATCACTTTTTTTGTTGTGTTGCTTGAATGTATTTTAGGTGAGAAACCATAAAAAAGAAAGAACTAAGAATGTAAGAGAGTTAAAATGACCATTTTGAGCAAAATTTTATTAAAAATCCATTTAAAATTGAATCAATCTTGAGGATCAATGAACTCATCTGATCTTTGATGACAAATAAATGTTCTATTTTTGTTATATTTCACCTCCTACACTTGGCAAAAATGTAACCAATTTCCTGTGCATATTTTTTTATACATATTTTTATAAGAGCGTATCATCAAAATGACGTGTAAGACTTTTGAATTGAATTCTAATTAAAATTCAATAAAAGGAAAGAACTTGACCATTGAATACAATAGAAATGACAACTATATTGCTCTCAATACTATCAAGATTCAAAAAGTCATATCATCGATCGTGTGCACTTCAAATATTTTAATTTTTCACTATTCTTTTCTAGTTATTTAAAGAGAATAGATTCAGAAAAAAATTTAGCAGTAATCACAAATGAAATACGTAAGCGCATTTTCTTCAGGAAGTTTTTGTTTATAATTGAAATTTCAGAATAGGAGTTTACAAATTCATGGCTTAAAGTTTAGAGAAAGAAACTTTGTATATAAGACAAATAAAATTTTTGATAATTTTCAAATTTATTATTAATACGATAACTGACCGATGCCATCACTCTGACTTCAAACAATTGCAAATATAAGCTCAAACGAACCACTTCAGTGCAGTATCTGCTTGGAAGAAGTGCCTCTAAAATCTAAACTCCATTTGAAGTTTAGTTCCCTGTTTTGCATGGAATCTATAACTTATTTTCACCTGACAGTTTCACCTCACCTTTTTGTTATGCATCAATGAAACAAATGTAGACTTCCCTTATCGTTACTTTTCAAATATGTCTAATACTGAGACTCATTATCTCAATGTTGCTTTTATCTGTGGTTTCATCAAAGATAATTAAAAAGGAGCCAGATTTTTTAATCCGTTTCATGACAACTGACTGTATTTCTTTTTTGCAGGCTAGGATTAGCTCATTTTGAGTTGTTTTCCTTACTTAGCCTTTGACCTTTGATGATGAATTTTCGAGATTATTTTTTATTATTTTGTCACCACCAGCTACTCTGTAACGCAAAAGAGCTCTGAAACTATTATCATTATTAAGTTTGGTATTTTCCAGCACATTATCATCGTCTCTATGACCTCTTAATGCAATATTTTGTCTACCACACAAAATAGTAGTTTCAATTATTAGCTTAATTGTTTACATTATCTCCTTCTGCTACTTTACTAGCAAAAAGCTCTGAATTTACCAAAATCATTAGTATTAGTCCAATACGTAATCGTCGTCTCAATGGTCTCTTAATGGAACATTCTATCGGACACACAAAATAATAGTTTGAAGAATTTTTTATTTTTTATCAAATTACCATAGACTATGGAAGAAACTCATGGTAATGCGCTGCAATAGAGTACGCGACGACTGATCCGGTACCCCATTCGCACGATACTCTGATTCAAGCTTTTGTGCTTCTTTGTGCGTTAACTTGATTAATCTCCCTGTATTTTTGGAAAACTTTCATTAATCATTAATTAATTTACAGTAAATTCAAAAAGCTTATGAAAAACTTACCAAACTCTTTCACAATTTTTATACCCATCATATCCAGTGTTTTAACTGTTTCTTGCAGTACATTATTTGCACAACCAAAATCCAAACCAAAGCGCATTTATCATAGAAAACATGTAATCAGCATCACAATAACGAACAATTATTATTGGACGGTAATTGTTCGAATTGAAAGAAGTGCGGTATCAAGTGTATCTCTCTAAAAATAGTGCAAGTTTTTATTATTATTATGTATTGTCCAATTTAAATATATGTATCTATGAATGATTCGCTTAAAAGGAACCGAAGACTAGAGATGACATTTAGCATGAGAATTGTGAATACAATTGACTTGTACTCTGAAAAGCGCTAAAAACAAAATTCACCGATACTTTTCGGAATCTGTAAAGTGTAAGTGATCTCACTGATATTATTTATTTATTTAGTTTTCTGCAATTCAATTAGTTCAATTGTTAAGAAATTTTCAAAGAATGTAATAACAATTAGACTTTTTGCATCAATTTGATCAATATTTTTCATTGAATTGGCTTTCAACCTCTTCAAGTGAAATTCTGATCAAAAAATGTCTCTTGCTCGGTTTCCAACTAATTTTTTTTTTTATTAGGGATTTAAAGTTGATAATTAATTGTGACAATCAGAATTGATTTTACTATCAAATGTAGTGGGTGGACGTTTAAGACAAACATTTTTTCAGCTTAACCGTCTTAAAATCTTAAACCTTAATTAAAACTTCTCATTTTTTGCTCATATCATTCGTATTTGGCTTAAAACGTGTAACACTCACATTGAATGTGATATTTTGTTTTTTTTTTAAATCTCAATTTAACATAAGGTGGTCACACTGGCGCGTTCTGCAAACAATATTTATTATAATTTTAATTTGAATGAATATTCTGCATCATTTTACATATCATGTGGGGGAGGCTTGTGTCCAGTTCAAAGTAATAAAAACATTATTTTTTTTGCTGTCTATGTGCGAAATTAAACTTGTTTCATTTTTTTTGTTGTTTGAGTTGTCACATACAATGAACAGGCATTTTATATTAATTAAAGAGAGGCAGTAAATGTAATTTAACTTTGTCATTATTACTATTATTTTTACTCAATATATCAAACCTTTTAATGAATGATTTGATTACATATAACGAATTGGAATCTTGATTTGTAGGTGGTTAAATTGTGTTTACTGTGAAAAAAAAAGTTCCAAATTTAATTGATATGTTGGTTGATCTTTTGGATGCACATTTATAATTGTGTTTTTTTGGGGGGTATGTTAATTAAGCATTGATGTGAACTTGAAGTGTTTATTATAACATTTTAAAGGTGAATTGAACTTATTTTAATACACTTTTCGTTGGACTTGTTACTTGGACGAGAATATTTATTAATTTCAGAGGCTTTGTCCTGGTAAAAAAATTTGAAGTTCAAAGTCTTAAATTTAATTAAATTAAATTTATCGGAAAATCATCAATCAACCTTTTACATGAGACGTCACGGTAACTTACACGAAAATTCCAGGTTCTTTGTCAGGTTAATGTCAGGTCACAAAACCTCATACTAGCATCTTCGTGAATAAATTTCCAGTATTACTTTATTTCTTTGTATATGTAATGGAATTTCGTATCTACGGTTTCATTTGTATTGAATTAATATTTTACATTGTCACGATGAGTCGTTACTTTTTTCAAGATTGTGTTTGTACTTTTTGAAGCTCTATGACAACGATCAGTGTCGAAAATCGTTAAATTAAATTATTTCTTATCAAAATTAAAATAATTTCCTAACAAATAACAGATATGACGATCCCAGTTTCGAGAACAAAATTAATTTCATTCATTTTATGATTCATTTATGAAAATTCGTTCAAAAAAAATAACGAAGCATTTCAATCAACATACGAAATCAGCTGTTTTTTGTCTCTGTATGCATACAAATACATACACAATTGATAAAGCCGCGAAGTATTTATGTTTTGAATGGAACGATTTCATTCCATAAAAGTTTGTATAAATATTGCCTTAAATGAAATTCAATTCATTCAGTTTTTGGAGTTTGTAGTGATTTAACGTATTTTTACCGTGCATAAATTCAATATGACACCAAAAGTGCCTAATGTGACCTTGAATAATGGTCGTACTATGCCGGCATTTGCTTTGGGAACTTTATTCGTAAGTTTTTAATGATCTTTAAATTGAACTTATTTACCTGGAATTTACTATCAAAACAGGCCAAAGATGCTGAAATGGAACAAGCCGTCAAACATGCAATTGAAGCAGGTTACCGTCATTTCGATACAGCTCACATTTATCAGAATGAGGCTCCAATTGGACGTGCAATTCGTGCTAAGATTGCCGAGGGAGCGATAAAGCGTGAAGATGTCTTTATCACAACAAAACTTTGGTGTACATATTTTGAGCCGAGTCTTGTAATTGATGCATGTAAAGCGTCAAATGAAGCTCTTGGCTTGGGATACATCGATTTGTATTTGCTTCACACTCCAGTTGGTATGCCGCTGACAGCAGATAAGGCATTTTTCCCCAAAAACCCCGATGGATCATCAGCTACATTGGATTTGGATTACTTGGAGCCATATAAAAAGTTAGAAGAGTGTGTCGATCAAGGTCTTGTCAAGAGCATTGGTGTCAGCAATTTCAACAGTGAACAAATCAAGAGAGTTTATGAAAATGCAAGAATCAAACCAGTCTGCAATCAAGTTGAGTGTTCTGCAACTGTAAATCAGAAGAAACTCATTGAATTCTGTAAAAAATATGGCATCATCGTAACGGCTTATTGTCCACTTGGCCAACATAAGCCCGAGAAAAAGTCACCCAAATTCATGTACGATGCAAAGGTTCAAGAAATTGCAAAGAAATATGGAAAGACACCGGCTCAAGTTGCTCTGCGATACCTTGTGAGTTAAACTTCAGTTATGATGAACATTCATTTTAATTTATTGAAATTTTTTATTTTAAAGGTTGAATTGGGAACCGTTCCCCTACCAAAATCATCCAATAAGGGACGCATGACAGAAAACATCAATATTTTCGATTTTGAATTGACTTCAGAGGAACGGCAATACATGGATTCCTTTAACACTGGAGACCGTATTTGTGGTTTTCGTGATTACAAGGCACACAAAAATTATCCATTCAATATTGAGTATTAAAATTGATATGAGCTATCAGTATCATGATAAAGAGTACAAAAATAAATAAATTAAAACTGATTTCAAATTATATTTCATTTTGTTTATCAATTCCTAGTCAAACTGTAGCTTTATAAATCAAAACTTTCATGAAACAGACATTTTTTGGCATGAAATTGCTTTGCTTCCTTATTATTTGACTAAATTCACCTGTTGATTAAATTTATGTCACTATAGCAAGGTTAAAAGTCAAACACCGGCATTTGAGGGAATGACACATCACATTTTGAATACCAAATGATTGATGAATCTTTGGTAATGATCTAATCTATTATAAATGAAACACATAGAACTGGAAAGCTTGATTTAACTTTGAACTGTAGTACTTCCATTCAATTTTTAACGCACTACTTGTCGATTTAAAAAAATGCGGGTTTTGTGGGCGGTTTGATGTCCGTCTGTCGAGACCAAGTAAATGGCTGACTTTACGACACACTCATCGACTTTAATTTTGAAAAATCTCGGAACACCGTAGAATTTTCACAAACATCTTGGAATTTTGAGAAACCGCAAATTTTTTTAAAAATCGCAGTATTTTCTTTAACCATGGAAATTTTCTTAAGTAGTGGAAATTTCAAAAATTGTTAAACTTTTTCAAATTGTCGAAATTTTTCAAAATGAACGGTTTTTGGTTATCGTGCGCTCGTGTTATCATTTACGATCACGTTCTCCAATTTTTTCTATGTTACATCAATGAATACTTAAATGTGGTTCCGTGCTGTATTTTTACTACCACAATTACAACTCATTAAGTCGGTAAGTATTTTATTCCATTACTTAATGCCAAATTTTTGGTATAAATGTAGTAACAAATCAATGTACTAATTTAGTCAATTAAAGATCTCATTGTGAATTGAACGTGCTTGAACTGATATGACACCTAAAGTACCTAACGTGACCTTGAATAATGGTCGCTCTATGCCAGCATTTGCTTTGGGAACGTTATTCGTGAGTTTAAAATAAAATTATACAATTTTTTTGTGATATTTTTTAAATTTAATTTCATTTAAAGGCCAAAGACGCTGAAATTGAGCAAGCCGTTAAAGACGCGATCGATGTAGGTTACCGTCATTTCGATACAGCTCACCTCTATCAGAATGAAGCTCCAATTGGACGTGCAATTCGTGCTAAAATCGCTGAAGGAGTTGTAAAGCGTGAAGATGTTTTTGTCACTACTAAGCTTTGGTGTACATATTTCGAGCCGAGTCTTGTTCTTAATGCATGTAAAGCGTCAAATGAAGCACTTGGCTTGGGATACATTGATTTGTATATCATGCATGCATCAATTGCGATGCCTCTCAACAAGGACAAAGATTTGTTTCCAAGGAATTCTGACGGGTCACCTGCTACATTAGATGTAGATTATCTTGAAACATACAAGAAATTGGAAGAATGTGTCGATCAAGGTCTTGTCAAGAGCATTGGTGTCAGCAATTTCAACAGTGAACAAATCAAGAGAGTTTACGATAATGCGCGGATCAAACCAGTCTGCAATCAAGTTGAGTGTTCACCTACATTGAATCAGAAAAAAATGATTGAATTTTGTAAGAAACTTGACATTATTGTAACGGCTTATTCACCTCTCGGACAACACAATGCAGAGAAAAAAACACCCTCGTATTTGTATGATGAGAAAGTCCATGAAATTGCAAAGAAATATGGAAAGAGTGCTGCTCAAGTCGTCTTGCGATATATTGTGAGTTTAATTTTAATTAAATTTTGAATGAAATTAATTTAAAATCATTTTTAGTATGAATTGGGAACTGTTCCTCTACCAAAATCAACGAATAAGGGACGCATGACAGAAAATATCAACATTTTCGATTTCAAGTTATCAGATGAGGACAGAAACTTCTTGGAATCTTTCAATAACGGAAGTCGTCTTAACGCTTTTCCTCAATATGCAAGTCACAAGTACTATCCATACAGTATTGAATTTTGAAAAGTGAATGAAATTTTTATGAATTAATAAAAATACATGTTAAATTAAATTTTTGTTTTTCATTGCAAACGAGAGGGGTACGAGGAAGGGCTCTCAATGTATTTTTTTTGTTGAGAAAGTTTGCGTGATGAACGGTACCAATAATTCTCAACCTAAGTGTTTCTGGAACGTGATCTCTTGATATTGCGTGGTAGATATCAAATAGATATTGCCAGTCTTAAGAGAGCAATTTTCTGTCTATCAATGGCAATGTACATTGGACGGGTTCAAGTTCAACTAAAGGCTAACTGTTCAAATAACCTTTTTTGACAAATAGTTTGCCTGTAATAAAAAAAAATTGTCATAAAATTCAATTAAAATCTAATTTTTGATCATTGAACGTATAAAAATCATATACACACACAGATACACGTTCCATAGAGGTGTATAGGAGTCACATATGTGATAACATACAATTATCAATTTAAATTTGTTTATTTTTGTTTTCATTTACATATGATAAACGGTATCTCTAGTAAAAATAAAAATTAAATGTGTGATTTTACAACTACAAAGAAAGATGTCAGTTGATTAAAATACACACATTTTTTCCATTCAATTTCAGTCTAGTCCAGAACGAACTTTGCATCACATCGTTCGATTTTATTTTTTAATTTAAAATTATTCGGTCTCAATTTTGATCAAAATGTCAACTGTAACCAAGAAATATAACGTGCCAAACCTAAAATTAAATAACGGATTTGAAATTCCAGCAATTGGACTGGGAACTTACAAGGTACATTTACTTTCAAATTTAATTTAACTCACCTTCAATGACCTTGAAATCATATACATTTAGTCTCTTGAAAATGATGCTTACAATGCAGTTAAGAGTGCCATTGATATTGGTTATCGTCACATTGACACAGCATTTTTTTATCTCAATGAAGCTGAAATTGGCAGGGCAATTCGTGAAAAAATCGCTGAAGGTGTTGTGAAACGTGAGGAGATTTTTGTTACAACAAAAATTTGGCCGACATTCTATGAACCGGAACAAGTCGTAAAAGCATGTAAGAAATCTCTGGAATTACTTGGACTTGATTACATTGATTTGTATTTGATGCATTGGCCATTTGGATTCAAGTACTACAGTGAAGATGAATATATTCCAAAAAAACATGATGGGAAATGGGAAACAACAGATCGTGACTACGTTGATGTCTATAAAAAGCTGGAAGAGTGTGTTAAATTGGGATATGTTCGAAGTATTGGAGTTTCCAATTTTAATTCGAAGCAAGTGCAGCGTGTATTTGATGCGGCTACGATTAAACCGGTCATTAATCAGGTTGAATGCTCATTACAAATTAATCAGAAACCGCTTATTAAATTCTGTAAAGAGAGAGGTATTTTAGTGACAGGTTACTGTCCCTTAGCGCGTCCAATTCCATCTGCCAAGAAACCAGCGTTTCTCTTCAGTGACGATATCCTTGATGTCGCAAGAAAATACTGGAAATCCCCAGCGCAAATTGCTCTTCGGTATTTAGTTGAGTTGGGTGTTGTCCCACTACCAAAGTCATCACATCCAAAACGAATCGAAGAAAATATTGATATTTTTGATTTCAAGTTGACTGCAGATGACATGAAAATACTCGACACATTCCATACCGGAGAGAGAACTGTCGCATTTACGGAGGTCGCTGACTGTGTCAATTTTCCATTCCATGAAGAATTTTAAATTAAAAGCTAAAGTTAACTGAATTTGATACAATTACAAAGAAAAATAAAATTTAAATGAAAACAATTTGATACACCATTAGATAAATTTTATTAACATTCAAATGCGACTAATAAGAAAGTAGATAAATTTTGACGGAATTCTTATTTCATACTAACATTTTAATAAACTAAATTTAAACTAAGATAATACTTTTTATAATTTTTTATAATCATCGTACATTATTAAATTTAAATACATAGATCAAGCATTTACGATTAGAGAGAAGCACTGTTGAAATTCATTACAAATGATTATCATGCATAAGTAATTGAATTAATGAAATTTTTTTTTTCTTTTAACATTAAGGTAACGTTTAACCACCTAATTTACTATTTCTATTGAATTCTAGTGTACATTAGTTTCTTCCTGATTTTCTGTACAATAATTTTTTTTTTGAATTCAAAGGAAGTAAACTTTGACCAACTAATGTACGATTTCATTTGGAACTAAATTGCTACTTCTACTTACTATAATTAGTTAAAGAACAAAAATTGCAACATATATTTGTGACAAAAAAGCTGTATATTGTAATTTTTTATTTGCTTAATGACTATTTAAGTAGGGATTTCAATATTTTTAAATTGAAAGCAGTGATATTCAACCTGGGACTCGGAACCTTTCATATAAATAGGGCTAGATTGAGATTTTTTTGCAGCACTGTCTTCTGCTTTATTTTCATCAAAATTTTCATGTCAGGCGGTCGCGGCCTTTCTGGTATTTTCCACAATGCCCATCTGAATAATTCGCTTCAATGCAGGGTTGGATTGACATTAATATTGGGCAGTGGCATTTAAGCTGATTTTCTTTTAAATTTGTATTTAAATTTAACTTTTACAAAACGATTGACTGTGGCCTTTCTGGAATTTGCCAGATTGCTCGTATGGCCCATCCGCCACTGCAAGCGGGCCGTTCCACTCCAATGTAGGGTTGGATTGAGATTGATTTTGGATACTGGTATTTGTAGATTTTCTTTAAAATTTAAAATTTTAATTCACTTTAACAAGACGACCAGTCACGGCCCTCTGGCATTTTCCAGGTTTTCCATTTAGCCGCATTGGCTCGCCCCAAGCTCGCCGAATGACTTTGAAAATTAAGGCAACCCTGAAATTGAAGAATTCACATAAAAAAATTAGTACCACTTCCTAATTTAAGCTACTAACTCCAAGGCTCGCATTCCGAACTCACAGGTCAAAGAGGATGAATGACCTTGAATCGTCAAATATCAAATTTTCACAGGTTGAATATCACTGATTTGGATTTTGAATATTTTTTTTTTTGTATATTAAATTTAAAACTAGAGCAAGAGAATGTTGTGTTGTTGTGTGTGCAAAAAGCTGCGAAATTTTTTTTTCATCATCTGTGTGTTGAAAATGGTTGTGCAAAAAATATAAAACTGATTCGTGATCAACAAAACGTCTTTTTATCATATACATAAAAAAATTAATCACAGTAACTTGATCGAGTTTTCATCTGTTTTCAGTGTGTTTTTTTCTCCTTCTTTTTTGAACATTGCACTTAAATAATACATATATTTGTAAATTTATAATTTGGTGTGGTTTGATTAACATTATTATTATACCATTGGTGCAAATTATTAATAAAAAAATATGAAATCAATAAACCAATTCTCAATAATATTTTTTATAATTTTAATCGACTTGTAATTTTCTGAAACTGCCACACATTCCACTTTCAATTTCATTATCTTCGACCTCCTGCCAATACGGACTATTTTTTGTAATTTCAATGAACATATCGTCTAATGCAAGGATTTTCAATCGATTTTGACGACATTTCACAACAAATTTATCAATCATTTCACTCATTGGAACTGTGCCGCCATATTCTTTTGGTAGAATTTTCGGATCAACTTTCGCTTTCAGTTCATCGAGACTCTTGTGCAGGACAACACGATTTTTAAGTTTGTCACTTATCACGGACATACCAAATTCAATAAATTTCATTGCAAATGGTGGTAAATTGATGAAATGTGTTTCACGGTGACGCATTGGCGTTGAATTCTGTATGCATTTCAACATATTTTTGAGATCAACCAGGGACCATAAACTGAGAATGCCCATTGTGAGGCCAGATTCGTCATTAACATGAGCATATCCAGCAACTTGACTTTCTTCATCGTCCAACAACACTTCACACACTAACGAGTGCGCACGTGCCATTTGCGCCGATGTAAAACGATTAACATCAAATTTGCCGGCACACGACAAAATCACTTGACGTCCATTTGCGTCACGTTCAAGCAGGGGCACGAGATAACCACTTTTGATGATTGCTTCAATGTCGGGATCTTCGATGTCGAGTTTTTGAAACCAGTGTGGATAAATTTGGCGGACTGTCATGTATCGTTCGAGGATTTCACATGCTGCGGGAATGGAAAACTTTTTGGTACGTAAGAAGCGAAGAAGAAAAACGGCGTCTTAAATTGAAATTCGAATTAATTTTGTGTATTCAAAAAAAAATTAAATTTAATCACCTGTTCTACACTTTTTAATATGGGGATGTTTTGCAATCCATTCACGCATTTGAGCCAAAGCCTGTGCACGAATTGTATCATCTTCACGTAACTCATCGGATGCGATTTGCTTATAACGTGGCGATAAATTACACTGATACGGATCATACTCTTCAGGAACTTTTTCCAAATTAGGTTTCGGTAGGACTTCGGTTTCCAACATTTTGATTAATTCTGAAAAAAAATTAGATATAATTTGAAATTAAACTTTAATAACCGTATTCAAAGCAATCAGAGGAAGCATGTAATGTTACTCATTTAAAATTAATTTCATATAAAATTCACTCGACCGTGAGAGTATAAAAATTTGATAAGACTCTCAAAATGGCATTAAATTTCATTGATTTTCCTTCAAAATATTTCAATTTTGATTTTTATTGATACCAGGAAAATTTTTGGTACCCAAGGAATTCGGTTCCCAAAATTTAATCGAACAAGGCGCCTGAGTGACACTGATATCGGTCAAAAATACTCAAATTTGACGTAAAATTTAACACAATAAAGTTCATTCATTTATAAAGATAATTCGAGATAATGAGATTCAAAGATAAAATTCAAAAAAATTAAACTCACGTGTATTTTTTTTTTATTAGTATTAAAAAAAAAAAAAAAAACGTAACCTGTTTTCAATCGAGTTGAACTACGACTGACTGATATGAAATTTATATTCCCCAAAAATAATTGTAGTAATTTTATTTCAGTGTAAATTTAAATGAACTTGTCATCAAGGCTTTGTACTATGATTTAAATCTTCATAATCAAAGAAAACAAAGACAGACATTTTCATTCATTTTAATGCCAAAATAAAAAAATAATAAAAAAATCAGTGTTATAAAATTCACATTAAAGTTGGTGTAAACACAATGGAGCTGTTATAAAATTTTATGATATAATTTTTTCACACATTTTCATACAAAAGACCTGGTTTTATGTCATTTCATAAAGTGACGAACTTTTATGACATTTTAAGGACTTTGGTGTTTTTTTATTGATAATGTAATCCAATTAAATTAATCTCTTAAATTGGTGTTTTTGATAATATTGAATTTTAAATTTCAGCTGAATTTACTCAATTTATGTAAATCCCAATAATTGCCTAACTTAGAATCTTGATGTCCTTCAAATAATTTGTACAAACAACATTACAATTTTTTTTTTACATTTTGAACATGTGTGACTTACAAGCATTTACATTCATGTTAAAAAAAAACGTAAAAATGTGACATCATGAAATTTAATTTGACTTAACTACGACTTTCTGATAGGATTTTCATCGAGTAAAGTAGGTTCTCCGATTAAGTCGCCCTTTATAGGATTTGATCTACTATAAAATACCTCCTCTTATTTAAAATTTCAGCCCAATCGGAGTGGCTGACGAAAAGTTTTTTATTGTGTAATTTTAGCTAAAACATCATAATAATCATGATTTAAACATGAAAATTGTATCAAAAATATTTTTTTTTATTTTTTTTATTATTTTTAAAGCTTTTTAAGCAAAATGATTTGGACGAATGACGAATTCAATGATTTGTTCTTATTTTTGATTATACATCAATAATAACTTTTTTATAAATTTAAACATTATATAAAACATCATTTATATGATTATTGATATATTATGAAAATCAATAAGAAAATGATTGGATTGGTGTAAGAAACTTTAAAACATAAAAAAAATAACAAAAAAAAATAAAAAAAAATTTTTGATACAATTTTCCTGTGTAAATCATGATTATTATGATGTTTTTAGCTAAAATTACACAAAAAAAAACTTTTCGTCAGCCACTCCGATTGGGCTGAAATTTTAAATAAGAGGAGGTATTTTATAGTAGATCATATCCTATAAAGGGCGACTAAATCGGAGAACCTACTTTACTCGATGAAAATCCTATCAGAAAGTCGTAGTTAAATAAAGTAAATTTGTAAAGCAAAGTTGATTTTTAAAATGAACGGTGATGAGTGTTTAAATTCAGTGTGTTTGAATTCAAAAAAAAGAAACATTTTAGGCCGTTAGCTTGAATAGATTACAACAAATTTTAAAGGAAATTCCAATCAAAATAAATTATCCATAATAAGTCAATTTTATTGTATTTTTAAATGAATTTTACAACCAAAAAATAAAAAAAAATTATTTTTGAAAATTTTTAAATACACTACACATTCTCTAATTGTAAGCTCAATTAAAAAATTTGACAGTTTTTAATGAAATCTCATCGATGATCATACATGATCATTCATTTATAATTTAACGAAAAATATGCTTATGGTACTGACAAAATAGAATTATTTAGATATAGCCAGATTAGATATTATTTAAATGTTTATTAGATATTTATAAAATCTTAGTATTTCCAGAATTTTTTTATTGTTATTATTTCTCCTAAAATGTGTATCTCAAACAGGAATTTTTCTTTTATACAGTTTTTAATTAATGAATTGAGGCAACGAAACATATGGAATTGTAATGTTTTTTTTTGTTCCTCCACACAATACACACCCACAAAGTAAGGTATTTCTTCCACAAAAAATTTCACACTTCCACTGCTAAAAATAGATTCAATATATTTAATGGCTTTTGCTCGTTTTCTTTTTAGAGTTTCCAAAAGTTTATTAGCTTCAATTGCTGAAATAAATAACACACAAACTCACTCTCAATGAAATAACTTACATTCTATTGAAAGATTTGAGTAATGTGCAACATTTCTCTGCCTTTTTTTGCATCTTTGTAGTCCGCATGCCCGCGGTCGTATAAAAATCTTTTTTCAAGAATTTCTTGAAGAGATTCTTCAACAAAATCGGGATCTTCCGCTAGCTTAGGTGTTTTCTTATGAAATTTGAAAATTTATTTTAAACAATTTTTATCAAGTAAGCTTTGAATTTCATGATAAATTTAAAAAATTTTGACTCCTGTTATTTTTACTTGAGAAGATTAAAGAGGTTTCACTGTAAAATTTAATTCCTCAAATAAAATTCTTTAAAACTTTCCATTACATTCATCAAATAAGAAATTGATTTTCAATTACTTTACAAAAGAAATTTAACTTTTTTAAAAACTTTTTTTAAAAAATTTTTTAATCATTTAAAGTGAATTCATCACAAAAACAGCTGATTCACGATCACCTTATAAAAGGAAACTGATCTGAAATAAACTCAAAACATTCAAGTCATGATCAAAACCTTTAACTTTCAAATTAGCCTTAATTTCAAAAAAAAAATCTTTATGTTCCATTAAAATAATCACAAAACATAAACTTTCTAATAAAATTTTGAATTACTCAACATTTTACATTTAAAAGTCTTGAAATATTTATTACACAATTATTATTATTATAATAATTATTTTAAAAGTTAATAACGATTGTTTTAACTGTATAATCACCATAATTTCCTTATTTTCCATTATTATTATTTTTTATAATTTTAATAATAATTTCATATTAAAATGTCTTGCAAAACATTAAAAAATATACACATAATCATCCAAAAGTTTTGTAAATGACTCCCCTTTTACAACAATACATAAAACAAAACATATGTTTCAAGTCTCTTTCACAACAGTTAACATTTAAAATAATTTTCAGGTATGAATTCAGTGAATAAGTAAAATGTTTTAAGTGAAAACTTTCTTTCTTTTATAATGTATGACTATGTACATTTTTATTTTTTATTTTGTCTTCAATTTATTTTAAATGTAATTGAATGTACATTTTCTTTTATGCACACCAATCAAGTTATCGAGAAATTTTTCATATTGTTCAACATTTTCTTGTTTATTTTTTTTGTGCTTCTTTTGAATTGTGTGTGATTTCACATTGAATTTAGTCTTAAATTATCTTATTACGCACTTCACTTAATGGAAAAATTTACTTACTTTACACAACTTTTGCACAATAATAAAAGTTTCGTAGCCGTCGTCCAGCAGACACGATAGTGGGATAATTAGTTTAAAAGGATTTTTATTTACAAATTAAATGACGAAAAAACAAAAAAAAATTAAACTAATTTAAAAATGTTTGAAGCTTAAACTTATGTGTTAATTTAGAGACGACGAAAACCAAACTGAAGTGAGACTCGGTTACTTTTCAAGTTAAAATGTTTACTTTTTAAAATAATCATAAGCGTGTATCCATTGCTCGTATGCAAGAGTAACTCAAAAGTAAATTTAATGTGGTGGGGATTGGAGAGCATGTGTAAATAAATTATTTCATTTTTTTTATTATTATTTGGAGTAAGTTTGATATCAAAAATGAAATAAAAAAAACTGTATTGAAACAAATGTGTAGTAGCAATCAATGTCGATTAGCTGAAGGTTCATTATTAGACTGTATAATTGTTTAGCCATGCTCGTTTTTTTTTATTTTTTTGGGGAACCGATTAATCTCATTTACATCTTTGCACTTTGAAACTAATTTAAGTGAGTAATTTTTTTTGTTGGTGAAATTTTTTGTGTTATGTATCGTGATGAAGGTTTTTCCATAACAAAATTGAATATAACAAAATTAAATACGGTAATTTGAAATGTGACGGTAATCAAACCAGGTTTGGGGGTTAGCGTGATTTAAATGCAAAGGCTTAAGGAAGACGAGTTTCTGTTCAAATGACAAGAAATTAACTTCAAAAATAAACAATTTCCCATATTGTCTAGTGGTAAGGATATTCAGCTCATAATTTAATCAACTTACCTCCATTCACTTGATCTAGCACTCATTCGTGCATTGAAGAAAAATCTCGATCACAATTTTTTTTGAATTGATTTTTAAATTAATGCAACAAGAACATGTGACACTGACACCCCAAATTATGCGTCCCAATTACATTTTTTTATTAATATACATTCATTCACTAAAACCGGATTATTTTTGTCAGTGTTATTGCAATTTTATTGAATTTTTTGTTGAAACGTCACAGATTTCATTTAAAACGATATTAATTGACGTTACATTAAAATAAAATTAGGAAATTAAGTGCTAATTCAATTAAAAATTTGAAACTTTTACTATTTTTTGTAAATTTTTTTTGATAAGTCTTTTAAATTAGATACATTATGACACTTTCATTTCAATTTACAATAATTTTTTATTTAATATTATAAAAAAATCACTAATCTTCCCTTGAATACCCCTCATACTCGGTCACATACTGAACAATTTGCTTCCGAGGGGGCATCACACTCATCATCGTTTCAACCAATAACCGTAATGTCAGGTTTTTGATTGTAAGTGCCGATACAATGAATTCCAGTACTTTGATTAGGGTTTCTAGGAACATGATGCAATTTGAATTTAATTTCAATATGATGATTCGATGTATTTTGAAGGGTTATCAAATATTGACTAAGCAAGTAAATATTAACATTATCTATGAGAGGTCTTAAAACGTGACATTTGCTTAACTGGAAGAGTAATTAATAAGAGTTATTTTAGTATAGTTCAAAATGGGTATTTAAATGAGGAACTGAATTGTGACAGTAAAATGTTATAAAATTTACAGAGCGAGAGGATTTTTGTTAGATAAAAGGTTATCAAAAAAAAACCTAAAAAAGATATTGTATTTGATTAAAGTGAATTTTTTTAAGCGATGATTCGTGATTTAATTACGTAACAGAAACTTCACAAATTTCCCTATTTCCTGCTACCCAATTTGGGATTAAAGGCCAGTAAGAACTGTTTGACATATTAGGAAAAGAGCTTTGGATGATGATAATGGATAACCATAATAAGCCCAATGATGACATAAGTTGTCGTAGAACTTTGGAGTATGACAGGTTGGAGCCAACAAACTGCGATGATGATGATGATGATAATGAACGATGTGGCTAGGAATGTTTCTTTCAAGATCTCAAGGATAGAGAATGAGTGCGTTGTCCCGACGATTGTAGTTTAACTTAACCAGGTAAGTACTTATATTTTTTTTGTTGGTAAGCTGAATATCCTTACCACTAGACAATATGGGAAAAATATTTTTTTGAACTAAACATTTTAAAGAAGGCTTCTAAAAAGAAAAGGCAGCAGTCATACTCTCAAACAGGTTCATTGAGCGTGCCAGACTATACACTCAGATAAACAGGAAATGCGTTAAAATTGGCATTCATCAAAAAATCCTGTAAGCGTTAATCAAAGATCTCCGGACCAAGTCAATTTGTACTGCGAGGTGTTTTCAACTTACAGTGTAAAATCTCCAATTAGCCAAGGGCTTCAGCCTGTTGTTGCTCTTTAACAGATCACTAGAGTGCAGACTTCGGTTCCTGACCTGCAGACCATTCCTGTGAATCTAAATTTGAAACTCAATCAATTACAATGAACTTTCAGTTCCTGAACTTCTTGAGTTCCAAGATCTGATGCCCTAACGAAATTGGACAAAAGACACAAACCGAATTTTCACTCTTACACGGTTCAGTTTACAAAGAGGGAATCTAATGTCGTTATTTTGAGTTCAATGACACATGATACATAATTTTCAAAGTCAAACAACTATTTTCTGGGATAATCTGCAATAATTCATCACTTTCTCTCCTGAAACATAACAACATTGCACTCGTCCGTTATAAACATAGACAGACTGACAAAAAAAAACTAACATTAGGCGTAAGAATACTGGTTTCAATTTAAATATATATCTAGTTTTGCATAAATTTATTCATCACATGTGTGTCTGAATCCAAATTATCATGCAAATTTAATTTCAATTTCATTTGAGAATCATTTTTTTTTGAATATTCTCAAAATTAAGGTATTGGTACCTTTTTTTTTGAGTGGAATATTGATTAAATCGATCGACATGATTCATAAAACTCTCTTCAAAAAAAAACAAAAATGTAATTGTAACTGTGGCAATCAACTGTTACAATGTTCCGATTAATACCGTGAAACGATAAAAAGAAAGGAAAACGACAAATTAAAATTATAACATTGAAATAAAAATATAAAAATCAATGATGCAAAAAATGAAAAGGTAACAGTTTATTTTCCGCTTTCAAAATATTTGTTTAAATTTCATTTAATGATTTTTTCCTGTAATGTTAACGTAAAAATTTTTCTTATCCCGTAAAACAATCAAATTTTGTTGACTTTTCTTTTCTTTTCCAAAGCATTTCAATGAAACCAGTTTTATTTATTTACAACAACACTCATAAGATAAAAAGAATTAATGTGGGTCAGTATATTAAAGCATTTATTTATAAAATTTTAACACAAAAACTGGATTCAGAGACTTATTTTATTTATTTTTTGTACGAAATGAAATTGTATGTTATATGTAATGAAACACTGAGGAGAAGAGTGTGTATAAGAGTAAGAGAAAGCAATGAAAATGAAATGAAAACAATGCAACTCGTGCTTCTTTCTTTCATTTCATTTTATTGTTCGCACTGTCTTTCATACAAACGCTGATTGAGTAAAAAAAAATGTAATGTAACTGCTTTTGTAGTAAAAAAATAACAGTATACGTGATGTTATCGCGGTTTCAGTTAAATGGAAGGAAAAGAAGACAAGAAAGTACGATGAGTTACTTTTTAAGTTATGATATGAAGAGGGGAAATTAAATTTGTGATTAATTGCGTCATTTGCTACTGTAAAATTATGAATTTAAGTATGAATGTGACATTTTCACACCTTAATTTTAATGTTAAGGAGGATTAAAAGTCAAATTTTTATGATGAAAAAATGAAATTAGTTCTGCGCATGCGCAAATAACTTATAATCACGTTAATCACTGGAAAATTCGTCGGTTGGTGTCTTCCTTCCTTTGAATTGTAATCACATGCATAATCTCATTGTTTTTGGCCAACTCACTTTGAACAATAGACGTTACATCAAAATTCATTTGAATTTCGTTTCAATTAAAGATGAAAATTATTTGAATTTTTTTGAATCATTCATTTATTCTATTCAAAAAGAAGGAAATTTCTTACAGAAAATCATAATTTTATATTAATAATATTTTTTGAATAGCATTCAACTAAATCATGTTTTCAAAACATAAATCTTCAAGTTAATATTTTTTTCCATCGGACTTCATTAATTTACGATTTTCTATTACATCGTTTTTATTTTTTTTTCTTTCAATTTTTTAATTAACATCATTTATTAAGCGATTAAAAATCACTATAACTATGAGGGGTTAAGGGTTAAGATGTGAAGATGAACTCAAAAAGAAAAATGAACTAAATAAATATAAATATATCGGTCCCGTACAATTTTTTGATGTGTATTAAATTCATTGTAAGGATTTGACTTCCGTTTGTATGTGAAATTGAGAATTGTTCGTTTCGTGGTACGAATTTTATTATGGGATGAACTGTGTATAAAATTGTGTTCGCCTTGGAGCTGCATTACAATACAAATATGGATTTGGCTTGCGATCCAGATTTATTTTGTGTATCTGAATGTAGATTGTAATGTATTTGCCATTTATTTCCTAAACCTAGGCGTTCTTTTAATTTACGACCTATTTCAAGAATGGCTTCATGGTTGTTGCCATCGGCAGTCCAAACGGCTGTAAATTGAGATGAAATTTAATAAATTTGCTTCAATTGTAAATATGAGTGTTATCTTACATATTTTATCGCCTTTAGTACGAACATTAACAACTGCACCACAAATTTCATCAGAGTGATCAAATGCTTCACCAATTAAACACAGTACAGTATCTAGCCACAATTTATTAACTTCATCCTTTTGGTTGCGTTGAAGGGTTAACATCCATCGACCACCACGTTTATTTGCGTCATCTTCCCACATGGGACTGAAATGACATTAAAATTAAATTGATTCACTTAAAAGTCAGAAAGTATCTGGTTTCACGTTTTTTTTTGGCTTTCCATGAACTTGTACGTGTGTATGAAAGGTCTATAGAGCTATATGGCAGCAAATTCTCGTTTCGTCATTTCAAGTCAAAGCCAAATTTCATTAAAAAAGGTATCAGATTTCGGTATGGGCAGAATTTCTGAACCCCGTTATCATTAAAAACTTACCGAACTCCTTCTTTGAATAGTGAATAATCATTTCCCATTTTAATTTCAGAAGGTTGTTTAATGTGATTGAACAGACTCCAAAAATCCTCTACTGTTTGAAAAGTTGTCACAATATTTTGCATTTCTTCCCAAGATTTTGAACGGTCAGCCTCCAAATACCATAAAGTCCATGCATGATGAAGTGGATGCTTAACAAATTTACTATCTAAATTTTCCTGATCCTCTTCTGTCATTTCATTGATATTTTCTGTTGTTTCTTTCTGTAATAAAAATTAAAAAAAAAAACAAATCTTTAATTAAAAAATATTTCAATTAAATTTCAATTTTGAGTGGGATTGCCTACTACAATCTCTTCGAAATTCACAAGAAATTCAATTTCCATAAAATTCTAACCAATTTAATTAAATTTCCTTGCATCACCACATGGAATTAGCAGATCCCGTTAAATGTTCTTTCAATTTATTTCGGAATTATGATTAAAAATTTCACCAGATTGAGACATTTTTTTATGAAATTGGGACGTGGAATGATAAACTTTAACATCACGAGATTTCATTTGCAGATTTTACTGATTTTTCAATAGAACTTCAATGAAATTCATGTGATTGATGGAGTTGACTTGCAATTGAAGTGAATTTTCTTGAAAGGAATCATTTCTTACCTCTACCTCCGTCATTTTAAGGGATATTTTGAAAATTGTTCAAAAAAAAGCAACCTCAACTTTTGAGACAAAAGTTTTGACAGCGATTTTGTGAGTGACACATTTTGACAGTTGAATATGCGGCTTTTTTAACCCATCAAGGAATGAAATTTATTTGAAATGAAATTTTATTTTCAATTAAAATTGTGACACTCATCAATGATTTTAAACTAGAAAATGTGAAATCCAAGAATAAAATTCAAAAAAACGATTAAAATTAATCGATAAAGTACGACATTAAATTAGGGAGCTACACAATTTCACATTCAAACGCACCGTGGTCCAGTAAAGGGTTAAATGGTTTGTTATTGAAAATAAAATCAACTGTGTGTAAATTACGACGAACATTTCTTCACTTTTTCAATTAAATTAAAACAGTTTAAATGCAATATTTGTGTTGAAATGACGACTTAATGATGAGTGCAATAATATTTCTGGCCACTTTTTGTGCCGGAATATACATTTGTATAACTTGGTAAGACTAAGACCGGGCGTAAAATTTCAAGTCAAAGTGAAAATTGATTTTAATTTTTTTAAATTTTACAGGTTATTACCAAAACTAATTGGATGGTTTTTAGTTAGAAGGTTTAATATAAAATTAAGATTCGGACGACTTAGTTTACCATTTTCATTGCGTGACGTCAATATTTGTAAGGATGGATGGAACATTGTAAGTAAAGAAGAAAAAAATGACGTGACACAACCTTGACCTTTGAATTTATTTTATGTATCATAAAGTTTTATTAATACATTTTTTTTTATCATTTATTATTAATTGAACAGCAAATCGATGAAATAAATATTCGAAGTAGTTTCTTCTCGGAAGTGACAAAACTCCTTTCAATCAACATCCATGATATTCGTATCAATAAAGATGTTGACAATAATGATCCGGATGATCAACCCAAAAGTCACAAAAACTATGAATTGGATTTTAGAAATAAGAAAATTCCCCACAGTATTATCACATTCGCCCAATTTATGGCCGTCCACATGTACAACTTGTCAATTGTCTTAATGAACAACAACATGGAACCAGGATGGCTCCTCCATGGAACAGCAAGTGAATTGCATTTAGATGGCAGTATTGTACATAATGAGAAAACGTTGTTAGTCTCCTTGGAATTGATGGAAACTCAGGCAAAGGTTTTACGGCATGTTCCAGCGAAAAAAACCCCATTTGGCCA
Organism: Culicoides sonorensis; assembly: GCA_900002565.1. Classification (NCBI taxonomy): domain Eukaryota; kingdom Metazoa; phylum Arthropoda; class Insecta; order Diptera; family Ceratopogonidae; genus Culicoides; species Culicoides sonorensis. The sequence continues at coordinate 689,982 of LN483401.1, read as the reverse complement.
ACAAACTGCTCAACCTTGCATGATCGAGATAAGTTTTGGCCTTGCATTAGATGGAGTTGTGATGGCACAAGGTCCGTTATCTCTTGAAAAGTTGTCTGTGTCAACAAATAACGCCAAAACCATATTACATAATGGCTTGTACGACTTTATATTGGATGTGCAGAATGAAAAGGAACTGAAAAGTGTTTTATCGTATAATTATCAACAGAAAAAGGAACAGGGACCACTCTCATCAATCACATATGAGAAAATTGCACCTATCATACCAAAGAATTTCATGATTAAAATTGAGGATACAATTATTGCTGCTGTGCGTGACAATAGTTCCAATGATTTTCTCTCTAAATTGCATTTGTTATCGGTGAGTAACAAATTTAATCAAAATTAAATCATTTTAAATTCAATTAAAATTATATTTTTAGATATCGGGTAAAATTGAACCGCATGATCCTTTGACAACAACCTGCATTATGCCAATGTTCAATGCTAAAGTTCAAATATTGCAACTAGAAATCGATACAATGCATGAAAAAATACTGTACGTGGAGGAGTTTAGTGTTGCAGGTGAAGTAAAAAATGACGTCGTTAATATTTATTCGAATTTAAAGGCACTTCAAATGTATTACAATCACTACGAGGTCTATGGATGGATACAGAAAAACTTTTCTGCAAATCAGCTGAAACCTTCAAAGTCACTCAGTTTAACGGCCTTGGAGAAAAGTGCCACAATTGAACATACACCTAGTCAATGGGAATCAATATTCAAACGAATTATTATCAAAGGAACTGCCGAATTTACAAATATTTCGGGTATTTTTAAATTAAACGAAGAAATCGCGTCAATCAGTATCAGTCACACAAAATTATCGTTAACTCAGGAAGATGGAACAATACGAAGTAACACCTATAACAGTAATTTAGCTAACATGCTACTCTCGAATCGTCAATGGACAGCAGAATTAATGACAGAATCGTTATGGTGGAGTTTGGGCAGTATCACTCCAGAAAATTTGAATTTAAGTCGAAAACAGCATCTGCGCGGGACACCCTTCTACCTTGGATGGAGTATCATAAAATTAAGCAGTTATGGAGATACAACGAAACTTGAAGCCTCAATTCAAGTCATGCGAGCTGAATACAGTTCACTCCTCGCCTCATTTCTGTTACAAGTCACACAATCAATCCTCCAATACAGGAAATTACGATTTTCGCGGGTGAAGAAACTCAAATTCACGAAAACTTCGAAAGAGAATCCCCTGCAAGATTTAGTTGTCAGTATTAAAGTGAAAGAAGCCAGCATGTTCCTCATCAATAAACACAATAATTGTCTCATGTTCAATATCGATGAATTTGTAACCCATAAACAGAAACAAGGATCTGCAATGGAAATAACCGGATTCGAAGTTGGCATCATCGATTTAAACAAAATTTCATCCACCACCATCACGTGTGTCAACAAAGACTGCATTTTTATGGATTTGAAGTGTCTCAAACTGGAATATTCCCAAAATGTTGCAACGAAATCCTCAAAAGTCGTTTGCCAGGTCATCCAAAATACCTCTGGCAGTTGGAATACAAATCTGCATATGCACATTTTGTCGTTAATTGAAGAAATCAAGGAATTTCAAGGAAATCTGCTACCCAAAAAGGTTAAAGAGGAATCACCGGTCAAGGAGAATGTCGATGACCCGCCACACATTTTCGTCCTCGACTTTTATGCCAATTCCAATATTGATCTTTTCATTAAAATCTGTGAGACACATTCAATGCAAATTTCGTTGAGTAATTTGCTGGTGTCCCGTAAAGATCGATACACGATTCAAATGGATCAAATTTTGATTTTTATTGATGGAATGCAAATATTGACGGTTAAAGGGATCACGGTACAGTCAATGCATGAATTGAAGATATTGCAACATGAAAGACAAAATTATGAGACATTTGTGATGCCCTCAAATGGAGTGTGGGCAGTTTGTTTGGATGAATTTCGGGGAATTTTTCCGTATGATTTTGATTTTTCGGATGCAATGCAAAGTGAATTTGTGACGTTATTTAAGTGGTTGAAGAAAGTTCACAAATATCAGAAGAAACCGTTTACGGTTGACTCGCCACTGCCAAAGGATATTATAATACAGGTTAAAGAGTTCCTGCTCGAAATGTCAGATGATCCATTTGAAGTTAAATTGAGGGAAAATTACGTTTTATTGATGGATGAGTACTTTGAGTCATTGAAACGCAAAGAATTGTTTGATCAAAAATTGGCTGATCTTCGGAAGGAGCGACTTCTGTTGCCAGCTGGTAAGAAATTTAAATTTAATCAAATTTTAGGATTAATATAAACTTTTTTCATTTCAAATTACAGGAATGGTTGCTGAATTGAATGCAACACTGATCAAAAAGAATTCCGAAATTTACATTCAACGATCAAAGAAAATCGCTGAAGCCGGTCCAGCACGCACTCGTCTCATTGGTTGGGTGCTAACCGATTTAGAAGTCATGACAATGGCCGATCCTTCAATTCATGGCACTGAAAATGTCGTTCGTATGATGCAAGAAATCGATTCTGAAAGTCCTTGGCCTGAAGAGGGTCTTGATTTCGTTACGCTTTGGTGTCGTGCTGTGAGTGTGAGTTGCACTGAATGGAAATTCATGTTACGTGATTACCCGCAACCAATGTTTCATGTGAAGGCAATGCATTTATTTGGATATTTGTGTGGTGCAGAACAAGCACCACCAAGACGAGCTCGAAGAGATGTTGAAATTGACTTGGGACACCCATTTGGGAAGGAGACCCTGCAACGTGGTATGACAGCATTGAAATTTTACCATGATTTTGACTGGGAATTGGATTACTTGTGCTATGCATTTGGACCATGTTGGGAACCGGTGATGGCCCAGTGTAATTTAAGTTTTGAAAAAATATCAGCTCCATCCAAAGATCCATCACCACCGTTACCATTTTGGGATAAAATGAGATTCCTGTTCCATGGACGAATGACAATGATTGCAAAACAGTACACAATTTTATTGCATGCCTCACTCGATCCGTACAATACGACTGAAGAAATGGAATTGACATGGAGTAATTGTGGAATTGTCTGGACCAATGCCAAAGTTATGTTTAAAGGTGAATTGAATGTTTCTGTCCGGACAGCCTCGCGTTACGACGATTGTCGATTACTGCATCTTCCTAATTTACGTCTCACCTGCAAATTGAATTGGATTTGCCTGGCCAATCCCAATGATCATCACGCTGTTATTCCATGTGCACCTGATAAACTTCCCGAGTACTCCAGTAATCAAGTTCACGACTCATACCGGGCATTTCGATCACAAAATCTAAATATTTCAATTTCATTTGAAACTAAACCTAACATGGAAAATGAATGTGACATCCCAAACCTGGTTTTGTATGGTAGTACACTCCGTTGGTTTGAGAGTTTAAAACTCATTTTATCGGGTGTAACGAGACCAACACGACGTGGACCTGTCTTCAACAACTTACGTCCTCGCAAAAAGCAATTAAGTCGACACTACAAGAAATGTCATCTCCAAATGAGTATGCACACATTTCAGATTTATTACTGGATGTCACATGCCATGAATCGGGGATTCCAATTAAATGGTGGTCGTGTCTCATTAAGTTCTGAACACATTCTCGCTTTAAATCCAATTGATGATGGTTTAATTCATCGTAACAGATCCGATTGGGACATTGTTTACATGAATTGTGAGTTAAATGACGCCGAGATCTGGTTAAAGACGACATTGAATGAGAAAAATTCATCCTCAAGCACGGATAACTTGAATTGGGGTGGTGATATTTGTCGTGATTACTTTTTGAGTGTTGCCAAGGTGTCATATGGACGTGATCAGGTTGTAATTGGAGGTGATCAGAGTGAACGGAATACGCCGATACATAAATTGGTGGTGCATGATTTGAAAGGTGCCTGGACAAAAAATAATCGTGATGTTGCATTTGCCTTATTTGATTCCTTTGTTAAAGCACAAAAACTGAAAGATAATTTGGGGACGGATGCATTGAAGAGTTTCCGTAAAGAAAATACGACCCCAAGTAAATCAAGGAAACCAAATGATTTATCGTCATCAGTTGTTGCTACACCGGTAGCTGAAAATGTCATTTCACTAGGTGGCCCGTCATCGTCAAATGCTCCAAGTAAACAACAGACACCACATGCTCTGGCAATGTTGCACAAACTCATTGCGGAAGCTGATAACAATTATGTGGCTTATAGTGATGATATGTCAACTCAAACGCGAGAACAGAATTTAAAAGGTCTTCTGGGTGCTAAGCAGTCTGATGATATTATTCACTATAATTGGAGCATTTCCTTGGTAAATTCACAAGTCCTGTTAAAAGGCTGTGAAACATCAGGATATGTCATTTTAAGTGCAGCCAAAGCAGAAATTTTGCAAAAACTGCATCGACCTGTGTGGCGTGACAGGACTCTCGTTTCCAAGAACAGTTGGGTTGGGACATTGGAATGCATGCAATACTACGCCACTGTAAGTGCCGAGGAAAATACCCGTGAAATGTCTGAAATAATGTGGCTCACTGTCGATAACATCCAAGAAAAGGATCGTGATGCCACCTTAATCAATGAATTCCCTGATTTACCTCATCTTGTCGGAAGTGGTCAGAGTGTCGGTGGAGTTGTATCAGAGTGTGTCGGCGCCACAGGAGCTGGCTATTCAGGTGGAGGCGGTGCCCAGCTCCAACGCATCGTATCACGATGTAAATGTGAATTTTTCTATGTGAGTTATGGCGACACCTCAATCGATCCCAATGCAATGATGGAAGTTCCAGCACCACCTGTCGAAGAATCCATGTCACCATGGGAAAAAACCGACGAAATGGTCGATGCATTCACGTTAATGCATCACGATTTAGATGTTTGTACAAATTCCTTGCAATATGCGATGATTCTCGATATTGTTAACAATTTGTTGCTTTATGTGGATCCTGAACGGAAAAAAGCTCTCGAAAATCTTGCACGTATGCGATTTCAACTTCAATTGTACAGCAGTGAGGATCAGAAACGGCCAATTCAGCATTTGCAGACACAAATTCGTAATTTAATGTCACAAATACGGACACTCGAAAAAGATATTCATTTTATCACAAAAGCACTGATGGAGGAAAAAACTGAAGATTTGTTGCGGGATTACGAGGAAATTCAACAAAAAATAAAGGAATACAAAGACCGACTTGTAACATGGGGTGATGAACTTGATATGATGCTTTCTTGTTACAAGGAGACACAGCTCTCTGCATCAAATAAACTGCAAGCTGTACGTAAAGATAAACCACTTACGATTGTGAGAACAAATGAGATTTGTTTCAAACACGCTCAATGGCGCCTTACCGAGGCAGACGGTCAAATTGGAATTGCCGATTTAATCCTAAGCAACTTTTTATACACGAAAAATTCAAAAAGTGACGATAGTGTTGAGCACTTACTCGAACTCGGTTACATTCGTATAAATAATTTAATCCCACAAGATCAGTACGATAAGGTTTTATGTCCCACTGAATTGCAACGCGACGTTCCAATCGATCATTTACGTGTGCTTCGTGTATTTTGTCGCGAAAAACCTCCAGTTGGTGGAATATCCGTTAAAGAACACTTTGAAATCAACGTTGTGCCAATCACAATTTGCATATCCAAGAAATTTTATCAGAAAATGTTGAAATTTTGTTTTCCGGATCGTGATACAAGTGACGGCGATGCTGTTGATGATATCGAGGAAAATCGCTCAACTGGAAGTCAGTCATCGCTGAAAGCAACGAAAAAACAACAAATTAAACAGAAAAAGGAGAAGAAAGATTCCAATTTTTATGTCAAAATCGAAAAAGATGACGTTGAGAAGATGAAAGAACGTGCTGAGAAGAATAAACTTTTCATTTATATCAAAATCCCGGAAGTGCCTGTTCGTGTCAGTTACAAAGGAAGCAAAGAGAAGAATTTAGAAGATATCAACGAATTATCGCTAGTCATTCCAACAATTGAATACCATAATGTTACATGGACATGGTTAGATTTGCTCCTATCCATGAAAAATGATAGTAGGAAAGTTTTACTATCACAGGTAAAATTCTTCAAAATTACATTTGAATTGAATTTAATTTAAAATTTCATTTGAATCAAGGCAATCAAACAAAAACTTAAATTAAGGACACCCCTTGCACTAGTTGACGAGAAGCAATCACCTCAAGAAGAGGACAAGGCAAAAATGCTCTTTGGAAATCGACATTTGGTAAGAATGAACTCCATTTCCTTGTATAAATAACCTTCAATTATAAAAAAACCCCATTTAAAAAAAAATTAATGAATTGCACGCAGTTTTTCCATAAAAGACATAAAAACTAGTAAAAAGAATGAGACTAACAATTAACTTATTTTTTATGCATGCAAGCAAGGAAAAAAGGTAAAAATTTGTATCCATGTGAAATGTCCGTTAAAAATATGTTGTGATGTCATGTTCTGTCTTTTATTAAATTAATTGAAATTTGAATCAAACTGAATGATCAACGACCTTATTAACGACTACGCCAGTGTCGATGAGGTGTTTTAAGGCTCTTTGGTACCTCTTCGACCGGCTCTGTGGGTCAAAAACGACTTTTTCCTTCGATGTTTTCAGGAAACTGTAAAAATTGATAAAAAGGTGCCCACTAGCGCCATCTAGTGTGTTAAAATTGTGATTTTTTGAATTTCTTCCAAGGAAAAATTTCAGAAAAATGCCATCGATGAAAATTCCGTCATTTAAAAAAAATCGGCATTTTAGAAAATTCGGCGTATCTTTTCGTGATCTGCGATCCGTAGATGTTTTTTTTCACGACCCGCGGTTTCAGAAAAGTCAACAATTTTGGAAAAGTCAGCCATTTTTATTTTAGCATAGACGGACGTACGATAGCCATGGACAAAGTACTAGAATTTTTTTTCAAATCAAAAGGATATGCGCTTAAAATCTCGTTAAGGGCGTCTTCGTTGTTGATAAAATCGTTGATAACTTCAGGATAAAAAAAAAATTAAAATCACTCATAACCATTATCATTTCATTTCAGCCCGAAAATCGAAGTCTACGCAAAGGAGTTGGATTCAAATTACCAAAACCTTAGAAAATTTATGGCATTTCATCACATTTTACCTAAATCAGCAACAGTAAACTTCGCTTATTTTTATAGAAAACTTAATTTTTTTTATATAGAATTTTAAATGCATTTTTATTATTAAAATTATTGTTGTTGTTGTCTTTATAAACATATTTAAAACATATTTTAGAAAAAAAAGTATTAAATTATCATTTAAATGAATTTTTTTAATGTAAGTCCTTATTTTTTGTAAAATAAAAATTCAAATATAAAGTCTATGCAATTTTGAGTGTAGGAAAAACATCGGGATGCAGCAGTGAATCAAGCGCTCTCTCTATTTTTGGATTTTGCAGTAATTTTAATACTTCATCTGTCATTTTGAAGGGTCCACGTTTGGCTTCCAGTGTATCGAGATAATTTGCTTGACTTATGATATCTTTAATTTTTTTCTGCATTTCTTCTTCGGCTTTGCTAATGATTGGCGTTTCAGGGACATTCAGCTTTGGAACAAGATCAAATCCGTCTTCGCCTAATTCTGCTTTGACTTGTAACGTCCTTCGTTCATTGAGATGACTGATCAATCGATCGTACTGCAATACTGTCAACGGTTTATTTTCAATGAGTAACTTTAAGAGATTTCGAATTGGATCTGAAATTGGTTCTGTTAGACTTTGGATTGCAGCGACAGGATCCACCAAACTGATTTGTTGTTGGAAACCCGAGTCTGATGACATTGTTTCTTTCAATTTTTCTGTTTCAAGATATTTTTTCATATCTTTTTCGACAAATTCCAGTGCTAGCTTGACTGGCATATTGCGATGTTCAATTGGAACTCCATACAAAACATTCAAAGTAACAGATTGGTGATCCATATTATCCTGATTAATTTGAATTGCATATAAAGTGCCACGTGACGCGATATTGGAAAGAATTTTCGCCATAGGAACTTGAACATTGGGATACAATAAATCAACTTTGAAGCGTAAATTTCGTAAACAACTTTCAATGCGTTCAGCATACATCGTCAATTCACGTGTCATAACGATAATTTCAACGTCATTCGATTCAAAAGTTCGATTGAAATTAGAATAAATTGATTTGTTATTATTTGAATTGGTTGTTTGTGATGAAAATGTTCCATTATTTGATGCAATACTAGTGGAAGATGGCGATGCAGCAGAAATATTCCCGGATTGTGAAGTTTGAGCTTGATTGGATCCGGATCCTGGTGGAAGTTCATCATTTCGTTTCACTGCTGTACGTACAGCAATAATTTTATCATGCAATAGAGTTTTATTCTCATTTTCAATGGCAGCTTGAGCTGAGTCCTTTGTCATGAACTGTAAGAACGCAAATCCACGATTAACTGAGATTCCTGTTAAATGTATTTGATAGTTAAAATGAAATTTTTTTAAATGAAATTGAGTTTAATTACCAACTATTTGTCCATATTTCCCAAATTTATTCTTCAAATCCTCTTCAGTTGTCTGTTCACTGCAAACATTTAAATTAAATGTTTCATTTCAATTAAATTTATTAACAGTGAAAGTTTTTACCTAACATTCCCAATATAAATTCTCGCTGGTGCAGTATTTGGATCCCGTAAAATATTGTAACGCCCTTTATTTGGTGGACGATTACTCGAAATTGATGGTGCTGCTGGTGTTTGGTTTTGATTTTCATTTTTTTCAGATTTATTTTCCATTTTTTTTTAATTCAAATTATTTTTATAGATTTTCCGGTTGTTTACAATTTTTCTGTCAATTCAATGAAATGTCAAAATTGTGACGTTTCATATTTGGATCAAAACAAAAGATCACAAATTTTAACTTTTCATCAAAAATGAGAATGAATTCAAGAATTTTCTAAAATTTAATCAATGAAATCATACTTCAAGGAATCAAAATCATAAGAAATGTGATTTTTGAATGAAACTGACTTTAAAATCAAAAGTTTCCCGAAAAGTGAATAAGATTTAACATGAAATTTCATGGTTTTTGTATGGTAAATATTTGAAATTTAATCATTTTAGTTGAATTCTTATAATTTTTCGATGATTAAATTTAATTTGATTAAAATGACATCAATTAAATGTTGATTAAATTGAGATTAAATCATATTTATTAGGTAATTTTCTTTTCACTTTCGATTCATGGATCCAAAGTGATCGAGTTTGACTGTACTCAAATATTGATTTTTAAGAAAAATAAAAAAGTTTCTCCGCCGTATTTTCTTTATTTGAATGCGTAATTAAGCGAGTTTGTGCATAAAAATTGTTAATTTTACTTGAAAAAAGTACAAGAAATGATAATTCATTGGAGAATTATGGAAAAGTAAGAAAATCGGACGGTTATGATACGAAGAACAGGTGACTCAGATAATTTTTCATCACGGAGGGATGAGAATGAAACTCCACCATCTACTGCTGCTACAGGAACCACAACAAATAATATAAATTTGATAGAAGAATTTTTATCAAAAGCCGGACATAGTTCTTTACGTAATTCAAAGGAAGAGAAAGAACGTCAAAATGAAGTGATTAGTTATGGTGGTGGTGGAAGTGGGGGATTTAGTGGACCGTCAAGTATTACAGATCCAATAGAATCACTAAATAATGATGATGATGATGATGATGATGATGAAGAAGGTGAAAGTACAATTAGTACTAGTGATCGTATAAGGAATGCATCGGATTCCGGATTTTCTACAACAAACACTAATATTGATTATGGTGTTAACAGTAGTGAAGTTACACCAAAACGATCATGTTTCATTGATGCAAGCACCTTATACGATGAGAATGAATTGAATTCAATGCAAACTGTGACACAATGCACTAGTAATGCAGAATCATCATCACCATTTCGGTCAAGTGTTAGTTCGACAACATCGTCTTCTAGTCAGGCACGATCTTGTGATAGCAAACAAGACAATGAAAAACGACAAGGGTATTTAGTATTCAAAAATTCCATTCATCAATATTCTGGTCATCCAATTCAAACGAATTCAAGTAGTCGAGATGCAGAAGATTTTGAAATTCTCGATTTTCCTGAATTGGAACAAAATGCAACACCTCAAAATTCCTTGGCATACATTCCAACAGCGGCACACGACGATGACAGAGGTCGTGTGGAGGAAGCTGCTCCAATTCTCATGGCAAGTGAAATTTACAGCAAAACATCATCAGGTAAACGTCAACAGAAACATGACGAATCAGCACCAATCGTCTCAGGAGGTGCAGCAATTTCAGATTTCAAACCAACCATAACGGATAGTCCTTCGGTTAAGCGTCGCACTGAAATGTGTCCCATTGTGTCAGGTGGATTCCGTGATACAGATTTATTTGTAAGCAGTGAACCTGCCAAAGAGCCAAAAAAACGATCATCGTCTGTTACTTCAGCTTCATGGATTGTCGATGTGAGTGACTTGAAAAGTTCAAATAGTCAAAATTCGTGTGAGGCAAAGAATGATTTTAGCAGTTTGAAATACAACAGTGTACGGGATACGAATTCACCAAAGCCTAGTCTCAGTTTTTATGTTAATTTTGAACCGGAAAAGGAGAAACCAAAGGAATTGAGAGATTTTGAGAATCCCAAATCGTTAAAGCTGACCAAATCAACGGGATTTTTCATCGACCTCTCGGGTGATAAAATGAAAAGTGTCGATGCAGCAAGTGTGCCAGAAACAACTGAAATGAACAAGAAGCCAGAACCTGAATCTGACACGAAAAATATCTTTTCAATGTTCATTGATTTTGGTGAAAATAAGAAACCAAGATCGGCAACACCACGACTCAGCAGTTCCTTATCTAATAACAATAACAAAAGTCTTGAAAATAGTTTTAAAACCGCTTCTAGTCAATTAGGGGCCACAAATCCGTCAAAGGATAACAAGGAAATTGAAATCATCAAAGTGACAGCAGTGAGACCAAACACATTACCAGAACACAAGACCACCATCGAATCCCTTAAACAACAAAGCATACCAGAAGTTGCTACTCCAAGTCCTGTAACGGATAAACATTCAATTGCATCAGATTCCTTTACATCAAACACCAATTCGCATAGTGATCCGAACAATGTTGCTGCTGGTAGTGGTAAAAAGCGTCATGATGCAAAAATCAATGAAACTTTCGATAAAAGCAGTATTGGATCCCTCACAGACGGCATTCTGTCAAAGGACTTATCACCTATTTCGAGTACAGAAACCGATGATAACACATTTCAAAGGGACTCGGACGGTAGTTTTATTCCGCAAAAGAAATCGGATAATGAATCGCATCAATCTGTAATCAAATCACAGGAGTCTGAAATGCAAAGTGCAATGGATACGTTGCAAGCACGCATTGAAAAGCAAAAACAGCAGTTATTGGATACGCCGACAAGTGATGGCGGGAGTGCATTTGTAAAGTTATCTGACATGGATAAGCAACCGAAATCGATGAGTGGGGTCGAGGATTATTATGTTGGAAATAAAAATGGAAATAAAGGCATGTCAACTTCAGCTGGTGTTGTCGGAGGAGGAGGAGGAGGCGTCAAAAAACACAATTGGTTGGCTGAATTGACAAATCAAAGTACAGACCTGGGAAAATTATCACCATCTGAAGGGAATGTGAATTCAATTCCATTGGCATCATCTGTCGAGAACTCAAAGAGCTTGAGTAGGCTGTTCCCGCATTTGGGTGATGGTGAGTTGAAAACTAGAAGGCATTTGAAGGTAGAATTTTGATTGAAATTTCATTTTTTTTGTAGTTTTTAGTAAGAGCCTGCCAAATGACGTCGATTTCCATAATTATCGTAATTCTAATTGTTTGAGTGACATTGCTCAATCTGAAATTTCTAACACAACAACATCAAGTGTGACATCAGGTTTAGGTAAGCATGCAATTTTTCACACCAATGACCTGATAATTAATGTATCATTTTATGCACATTTTTAGATTCACCGGATGAGTCATCGATTTCATGTCGACAACCGAGACGACTTGGCGAGGATTTACTCAAAATGTTTTTACAAGAAATTGCAACAGACATCACGGTTGAAGTTGGAAGTAAGCGTATGCGGGCACATAAATGCATTTTACGATCACGATGTCAATACTTTGCTGCAATCCTGGCTGGAAATTGGGTTCAAAATGCAGGAAATGTCATTTCCTTATCCGGGTACTCATATGCTGCTGTGCACTTTGCCTTGTGTCATATTTATTCGGGAGCTTCGTATCCTCCTGAAGGAATTAGTCTCATGGAATTGGCAAGTCTAAGTGATTTACTTGGATTAGAGGGATTGAAAGAAGTAACGACGTACGCCTTAAAAATAAACTATTGTCATAATTTTCATAAACCATGCTCTGGATGCATTGAAGGAGTAATGCAAGTCTTTCCAGTTACACTGAACCATGGCCTTGATGATCTCTACAGGAAATGTTTGAAATGGAGTTGTAAATATTGGGGTAAAATTTGGACAACAAGGTCCTTTGCATTGCTTCCAACTGATGTCATTTACAGGTGTAGGCAATCAATTTTATCACATATGGTGAGGAATTTCATTGAATTTCGTTGAATTTATTCTAATTAAAATTCATTTTGTCATTTCAGAGCTCTGAATCCGTTCTCAATACAATAATTGACTGTGAACAAATGTTATCGGTCCTTGAATTGTCACGCTGGGCAGTTTTAATTGAAAATGTTGTACGTGAGGTTTTGGAATCAGCTCACATGTACATTGCAGACCATTTTGCGAATCTCCTTGCAAGTGATAGGTAAGAAAAAAATTCAATTCAAAGAAAATTAAAAAAATTTTGAATTTAATTTCAGTTTTTTGTCCCTTGGACATGGAAAGAGTTGGGCAATTACCCATTTAGAGGATTTACTTTTACGTACAGCCAGCACTTTGACTCCAGACCAAGCATGCAAAAGTTACCCTCGGGCAGTGCGTTTAAATACCCTGTTAACTGTCCCCAATTCGTTGTCATTTGATAGTGGAAAAAAAGTTACGAGTGTAAATTCCGATGACGATTCCTTGACATGGAACGAAGATTTTGTGAGATTGATCAGTGCAATTTTAACGGCAACCGAGCAATGTCTCATTCGACAGTGTTCACGTGCCATGAAATGCAGTTCATGGCAACGCATGGATACGAATCTGAAAAGTAAGATACAGAAATTGGCTTGTATTACAGATGTGATTGAGGAAAAGAAATTGACGAGTATCAGAAATAAGGTAAATTTAATTCTTTTGATATAAAATCAATTTTTATTGAATTATGTCATTTAAAATGAGCAGATAAACTCAAATTACACACCTTTAGTACAACACCAGTCTCGTGATAGTGGATTGAATCAAATTCGTATGGCGATTCAGGCACATAACAATAAATCTCATGTACGAGCGGCTCCGGTTCCATTGCAACCATCACAGTCAACCAACACAGTTCCTTCATCAATGAAACCAAGTGTCCCTAAAATGGGAATCAATCGGACAACACACCGATTTATTGATGAACATCGATATCATTCGTATCCGGGTAATTTTGCTAAAGCAACATCAAACACAACAACAATGGCAACAGTCGCTCCAAAAGTTGACACTGTCGAGAGATTAAAAGTCATGAATGGATCAAGTGGATCAAATGCAAGTTCAAGAAAAAGCAGTAATGTGAGTGGAATTTCTGAATCTAAACACACTTCATTACCAAAATCACGGTTAGCTGATGTGAAGCCTCGTTATTTGGAGCCTAAAAAAGTTTATGCGCCTCCACCACCGGAAATCTATAAAATTGGTAACAATAAATCTAATGCATCAAGTCGAACTGCTAGTCCCACAGTAGCTCGAAATCGTAAAATGGTTGAAAGTAAAACATCTCAAGATTCAAATATTTCATTGGATAGTCTTTCTTCGCCACATCACAAGAAAAGTTCAATTATTTCAAGTAAGACAACGTCAAAAGAGTCCTTGAGTCAGTTCAACAATTATCATCATCAAAAGGGACAAAAAGAAAATATTGACAAAAATGTGAAAACAACTCTTGGTGTTCCAAGGAATCCTCGTAGTCGAATTGGATCAGGAAGCTCGACACAATCTGCCAGTCATTCAAGTTCCTTGACAGCTGCCAATCGAACAGTGCGAAACTTGAAATCCAAAAGCACTGACACATCACCAAGTAATAATGTCCCTAAAAGTTACTTTACACCACGTTCAAGGAATATTTTGACAAAACGAGAACAAAAGGCCGTTACAACAACGACAACAACAAAAAATGTTCCAGTTGCTCCAATTCAACTTCCAACATCGGCACGTGAGCGCAACAAATTACGTGCCCAATTGGGAATCGCTTCAGTACCACTCCCCATTCCATCATCAACAGGGAACACGAAAATGCATCCTCTTAGGAAATCAGCAACTGGACCATCGTCCTCCATTCATAATAATAATAAAAATGCAACAAAATCAAGTGACACTGCAAAAATCGACTTAACCAAAGTCAAAAACGAGAAAAATAACATTGCGAAAAAACGTCAAGAAGTGCCACCAGAACAACTTCAAGATACAAATATTTACGAAGATGACCAGGAAAGTGTTGAAATAGCCGAAGAATTGAGTTATTCAATGTCATCTCGACTTGAACGGTCAAGTACTTTTTGCAAGGAATCATCGGACATTACTGACCTGGTCACAATTGAATAAGATACAAAAATTATATGAAGCTTCTTCTAGTCATTCAAACATATGAAATATCAAGGAATTTGTTTTTTAAATTAGAATCTCCCCATAAAATCCTACTCAGCATTTTTTTTTGTTTTAAATTTAAATTTACATTTAAATAGTTTTAAAGTAAAAATATCGAATGTGTACTAAAATATGATAAAAATTGTGATGGTATGTGAAAATTTAAAAAACATAAAAATCGAAAAGTATTTAATGGAAAAAAAAATTAAAGTGACATTTAAAATTAATATTGTATTAAAATATCATTCCATTTATAAAAACACCGTGTTGAAATTTCCTATGAATTTTACAAGGCATGAAATTAAATAAAATTTCCTTTCATTGTTTAGTTCATTGTTCACGAGTGACCAGTTACAAATTTAAATTTAAAGCAAGAAAATGAAATTTAAAGGAAATTTTAAAGTAAAGCGACGCCTTAAAAATTCGTAGGACATTTCAGCACGGTTATATAAAATTATATACATACACTGAATATTATGCTTAAAATTTTTAGAATTTAAAGAGCTTAAAATTATACTATAAAAAGATAGAGTTTTATGTTAAAATTTAAATTTATATTTAAGAAAAATGTACTAAAATTGAAAATACTGTAAAATTTTTCACTGTAATGAAGTTTTCTATGACTTTGAATTTGGTTGTACGAATTTCAACTGCTAAAAAACTTCAGCACAGTAAATTTTCATTTCAAAAAACGGAATCTCTTTAAATTTGACATTTAAAACACTTGAATTGATTTTTTTTACAAGTATTATTTTTATTTTTAAGGAATTATATTTTAAAGTTTTAATTTTTTTTTTAAATATTAGGAGGTCGTTGCAATGAAATTTCATTTCAAAAAAAATAGAGAAAAAAAATTGAACCACCTAAAATTCTACGTCCTTTTTCCTATAAACTTTTAAATGGTTCTGCTTTTAAATTACAACAACAAAAAAAGATGAAATTAAAACCAAATCCTTCCACTTTACAAAATTTATGCTATACAATTTGCTAAACACTACTTTTAGATACAAGACCAAAGGTTCAATTTAAAATTAAATGACTAACATTGAAAAAAATATCACATTAGAATTTAAAAAAAACCGTTAAATTTGAAAATTAAGATGTCAAAAAAAAATTCTCCTATTTTTTTTTGAATTTATTTTAAATTTAATATGAAAATTTTCCTTGAATTATAAAAATTTAATGTTTTTTTTTCAAATAATTTTAGAGGTTAGCAGGTTTTGACAATCACAGTTTTTGAAGTTTCCGTATGTGTATGTATACAAAATGAACTGTCAAATTTAACTTGCCAATTTGCCTCAAAAAATTGATTTAATGAAAAAAAATCTGACAAAAACTTAATCTTTGATCTCAAAATTGATGACATTTTCACTTAAAAATTTTTATTTTATTTTTAAGCCTAATTTTAAAATTTTATTCCTCATACATAAGATTGATTTATTATAAATGTCTATCTACAGTAATTATTATAATGAAAAAAATATATATAGAATTAAAAGTATTTAAAACATGAATAAAAATGATAAAAAAAACAAAAAACCTTTTTTATTGAATTTAAAAGTCAATTTCCAATCACCCTGTCCCATTTCATGACGGGTGGGTGACAGCTTCAACCGTCATTTTTCAAAATATTTTCAAAATGAACAATCAAAATACATAACTGTCATTTTAAAAATATTTTGACATAGTTTGACAACGTCAAAATTGAAAAAATACACATAAACAAAGACAAGAGGTGGAATCATTTCTAGTAAAAAATGAGTGTTTATTGAAATTTATTGGAAGTAACAGGTAATTATTAAAGAAATTCCTTGTTATTGTTGTCTAATCTTTTTAATAATAATCTAATATTTATTAAATATTTAGGTTTTAAGCGGAAAATCCCTGACGATTTTGACGCTATTGAAATTGAAGATCCAGGTAATTTGTTTTTTTCTATTAATATTTAACTTAACCTTATTGTTTTAATTTTATTGTTAACAAGAATGTGAGCACACATAATTTCAATGCCAAAATGTCTATGATCGTGAGTTGAATTGCAAAAATCAAGTCGGATTGTCGAGAATGACAGCTGCTTCCGAAATTTATCGCCACATGTAATTTTGGTAAGGAAAAACTTGGAAAAGGTCAACGAACATCGTGCTTAAATGAAATTCCAGTGTAAAAATATATGTAACAAAATGCTCTAGTGTGGATCTGCTTCAAGTCCCCATTTTTGTGCTGAGTGTCCTCCATCTTAAAAAAACTACAACAGTTCGGTGTCGATGTAGGCACATGGAACAAGAAGTGAAGTGAAAAAACCTCGTTAATGGAAGTGAAGTTCTATGTTAAAACCGATGCACAAAGCTCAAGACTTGTGGAAGACACAAATGCAATACAGATTGTTGCATCGACATCGATCATGTTTTTTATTTGACATGGAAAACAAAGGTAATGATAATTGACTCATAATTTAAAGTAAATTTCAAAAATAATTTTTAAAACCCTTTAATTTAGATGTGAGTGAAACTTCGTCGTATCGCTCTTAATTAAGTGTGTGTAACAGAGGCCCAACTTATCATGTTCTAAATCCCATTATGTGATATTCAACAAGAAAAGTTTTTATGCAACGAACAATGAGTGCCCAAATTATATGGACCAAGGACAAGTCGACAAGTTTTTAATGTTTTACACAATCGTGCAATTGAAGAATTAATTAAGGATTTAGTTTTTGTCATGTAATATAGATAGAAATCTATTTCATTAAATTTTGATACTAATTTTTTTCTATATTTTTAGATTGCCGATGAACTTTTCTCAACATTATTACATCGTACAACAGGCTTGTCAATAGTTTAGTTAAATTATACAAGAATTGTATTTTGTTTAGGTTATTTGTTTGTTTTTGTATTTTAATGTTAAATTATTTAATTTATGAATAAATAAAATATTGAACATAAAAACAGTAAGCATAAATGTAGCATTCAATGTACGGTATTGTATGGTATGAATGAATCGAATAAGAGAATGAACGAATGAACAAAATTACTGAACGAATGAATGAATTTTCACCCGTCATATGAATAAAAAATCGGCTCATTAGAAGCTGGAATGGGACCCGTAATGACAGCTTGAATTACGGCTGAAATGACAGCTGAAAATCGAACAGGGCATAATTTTAACGACTCATGCCATGTGATTGCCAATTTTCGATCTCTTTGTATATAACGGTCATTACTGTCAAAATTCAAATTTCATATCGACATCGATTAATTGTTAACATAAACAAAAGCAAATTCCAAATGAAATTTTTCTCATAGAACAAAAAAAGTTTAATTAAATGATTTATGTGCATGTTTAATCGTTTGAAATGTCTTAAAAACCCAAATTATGTGAGAAAATAAAATTTTAAATGAAAATAACCTTAAAATAATACAAATTATCGCAATGATTTCAGTGTAAACCCGTAAACAACAACAAAACAGACAAGTAAAATGTATTTTCCTCTTGGATGGCCACGTAAACTACAAAACACATCCCAAAATTTACTTCAAATCAATTGTGATCGTGTTAAAATCCTTTTTGCCGTCCTTTCAACAGACACACTCACAATTTGGTACTCAAATAAGCCATGTGTTCCAATTATTTCAATTAAACGTAGTACAAAGTGTTTGACTCGCAATGGAGAAAACATTTTGGTGGAATGGAAACCAGACTCAACGAAATTGGCCGTTGTAACAACTGGAGGGACACTGCTGATATATGATTTGGAACTTGTGGAGACAGCGAAAGGGATTTACAATCAAATTGATTCCCAGTTTTCGAATTTGAGACGTGACAGTGCTGAATTGTTTATCAAGGAAAAAGTTCCGTCACTCAAATTGACTTTGGCTAAGGAAGTTCAATTGTTTGTTCCGATAAAATGTTTGGTGTGTGTGACAATTTCACATATGATGGTTGCAATTAAAGATGGCAAAATTGTGAGACTTAATTGGAATGGCACGGAAGAACGTGATTATACGCTTGAATTGAATCGGACTCCATTTAGTATCAATCAACAAGTTAGTTCAGCAACTCCCATATTTGATCCAGGAATATTTGTTGTGTCAATTGATTACTCACCATTACTTGGGGGCTTTGCAATTGCACTCAATGATGGTCGTGCTGCATTCCTGACAGCACCAAATCTGAAATTTGATCCCAATTCAGTGCAAGGAATATGGGCACCAGGCATTGATGATGCAAGTTGTGTGTCAATCAATCATAAATATCGATTGATTGCAGTTGGTCGTAAAAATTCACATGTGTGTGTTTTCACAATCGATGATTTGACGGGAGCACTTGAACTTTCACACACAATGGTATTGAGTAGCAAAGATTTTCCAGGGAGTCCTGATAGTGTGAGACAAATTAAATGGACCCCAGACGGTTGTGCTGTCATAATTTCATGGGACAAAGGTGGATTCTCACTCTGGAGTACTTTTGGTAGTATGTTAACATGCAGTTTAGCCTGGGATTATGGGCTTGTCTCGTCAATGACATCACTAGGAGCATATTTTAACATTTCAAGTATGGATTGGTCATGTGAGGGATATCAGCTTATGATTATTCGTCAAACCATGGAAGAAAATCGACCATGCACTGAATTACTCCAACTTGATTTCATCAAAAGTGCCCTATCAATGAATCCCTGTGTGAGTTTAAATCCATTTTTGTTGCTGCAAGGCGACGACAAAATCCTTATCAATCACAATGAGACCCTTGAAACAATTTATCATCACAATTCCCAATACAAGGATTTGGTGCTTGGCAGTGATGATCCTGCCGCGACGCCGTCTCACTTACAACAACCAGGCACCACCAACACAGACATAAGTCAATTAGATAATTTTGAAATTAAGTCAATTTATAGTACAAGTTTCCTTTCGGCATCAAAACATTGGATATCGGTCATGGTGCCAACGGCATACACAAATGCGAATTGGCCCGTTAGATTTAGTGCTCTCGATAAATCGGGGAATAATCTTGCAGTTGCTGGGCGGACAGGACTTGCATTGTATTCGTTGACAACGCGGAAATGGAAGTTGTTTGGAAATGAAACACAAGAAAAGGATTTTGTGGTGACTGGAGGACTTGTGTGGTGGAATGAATTCATAATTTTAGGGAATTACAGTTTGGTAGGACAAAATGATGAGATCAGGATTTATTCGAGAGAACAAAAATTGGACAATAAATTTGCTAAAATTTTTGAAGTATCAGCGCCTGTTATGCTGATTAACATTTACGAAGATCAGTTGATCATTTTTACAGCAGATAGCTGTATTTCAGTTTTTTGTCTGCTAGTGGCAGATGACCGGTCATTGGAATTATTGAGATTACAAGTGAGTATTGTTAGATTTTGTATTCAATTTCCAAAAACACGGAAAACCATTGAATTTTCAAAAAATTCGGAAAACCGTTAAATTTCAAAAAATAACGGATTTTTCAAAAAAAAAACTGGTTCTCAATCACGTTTTAAAATTTTTCTTGTATTTCACAGGTATATGACATTAAAAACATTTGCATCCATCCCGCTTTTGTGGCATCAATTTTCCTGACAAATCTCAAACATGACAGCATTTCAAAGGTCAATCAAACTGGAAGTCAGATGATTCCAGCTGAAACCATCGTCCTCAATGTAGCTGGTCGTGTTCTGATGATTCAAAAGGAAAGTAACGGCAATTCATGTGAATTAATGACCACATGTTTAGCGTCCTGTGTTGAATGCATCTGGTTCTTCGTCGATTTTCCTGCTATCACAAAGAAACTCCATTTAAAAGAATCACTTTGGTTGTATTGTGGCGGCCATGGAATGCGTGTTTGGCTTCCAGTATTTCCCCGTGAATTTGATGGTCATCGCAGTCATCGTCACACCTTCATGGCAAAACGAATTATGCTCTCATTTGAATTAAAAATTTACCCGCTTGCAATTTCATTTGAAGAAGCGATCATATTTGGTGCTGAAACTGACACCGTTCTCTATACAAATGATCAAAATTCACATTTTTCACTTCCATTTTCGACATTGAAACGAACAAGTCAAGTTTATTTGCATCAAATCCTGAAGCAGCTGATTAAGAGAAATTTGGGTTACAATGCATGGGAAATTGCAAGAAGCTGCTCAACATTACCATATTTTCCACACTCACTTGAATTACTTTTACACGAGGTATTGGAACAAGAGGCGACAAGTAAAGAGCCAATTCCAGACGCGCTCCTTCCAAGTGTGATTGAATTCATACAAGAATTTCCGGTTTATCTGCAAACTGTGGTGCAATGTGCTCGGAAAACGGAAATTGCATTATGGCCGTATTTGTTTGCAACGGCAGGCAAACCGAAAGAACTCTTCCAACAATGTATGGCTAATAAGCAACTTCATACAGCAACGAATTATTTAATTATCCTTCAAAATTTAGAATCGAGTACGATCAGTAAGCAATACGCAACTTTATTATTAGGTGAGTTGGAATTTAAAGTGAAAGTTATCTAATTTAATGAAATTTTTTTTCAAGATGCTTCATTGGAACAGAAAAACTGGAGTTTATCACACGATTTAGTTCGATTCCTCAAAGCGATTGATCCAAATGAATCGGATTCACCTCGCACCTCATTCGTGCTCGGAGGAAAACTCTTTTCAAATGCTCAATCTGCCCCGGTCAATCCAGATGCAGAGGACTTGAGTCTCATTTTAACTCACATGACTCCACGTAATAGTTTCCAAAAGAATTTCAAACGCAGTGACAGCAATAAACCGTTGATTATGCAACAGACGAATGACGAGAAGAGTCGTGAAAAAAGTGGTGGTGCCACATCACCTACATCAAAAAATCAGAAAAATCGAACATATGAAGATTTATTTATAGATCCCATTCTCTTTCGACATCTGAAAATCCTGCTTGAACAAATGGATTTTCAAAACTTGGGTTATATGAGTGCTGCCCTTGATATTCAATTGGTCACATGGTTATCAAAAGAGAAGGAAAAACTACCAAAAATCGATGATTTTGTGATGGCACTTAAGAAATTACACACCGCCCTTGATTGGCCGAAACCCTCATTGAATTTGAAACTCAACCCAGAAATGGATATGACAGATGGCCGTGAAAATAGTCCAGGATCCCCAAATGGTTCCAAGACCGTTCAATCTTCAAATCAATCGAGCATGTTGGAAAGTCGTGATTCTGGATACAGTTCGACCTTTTTACAAGGAATCGATTCCGCTAATTTGACAATGAGAGAATCAATGCCAATTCGCGAGAAGCCGGAAGATGACATTGATAGCGTCTTGTCAGAAATGACAGCTGTATGGGAAAATGAACTTGTACTCAATCATCAAGATCCGCCAATTCCAATTAATCCGCCGAAAAAGTCAAAGAAACTTGAAGTACAAATGAGATACATGTTACAAATATTCACCGAGGCAAATTGTCTTGATTTCTCACTTTTACTCTCAATCTTGCTGCTTGATTCGACTTCAGTGTCACGTGTGTGTCATGCAGCGATCCGCTCAGCCTCCCTCTCAATTTGTCGTCAGCTGAAAAATGGACTTAAAGATATAACGCGATGGAGTTTCAATGAATGTCTCGGATATCGTTCGTTTATGTTGGGATGCAGCGAGGAAATTGCCCTGTTAGATCGTTTTGTTACACAACAAGAATCCATTCCAGACCTCCCTCCAAACATTTACCCAAATGGCATTGAAAAGTCACCCATTTTAACGAGAAGCACTTCCCTCGATGCAACTGGACGGAAAATTTCCATGAATAGTAGTAATAGCATGAAAAATGATGCAATGTTTGCAATGAAAACGAATAAAAGTGAATCGAGTGTTGAGGAGACACGACCTGGAATAAGACAAGTCGATTCGTCACCACAGTTATTCCAAGGTCAACACGAGCCTTCATCTGATCAAGAAACGTCCGGTCAATGTGCAATTATGTAGACATTTTTTAAATAAAAGAAAAATAGAGACTTGTACTAGGAAGTAGGAAAATTACGTATTCTGTCCTCATTATTAGTGGCAGAAAAAAATTAACATTGAATTAACTCGTTAATATTTAAATTTAAACACTTGTTCAACATTTTTAACCCACATTTACTCTGGATCCTAAAAAAATAACGTAATCTAGCCAAATTTATAAAAGTTTTTTACATTTTGTCAGAAAAAAATTAAATTTCTCAATTTATTGTTTCAATTATAACCATTATACAATAATAATGAAGAATATTAATAAGAATAAAAATCTTTAATGACAAAGAAAAAATTAACATGATTTTCTTTTTTCCTTTTTTAATCAATGTATCAATGAATATAAATTTAATTAATGATCGTTTGTCAACATGTGAAATGAAAATTCATAATGAGAATTTAAATGTGTGTGTTTTCGATTGATTTCTATACGATTTCGCTTCCATTATTATTTTGGACGTCCGATTTGGGGGATGATGGTGGTGTAATTGGCTCCTCATACAAATCACTAACTTGATCTTGTGTCAATCCTTTGACTTTATTCTGAAAATGATCGACCTGTTCACTAAAATGATCCCAAAATGTTTTCTGTTCACTATGAGGAAACATTAACTTGAAACTACTGTAAATTTCTTCGGCTTTCAATCGGATCTTCTGTGCTTTGTCATCAAAATCAGCTTTCATACTTTCATCCATTTCCCATTTGTTTGCATTTCCGACATATCTTCGTAGACGTTTCATCGTTTGCACAACACCAGGACGTTTTTTCAACATTAACGGTGTAATTTTGAGTGTTTTGTATTCGTTGAGGTGCTCCAGACACTTGTCAGCATTTGCATTCTTAAGACCAACAGATGCCTTAATCAAATGATCCAACTCAATTAAATGACTCTCAATTTGAAGTATCATATCTTTTTCTGGATTTGGAACTTGTTTCACTGGAGTCACTGGTTTCGCTTTCGGAACTGAATTTTCCGTATTTTTGTTATTGTCGGAAACGTCAACAGCACGCTTTTTGAGAACGGGGGTCACTGTTTCTTCTAATTCATCGATTAAATATCGTTTTGTCTTGATTTTACGACCACTACGACTCACTATTTCTGGTTCTGAAGTCTCAACTTCAGATTTATCATCTTTTGGTTCAGATTCTGTGACGACACTCGGAGGTGCTTTTGAGACAGATTTTTTGGCAGGTTTTTCTTTAACGGGCACAACAACTTTTTCAACTTCTTCGTCAACAACACTCGTGGGTGCTGTTTCATTTGCATTACTTTCCCCTTCCGCTATCGAATTTTCTTGATTTTCAGCTGCCACTACTTCAGATTCGTCTTGTGAATTATCCAACACATCATCATTCGCACTTGTGTTATTAATTGAGGCTACATCTTGTTCACCACGTAATGCAGCTTCAATTTGATCAACTGCTTCAGTGTAAAATTTACGCTTCAAATTCTTGTCAACAACAAATTGGGCCTTGTGTTTGTTGTATTCGTAGAGATCTTCGGGCTTCATTGCTGGACTTTTCTCACCAGTCCCGTAAAAATAAACGTAATATTTTTTCTTTTCCGCTTTCACAATTTTTGCCGGCCATGGTGGATATCCTTTGAGTCTTGCAAACACCAGACTCCCAATTCCCAAGCTTTCTCCTTTTTTGACCATCTTTATTTAGGTAATTCCAGATTTTTCAATTTCCACAAAGCTTGCTGATGTTTTTTACCTTTTTTTTTTAACTCGTTTCAGCGTCCAACAGTGACAACCCTGCTTTATTTATTACCGAGTTGCCAAAACTTGTTTTGTTACATTTTGAATTTGAATCAAAAAACCGTTAAAATTTCGTTTGAAGCGATTTGTAAAAAAAAAAATTCCGACACTTGAAAAGTCTAATTTAAAATTCAATTTAGACCCTTGGAGAATTAAACGCATAAAATTAAAACACAAATTTATTTAATTTTACCGACATAATTCATTTTATTTTATTTTTTTTTTCATTTTATTTTAATTTTACTGATTTATTATCATCATAAGTGTTCAATTTACAATTTTATTAGCAATTTTGTGTGTGACAGAAAATACTGAAAACTTTGAGGGGAAAAAAAACCTGAATTTTTTGAAAAAATACGGTGCAAGACGACGATAGCTAATTTTTTTTTTTGAATTGAAATTTAATTGCCTAAATTTTATTTTTTTTTATTTTAAGGTTTTTTCTATGATACATTTCTATGAAATTTAAACGAAAATAAAAAAAATAAGAGTATTAAATTTAAAAAATTATTGCTAATTAACGTAACTTCAAAATAAATTTCTCTAAAATAATTTTTCTACTTCATTATTTTTAAATTGAATCGTGACGTGTTTTCTATTCTACTTAATTTTTTTTTTGTAATTAAAATAACTTTTATTTATTTGTTTTTTGAATCGGGATTTAATTAAAATCTATTTTCTAAATTTTCTAAGAATATTTTTCAAGATTTTTAAATTCTAGGAGATTTAAAAGTAATCATTATATTTTAATATAATTGTCCTATTTTTTAATTAATTGATGTAACACACAAGTTTTTAACTCATTTAAACCAATTTTTTTTATAATCACTACCACATCTTCTCTCATTTTTTTTTGTCTTGGCACTTTTTCTTAATTTTTTTTAATTAATTTTATTTAATATTTTAAATTCTTTAGTGAAAAAAAACTTCTATTTAATTTTCATTGCAATTCATTGACGCATTTAAATGGAAACGCCTGGCATTTGTTAAGATTCTGTCCTAAAAAATGGAAACGCCTGGTTATTTTCAATGAAATTGCAATGAAAATTACATAGAAGATATTTTTGTAATTATTTTTTTGTAATTAAGTGCTAAAATTTAATCGAAATACTTTTGGACACGTGCAATTATTTTAAATTTAATTTTAAACCATCTATTCATCATCCTTTTAAGCCTCAAAAACTTCGATGTTAAGTAAATTTTTCTTTTTTCTACATTTAAAACCGCTTCTAATATTATCTGTACAATTAAAAATTAACAGAAATGAAATTAATTGATGATATATTTTTCTGTCTGATTGAAATTTAATATAAAAGAAAAATTTAAATTTAATTTTGCATTAATCCTGCTGGAAATGTTGTATTGGTTGGTGCTTCTAGTTTTTTATTTGCGGATGGTTCTGTATCAATTTTAATATTATTATTATTATTGTTACTTAAATTATTGTTATTCTTATCAATATTATCACTAGATTGTTTTTGACTACCACTAGAGTTTAAAGGAATCACAGGTTCATTGTTGTTCTTATTATTACTAGAGCTGGAACTTTTTGAATCAGTTTTAAAGATTTTCTCCTCATCTTTATTTGGTTTTACAACATTTTCCTGTAAATTTCAATTAAAAAAGAAATAAAAATCGTTATCAATTTAATTTTTTATATATAATTTTTTACAATTTTAGCTGTTGCTGCAGTTGCTTCATCCAACCGTTTCTGGATTTCGGTTATCTGACGAATCAGGCTCTCAAATTGACTTTGATAGAGTTGCTCGTGTTTGTCAATGATGCCACTCAGGTTAGATGATTGAAGTTGAAGTGATTCAAACTGAAAAAAATATAAAATTTCAATTTTAAATATAATTTCAATGTTAATGAAAACAAAAATTACCTGTTTACTCAAATTACTTGTGTATAAATTTTCAACGGACAACACATGACTCGAAATATTCAAATAATTATCACTTAGTTCATTTAATTTGAGTGTTTTATTTTTCAGGTCATCCTCAAACCACTTGAGTGATGTTGTGAGTGTCTCATTTTCCGAACTAACAATATGTGATAGATTGTTAAAACGTGCCTCAATTGATTTTATAAAGGTATCGAGTTTAAGTCGTGTTGTATTATCGGCCACTGATGGTAATGTTAAGTTTTTAGATGCTTCAAAATTTGTTTTTATCTCAAGGACGGTATCATTGAAGTGGTTTTGGTGTTCCTTTAATTGGGCATAGTCTGACGTTAGTTTGTCAATTTGCCCGGAAAAGGCCGTGATTTGTGATCCAAAGTTTGCAATGTTGTTTTGGAGACTCAGGATTTGCTTTTCCTGGGAATTTGCATTCTTTTGATCAACTGTCTCGGTTAGTTGAGTTATCTGTGTAAATTTTCAAAGAAAAAACGATTTGAGTTTAAATTCAAACAGAACTGTATTCAAAATTTTCTATGAATAAAAAAATTCCTGCGAAATTTAAGGCGTTGCTGTAATTTGGTCACTTCGGCCATGGAACTTTACAATCTCAAATGTCCCTGGCTACTCAATTTGAGCTAAGACCCTCAGATAATTAGATGAGATATGCACAATTAGCCCGACTGATGGCCTGAGTGGAGGCTTAATAGTCGTCCTTTAAATCTGTTCTATTAAAATTTCCCTTTAAATTTCCCCTTTTTTAATGTGTATCTATCTAGCCTTTTGTTTTTTTTTTGTAAAAATCATTGCAATCGCTAGAAAATCCATTTATTTGGACAACTTTTAGAATTAAAATCGTTACAACGAATGCATAAATGAACGTAAATGGAAAAAAATCATTCAATTTCATGGGAAATTTATTTAAGTCATCGCCTTAAAAATTCGAAGAAATTTTTTTAATTCATAGGAAATTTCAACACGGTGAAAATAATTAAAATTACCTGTAAATTAACAGCTTTCAAAGCTTTTTGTATCTCCAAAATGTGTTCTGACAATGAAGTTTGATTCTGTTCTAACGCTTTGGAAGTTTCATGCCATTTTTGTAGTGCTTCAGGCACATGTTGACTTGTAGCTGAAACTGTAAAATTATTTTTTTTGTTTTAAAATCATTTCATTGATAAAATGTTTATTGCATGAAATAAAATTCATCGATAATGTCAATCACCTTGTTCGATTCTAATGCGATAATCAGTAATTTGTGCTCGAATATCAAAATACAGCCAATACACGAAACCCAGCGAGAGTAACATACTTGTTACGAGTAAAAATGGTCCACAAGATCTCAAAAATGAAATTCTATTTGCACGACGACGTGAATTTGACTGAGTTTTTGTCCAAACATATTCGTCCTGCTCATCGGTGCTCTGTGACAGGAGTTGGTCATGTGAATTTATGCCGTTACCCGAACGATTACCCACACTACTCCCACGAGACGAGTGAGCAACAAGGGCATCAAGTTCCCTTCGCTTACGCATTTTCTTTCCACCACCACCTCCTCTCAAGGGAACAACAATATGACCTGTCGACTCCATTTTCTATTCACTTATTAAAATTAAACACACAAATATAACAGCGATAGAGAGAGATAATTTAAGGTTTATTTTTATAAATATAATTTTTTCGCAGAATGATTGATGGACACAATGAATGTCACAACTTTGCGCCAACAATTTAACTCGATATATATTAATAATTTATTTAATATGTTTCACTTTGTGTTATAATAAGTACACAATATATTACATGTATGTATATGCAAAGTTACATTATTATATATATGAAGGCATTTATCGATTTTCAGTGAAATCTATGTTTTTTTTTCGTTCTATTCTTTACTCAACAATTATTTTCATTGAAATTTTCCTTTTAATTGTATTGACCAACATTAAATGTAATCATTTTCATTTTTCCTTCAAATTACAGTAAAATTGAAGCAGAAACGCCTTCTCATTAATTTTTCTCTTTATCTTGATTGTATCCTTTAAGTAAAAAATTACACGATCACACACTTTTGCTTAATATAAATTTAATGTTTCATATAAAATCCTTTCACAATTCAAATAATTTTTTTGGATTCCATTTCCATAAAACGTTTTACTTTTATATTATTTTAAATTTAAATTTAAACAAGAAAATTTTCACAACCGTAAAAATTTTCCTCTTATCTCTATGTGTGTACTGTCACTATAATATTAACATGACTCGAGAAAAGTATTTTGTACAGCTAAAATAGGGAGAATGTGGAAAAATCTAAATGTTAAGGTTGTGTATTTTTAATATTATACAGAGGGACGTGAATTTGACTTTATTATATTGAATGTGTATCGTGTGTGTGTGTGTGTGTGTGTATGTGAATAAATTTTCCCCTATATGACCTTTGTGACGTCATACTGTTGTCAGTGGTGGTTCGATTAAAATTCAAGTTTTTGATGATTTTGAGTGTTGCATGTCCAAGCAATTTTGGGCTTTACTATATTTGTTATTGGTTAGCAAGAGATGGTCGTGAAAAGCGCAAGCGTAACAATACTAACACAAATATAACGTTAGATAGGTTCAAATTTTGATTATGAGAGGTGTGATATATTTGATATCTGATAAGGGTTTTGAGTGGGTTTTAATTTTTGATATGAATTTATGATTTTACTTGAGGAAATACTTGAATTTTTCGTTTAAATTGATCTCTGAATGTCTGTCGTTGTCGTGAAAGGAATTCTCTGAGGATTCTGAGAAAGAATAGGAGCTCATTCGAAAGTAAAATGTAGCATGAAGGACTTGTGCGATATTTCTTGTAGGTCCAAGGGAACAAAAATGATCAGAAATCTGAAATTCATGGTCAATAGAATGTATTTTGATTTGAGATAACTTCAATTCGATTACAGGAGACCGTTTTTTTCATAGAAGTTGGTTTTTTTGATAGCTCTCAGGATTGGAGACTTGTTTCCATGTTCTTTTATGCGCCCAAGGTCAAGAACTTCAGTCCACTGCAGATAGCCGTTATTTGTTAGACACTTTCACTTTCCTCGTTTCTTTGACTTATTATTATTTTTTGGACAAATATTCAGTGTTCAATGTCTGGCTCAATGTTAAAAGAGCACTTTCATTGTAAATTCAACCGGATATTCAATGTCAGCACAAATCGAACTTCACAGAACCCCTCTCAGAAGATTTCATTTAACTCACCTTTTTGTAATTCAATTTCTAGTCTTCTATACTCGGCATGCACAACGGAACTTATATAAGAAATTATCAGGAGCCAACTGCAAATCATTAAAACAGCAGCCCACAATCCAAAACTCTTGCATTGAAAACAAGGCCCTTCCCTTCCACCATTTACATGTTTTGCTGGCGTCCGAGATCGTGTTTTCCTGAAAAAGTTTTCATAAAAAATTACATTAATCGTAATCAATTTCCCTTATCTTATCTCTCATTTCAAATGAAATATTCAATCACATACCTCTTCACCTTCCTTTTCCTCTGCAATGAAATTTCTGGCAAATCCAAGTCGGGTAAATCTGAACTTTTATCATCATCACTAAAGTTTAGCAACTTAAACGATTCATTATTATTGATAACTTTGATATTGCTTTGCATTCTTTTGGAATTATTTTTGTTTTTTTTTTTTGCTTAACTTTGATGTTATATTCCTAATTAAAGGTTAAAGGTATCTTTGCCTGAGTTTTATAATTAATTGCTAATTTATGGTGAAACGCATTATTAAAATAAGTATTTTTATTTTGAAAATTAGACATTACAAGATACAGCCTTGTTTTGTCTTGTTATAATTCAATAATAGACATAATATTTTGGTTTATAAAAGGTAAAAATTTTCTGTTTTATCGATCTGCTGAAATGCCGAATATGCTGAAATTATGATTTGAATTTGAGAAAATGATAAAGTTCGTTAAATTTCAATGCATGGTTAAATTTATTCCGATTTTATTAGACAGGGAAAAGTCAGATATGATCAGAAAATGTTGGACTGACCAACGGTTTTCCCATTTCCTGATTTTTCTAGAATTTTTCGCTTTTTTCTACCTTCATTAAGTCGATGATGACACCTGGAACGTTTCAGGGAGGGTCCAAGGGGTTAGAAATTCCCTCCTTGAGGCTACCAAGGTCGTTGATAACTTTAGTCTAGTTTCGATTTCATTGAATTTTTCCTGATTGGATTTTCCTTGAAATTTAACAATCAAATTTCCCTGAAAAAAATTCAAGACACAGCTCTGTGGACCACTGTCGGCCATGTTTTAACTGTAATTGCACTTTTAAATTGAAATTACACCTGCCTCTATGAAATGGTCCATTCACAGGTAATTCTCTTTAATTTCATCACATATTCTGCACTATTGATTTTTCTTCTTAAAATTTCAAGTTTTTTTTTTTATAAATTTTAATTTGTCAAGGCGCCTTAAATATGTGAAATATGATAACGGAGAAAACAAGAGATCCCTTTTATTATTATTGTCTCACATACACGCACATGACTCATATGTAATAAAAATTATCAATAGGTAATAATAATAATAAGATCAGGTAAAGTTGTAAAAAATAAAATAAAAACATGAGATTTAGAATTACAAAGAAATTTCTCTTTGTCTCCTTATTTTTTTCTTAGATGATTCCGTAATGTGTGAGTACATTAATGGAAGATCATAATGATTAAGATAAAAAAAGGTATTTAATGTTTTTTTTTCATTTAATTTTAAGTTAAAGGACAAAAGATTCAATAAACTAAAATTAAATTGAATTTCATTCTCAAAAGTGATCTTGCCAGGTTAAGACGTGTAACTTAAAATCATGAAATTGAAAATATTTTTATTATCTTGTGTCATTCCAACGATATTTGGAGCTACAGTGATACCACCTACGAGTCCTGCTCCAGCAAAATCGGATGTCGTTGAAAATCATGATGAACAGAAATCGAAGGAGTTGCCTAATCATGTGAGTTTTTGATTTTAATTCATTTTAATTGAATTTAATGTAATTTTTTTTCATTGAAATTTAACAGCCAATTAACAACAATCCCGCATTTGATCCATCAATGTACCAAAATTTCGTGCCACAAGATGCAGTTCAACAATATGTGAGTCAATACTCAAGTGGACCAACATACCCTGCTGCAGGTCCTTACCCTACTTATACAGAAGCTCTCATTCCCAGTTTCGAGAGTATCATTATCCCTGCAACTGCACTTGAGACGAAACAAGAACCAGTCTCATCATTTTCAGGCCTTTTGGATGCATTAGGTCCCGTTATACGAACACTTTTTGGAATTGTATCAAAAATTGGTGGTACTTTGCTCTCAATTGCAGGCGTTGTAATCTTTGGTGGTCTAATTACATCACTATTTTGTGCATTTACACCATTTTGTCGCATTTCATTCCTGGAAACGCCTGTGCAAGCATTGAAAAATAACACAATGGAAGCTATCGATAAAATGGGCACTGAAATCACCACTGAACGTATCAGGCGTGCTGCTGAATTTGTAACGGCCGCAATTGAGAAGTTCGAGAATTTGCAGAAACTGGCACGTGTTAGCAAGGCTTACAAGTAATTTGAATGGAGGTTTTAAGACTGATAAGGATTAAGATGAGTTAATTTGATATGAATTTAAAGATAATTTTAATTTGATTTGAAATGTGAGTACGATTTCGTCACTTTATTCAAAATATATTACAATAAAATCATTTTAATAAGCATTTTTTGATATGAAATAAATATAAATTAAAAAAAAATTATTATATATATTTAAATGATAAATAAATAAATAAACAAGCAAATTTTGCATTGAAATTGAAATAAAAAATTATCAACAATGAATTTCATTGATACAATTTTTTTCATTTAAACTGGCTCAATTCTCGCATCTGGCGGATATGATCGACACCATCGTGAACTGACGACCCCTAAACTGATAAAGACTAAGGTAATGCTTGATAACCCTAGAATGATACCAGAAATCACATCGTGTTGTGGAAATCCTGGAAATGGATTTAATATCAATAAGGCCAGGAGACCACAGCAATTGAGGATTGAAAAGACGGTTACGAGCAAATATCCTGGAAAATTTAAATTAAATTAGAAGTTTTACAATGAAATCAATGAAATTTTGATTTACCTGAAATGTAATTCCGATTTGGGAGCCAACTGCATTGGCGTGACTTGAATCCAAGTAATCCAAGGCCTAAGCAAGCTAAGCCATTGGTGAAACTGGTGTCTAAGAAGTATGAGCGACCATTCTACAATGAAAATGAATGTTGAAATTAAAAAAATTCAATTAAATTCAATGAAATTAACTTACATTTGATGTCAAATACAATGAAAGTCCTGCATTCAGTATCCCACACAGCACGAGCATGAGTGAAATAGCACCCACAGTTGCAGGTCCAGCAGCTTTCGTGGTTTGAATGCTATTCCATGATTTATTGAACATTGAATTATTTGTCGTCGTTGTTTCACTATAAATTGATTGTGATTGGAGTCTTGGTGAAATGACGGCTGTTGTCCTAGCTTCCAAGTGCATTTGGGATGTTGTCCTTCGGACTTGTTCATATTCCAGTTTTTGTGGAGTAAATTCATGTTTTTTTTGTGGTGTGTTTAAGACAGGTTGGGGTGGTGGCCTTACTCTCACTGGAGTGCTTCGTGGTGTGGTACTTTGTTGACGAATGAGTTGTTTTTGTGGTGTTGAGAGGAGTTCATGCAATTTCTGTGTTGCAATCGGATTTTTCCTTGGAGTCATGTTGCCTGAATTTGATGGTGGGATGTAGCGAACTGGCGATCTGTGATTAATGTTTTGCTTTGATCCAGTTCTGTCTTTAATTGTGGCATATGGTGGATTGTTCATTGAAGTTTCTTCCTGGTCATCTGCCGGAATCATCGCATATCGATGTGCACGTCCATTTTGCATTTGAATAATTTCATGATTGGGATCGACAAGTTCCTCATTTTCTTCGGTCGGAACAACTTCGTATCGCTGCATGCTTTTTTGATCGTACAAAACGAATGATTTACTTCCAAAATCCGTGGAAAATGCTGAAACAAGACGTCCTGGCGTTGTAATATTAGCTGTACTACTTGCATTGTTTATCATCGGAGGCAGACTCGTAAATTGATCAGCTGATAAATTGTGACGATCCAATTCATCGACCGGTGAACTCACAATCCGGTCCAAGTGATCTTGACTTCTAGCGATACGAGCAGCGGAGATCATTTCAATTTCAGATTCAGGCACCACAGCATAGCGGCCTTTGTTGTTTGAGGTCAACTCTTCAACAGGCACTAATGCGAATTTACCACTCGTCGTTTGAGTCGTTGAAATTGAGGTGATTGAACCATATCGTGGT
Organism: Culicoides sonorensis; assembly: GCA_900002565.1. Lineage (NCBI taxonomy): Eukaryota > Metazoa > Arthropoda > Insecta > Diptera > Ceratopogonidae > Culicoides > Culicoides sonorensis. Next base: position 656,095 of record LN483401.1, on the reverse strand, counting down.
CCATTGTTATTATTATTATTATTTGAGCTTCCTTCAACAATCCTCGGTTTAGGACCAGGTTTCGGTGGAAGTTCTCTCTGTTGAAATTGCAATTGCTTTGGCTGCCTTTCACTGTGAACTCGTTGAAAGACATTTCTCTGTGCAGCCAACGGTGGCTTTTGAAATGATCTTGTCGATTCGCTTCGATGCATTTTTGATGGTGTTGTGCTAATTATATCAATTGTGCCATCACTTCGTTCTTCATAAAATTCATTTTGTTGACAAAATGCTGGATTTGTATAATTATGTCGCGACATTTTCACTTCTTCTTATCACACTTAACACTACAATTTAACAAATAATAGAGAAAAGTCGTTACAAAAATATTGAATTTTAACCGCCCGCAGATGTGGATCGTGCCACAGTCAAACACCTTTTGATCATTCCCCTTCAAAAAATATAAAATTTTCATTATGAAATGTACTAAAATTTCATACATAGACAACACACATATTAAAATAACATGCATCTGGCGCTTTTTAATAGACATATATGTAACCGACGAACATCGACCGTTGAAAAACATACATGATCAAATCGACCCTATTCAATAATTAAAATTGTATTCGTACAGATCCTTTGCAATTGAACGAATAGTAAAATTGTATGCACATGATTCACTCAAGCACAAAGTCTAGTTTTAAAGTTCTGGGTATTTAAATTTTATCATAAATTACATTTAAAGAGGGGAAATTTTTGAACTTGGCCATGTAAATAAATTTCTGTTAAAATAAATATTTGAAATTTCATTCGTTTTAATGGAATTCAATGAAAAAATTTATATTCCTTAAAATGCAAAGAAAATATCTCTTATTTAAATTTAAATCCTTTTACATTCAAGATACATTGAGAGCAGACAAAAAATTTAGCCACGTGCCCCCTATTCTTCACACATTTTATTCGTTATTTACTTCAATTTATGTTTTTATTTACATTCTGTAACAGACACAATACAATAGAATACGAATTGGCGCTTTCCTTTAGCAAATAATAATAATATTTAATAATAATATACAGAATTTTTTTTCCTTTTACTCATTCTGGACATGTTGCAGCTGCTACACTCACTCACTTTATACTCGGTTTTTTTTTTATATTAAAACATAATTCTGTTTTATTTTATTATCAGAGCTTTTGTTCCATGTTCAAAAACTTGACTTATTCCTCTAAATGTGACTTTTCTATGTAACTTCATGAAAATGAGTGTGTGTGTGCAATCAATGTCCCCAATTTTTTTTTATTTTATGTCATCATGTTTCAAGTTGAATGGAGAAAAATTTCTTTTTTGTAATAAAAATGTCTTAGAATTTATTCAAATTATTACATTTTTATGTACAAAAATTGTAGTAATGACTGTAATAATAATAGTATTATAATGCAAAAAAAAATTAAATTATGTTTCTTTTTATAAAAATGTATATGAAAATGTACTTCGAAGATATTCTAAAGACATGAAGACATTATATTTTTTGTCTATGTGTTTTGTATGAGTCAAGAGCAGTTGTGTGAGTTTTTCAGACAAAAACTAAATATTTGTTTTTAAATTCTCTTTGGTTTCACTTTTAGTTGAAAACACCCCACACTGCTTTGCGATTGACCCCGCAAATGAGCTGCTTTATTTGCCGCTATAAAAAATTCAAAGAAAATATATTCTGTGTTAAAAATTCTTGTATTAATCTGGAGTTTCAGTTCAATTTCATATAATTTAAAGCTTTGTTTATTTTCAAGACAAACAGGAGATTGTCTTGTCAAATTTGACATATGTCACCGCACAACTCGGCCATACTTTTTATACTAGGCGGGAATGTTGTTGAATATAAACAAACGAAAATTAAGTGTTGACTGGTAGCCCATTTTAAATAAAATTTACGAAATTATAATCTCTGAGTTTAGAAATATTGTTTTTTACCCAAATTATACAAAATGGAGCTTGTTTACTTCAATTCGAAAGGTGTTCCACAGAAGAAAACGATTAAAATACCTTTGGAATCTTGGATAAAATTAGAATTATAAAATTAGCTTAATATTTTATCAAAAAATTTTTCAACTTATTTTTATAGCTGCGGATATTTGCGAAAGTGTCGCTAAAAAGTATGGCTTAGATAGTTATAAGTTGATTGACATTTAATCAACCCTGTTAAAAATAGGAGATTAAAATCACTGACTTTCGTTTTGAAACATTTTAATCCTAAAAACATATATATTTCTTAATTATATCCAGCTCACATTATTATTGTTATATTTGAACTTACGGTTCTATTAGTATTAAAAATTTAATACGTTTCTAACTTTATCTTTAACTTTTAGATTGACCTTGAACTATTTTGACAATCTTAATTTTATTTTTCACAAACCCATCAAAAGACTGCTAACTCGCTGGCACTATTCACAAACTCTAAGAGCGTAGAAAATTATTATAAATAAGATCCCAAAGAGGCTTCAACATGGATAAAAGCAGTTGTATCAACCCCTTTGTTGCAACGTGAAATATTACAAGAAGACATTCTCAACACTGACCCGACCGATGATCGCCATAACATATTGCGTACTAATATCTTAGAAATATAAAAGAATTGTTCAAACAACTTTATGAGAATCACAACTAATAAGTAAATTTTTCAACGTTAAATTCAGTAAAAGTAGTATAATGTAAAATTTTCGAATATATCGCTCTAAAATTAAGTCTTCTTTTTATTTAAAACAGTAATGATTTCTGGAATGATTTCGGCAGTTGTTCCACAACAAATTATAAACATGATCTCTTGTTTGAACTCCATTTGTTGTATCTCTCGAAGTTTCAGTTGGTTCAATAAAAATATCAGGATCTGGTTCTGGTTGTAATGAATTTGACTCTCATTTAAGTTACCATAATTCTTATATGGAGTCAAAATATTATCCGAACAAGGATAAACTGAATCTGCTAAGATATAAAAACCTGTGAAAAAATTAATAAATACGAATATTGTTAATTTATCTGAAGCATAATAAAATACCCTCAAAATTTGCTGATAAATTTTCAAAAATCGCAGAGTTTCTAAAAACACGGGCGTCGTGTACTTTGCTAGGAAAACCAACAAAAAAATCTATTATCTAAGGAAAAAAAATTCAACTGGATGAAAAACTCACAATATCACTCTTAAATTCCATATAAAATGCATAGAAATGCAACACAAGCAAATAAAAGATTTATATTTTTCTATCTTAACACTAGAAATTGTACAAACATTTATATTTAATTTAGTATTCTTCATGACAGAAAAAAAAATTCATCGAGGGTGGATCAGACCCACATAATTCTTGCTGATTTTTTATATAAAAATATTTTATTGTACTGTATACAAAAATTGTGTACAAAAATTCCCCCAATCTCATCTTATTTTTTTTATTATTACATCAAATGTACACTTTCTTCCTTCTTAATTTCATATCAATTCATATGATCCACCACTTAAATTAGATTTTATTTTTTATAACATTTCATGGAAGAAGTTCGTTTGCCAAGTCATAAATATATTAAACATTAATAAAAAAAAAAAAATAAATTCGAGACAGATGAAAGAGATCTCATCACATCCTTAAATAACAATTTGAATGAAATGAATTCTGCATTGAATCGTATACGAATTTTGATTATTATTATATGAAAGTCGTTAATAATATCAAAACCATCTGATTCTGATATTTTTTTCTTTCCTTTCATTTGGTTTCTTCTTCTTTTTGGCAGTAAGTGTTGAACATATGTATATTTTAAAAGTAAATAGTGTCTTTTTTATATATGTTTTTAGTACAAGACTCAATAAAATTATGAATAAACGATGAAGGGGAAGATAGAACCGGAAGGATATCCGTTGCTGTGTATCATGGTATAGTTTGTACGTGTATTTGCCCAGAAAACGTTTTAAATATGGACTTTATAAGAAGAAAAACATTTCTTATGATATTAATATTAATAAAAGCGATATTTTTGCAGTGAAAAATGGAAAAAAATATCAGATGATTCATAAATTTTAATGAGAATAAGATGAGATGAGATTAGATGAGGGTATGGTCATGACAAGGAAATGTAAGGAAATTTATGAATAATGTTTTTAAAAAACTGTCAAATTCGTTCAAATTAAATGAATAATCCTAAAAGTATGTAATCCACATTAAAAAGGACATTTTACCTAGCCTTTACCTTAATTCTATGAATTGTTTCCACTTTATAGACACAAAATTACATGTATAATTATAAATGTTATATTTTTGTTTTAAAAAAATGCACATTACAATAAGAATTTCATGTTCCAATTAAAACACACACAAAAAAATAAAAGTACAGAAACAAAAATTTCATACAATTTTTAAACGCATGATATGTCAAAGGCATGTTAAATATAAAATAATAATGCATAAAGAAATAAAGGTAAAAGGTAATCAACAGAGTGTGTCAAATTGGTAAGAATACGGAACACTGTAGTTTAAAATCGAATCAATTTTTTATATCAAATTGCAATTTTAAAACTTTGTAGGAGAGAATATCAATAAGAAAATTCGTTTATAACAAAGAGAATAATTGGTGTGTTTAAGGTTTAAGGCAAAAAAATGCAACATTTGTGTAAAATATTTCACTGTTCGTATTGAACTTATATTGAAATGAAAGACGATTCAATGGTCTATGGTGGTAAATGTTAAATAATTTATAATTTTAATAGTTGAACAGCTGTAAGTGTCATTTTTGTCTGTTAGAAATTGGTTGGAAAATTGGAGGATGATCGTAATTTTGAGTTTCTTCATTGTGAAAAGGATGTTTTATTGAAATTTATAAAGGTTTTTGGGTGATCTTTTCATAGAGAAACGCCTTGGAAAGAAAAATTTAGTTCAAGAAACATCCTGAAGAGTAAATTTCAGTTCAAGAAACGTTCACAGAGTAAAGTTCAGTTCAGGAAACGTCCATCGATTGAATTTTAGTTCAAGAAACGTCCACAATGTAAATTTTAGTTCAAGAAACGTCCACAGAGTAAATTTCAGTTCAAGAAACGTTAACAGAGTAAATTTCAGTTCAAGAAACGTCCTGAAGAGTAAATTTTAGTTCAAGAAACGTCCACAGAGCAAATTTCAGTTCTAGAAACGTCCACAGATTAAATTTCAGTTCAAGAAACGTCCACAGAGTAAATTTTAGTTCAAGAAACGTCCACAGAGTAAATTTTAGTTCAAGAAACGTCCACAGAGTAAATTTCAGTTCAAGAAACGTCTACAGAGTAAATTTCAGTTTGAAAAACGTCCTGAAGAGTGAATTTCAGTTCAAGAAACGTCCACAGAGAAATTTTTAGTTCAACAAACGTCCACAGAGCAAATTTCAGTTCAAGAAACGTTCTGAAGAGTAAATTTCAGTTCAAGAAACGTCCACAGAGCAAATTTCAGTTCAAGAAACGTCCACAGAGCAAATTTCATTTCAAGAAACGTTCACAGAGTAAATTTCAGTTCAAGAAAAATCCTGAAGAGTAAATTCAAGAATCAATACCCGAATAATCGAATGTCATGTAAGCCTATTAACTCCAATCCCTTAATTCATACTTTAATTTTCATTCATTTCTTCTTCTTCACTTAAAATGCATTTGTATTAGTGTAAAACTACAAATTTTTTCACTCATGAGATCTACACAAATGATCATAAAAGAACAAAATAACATACAAAAACACAGCATGTCCACACACAAATGTAAGTTATTTTACTTTATTTAATTTATTTTTTAATGAAAGAAAGATATACACTCAAGATATTTATTTAGAGAACCGGATTGCTAGTACAGATCGGTGTTTGACTGGAATAAGAACTACATCAATATCGTGATCATTAAACGGAATTGATTCGATTTTCCTATTAGAGATTAAAATTGAAATTATTAGTAGAAAAAAATTTCAACATTAACATTGTACTAGAACAAAGAATTTTGTTTAAATAGTTTTTTTTTTCAAAATTTAAAATATCACTTATGACAGTTATTTTCAATATCAATTCAATTGAAATAATTCAAAGAAGCAAAAAATTATAAAAAAATATGTAAATCAAATATCAATTTACTGAAGATAACTTACAAGTGAAATAAAATAAAAAATCAAATCTTCAACAGTATCACTTACACGGGAATTCAACAGTAAATTTCTTCATTCCAAGGCATGTGTTAAAAATATTTCCTTAAAAATGTAGAAGAGACACACACACTCATCATGATCATCATCATCTCCCATCATTAACTTATATCATCATAAATGTTCTTTAATGTTGCAAAATAAGTAAAAAAATTCAAGAAAAATATTTCATATTTTATACCACAAGTCAGAAAAATATTTCTTTACTTATCCAATAAAAAATAAAAAAAAAAATTAAAGCAAAATAAAAGTATTACAGTGACTTCGTGCAGTGCTCATGGGATCTTATATACAGCATCATACATTTGAGTTGTTGTTATTTTTTATAGAAAAACACATTTATGAATGCAAAATTTTATAATAATAAAAATAGAAAAATAAGAAAAAAATGCATAGAAAATAAGAAAAAAAATAAAATCATTTCTAAGTGAATGAATTCTACAGAGAAAAGAAGAGGAAAGCAATGCACAAGACATTCCAATGCAATTTAACATTTAATATTGCTTCTGATCATGATATTCTAATATCAATATAATACATTTTTATTTTATTTTTTGAAGTGATTCGATCCCCTTAGTATGGGAGTTAGGCTGAAGTGAAGTTTAATAATAATAATGATAGTATAAAATCATAATAGTTTTTAAGTTTTATATTTATTGAAAATTGTTGACCAATTTAATTTCAATTCAAATAGACGTCAATCGACTTAAAATTAAAATTAAGGAAAAACTTCACCACTCCTTAGCAAATATTCAATAAATAGTACATTATTTTATTATGAATTGTGACTCAACTTGAGTACATACAGATTTGAACTACATAATAGCAAATACATCTCAGTTGCAAGGTAATATAAATCGATTTTAACATTTTGCCTTAGTTTTGTTGTTTTTTTTTTTTATTGAATTGCACATAAATATTCATTTATTATTACGATATGATTAGTGTATGATTTGATCTTGTTTATTTTTATTATTAATTCATGGCCGAAGTGAAAATCACTATGATTCCCTCAAATTACCTTTAAATGTTATTAATTTCAATATGATTAACTGTTTTGTAGAGCATAAAAGAAAAATTTTATTTATGTTCATCCTAATTTGTATTCAGTTTTACTATTAACTTATAATATTTATCTGAAACTAATAGCCGAATATTTCTTCTTATTATTATTTATTTATTTTCAATTCTTCTTATTGTTTTGATAGAAATCTTTCACAATACTCATTTTCAAATATGGAATACAAAAAACTTTCATAAATAAAAAAAAAATCAAAAAAAAAAATCAAAGCACACAAATAAATTTGTTTTGTGTCTTTTGGGAAGTAACATATTGTTCTCATCAACTCAAATTTTTGTTTGAAAAACAATCATATTTATTTTTATTGTATGTGCGCTAGAATACATGAATGAAAGTGTATTAAATTACAAATATGTATAATAATTAGTCAGATATTGTTCCGTTTTTCTTTTTTTGTCGTAATTTGAAATTCAATTCAATGAAATATGTTTTTTATCTTGCTTTTAGATGGATTTTAACGTATATTTTTTTGGGAATCAGTGAATGAATGAAAAAGTTAGAATAACAGGAAATAAAAGGATTAGAATGTCGTTTAAATAGTAATTCAATGGATTTTGAGTAATATAATGTCTGAAATAACGAATGTAAGGTGTTTCTTCAGCCATTACAAAGATGTTATCGAAAATAAGTTAATATCAGTGAACATAAATTGATTGTCAATTTGACTTTATTGACTAATGACACATATAGCTGATCCTTTAGAGTGTCTAAAGTACGCCTTTAAACAAGTTTTGTAAAAATGAATTTATTACCTAGAATGATAAAGGAATTTTAATGCCACCTAAAAATCCAGCTCGTTCAAGACTAGGCAAGTGTTCTTATATCACGCACAGCAATACAAAAGTGATACAGATCGTTTAGCTGGTGTTCTAGAGAACCAGTTGGATTCTTGTACATTATCAATGTGCACAGTTTGAATTCTAAACAAGATCGTTAAAAATCATAAGAATCACTCATGTCACTTACAAGTGGTATATATTTAGAATAATTTTTTTAGTTTACTGATGATGATTTTAATTAAATCCAAACGTCTAAACAACAATTGGGCTTATCCTATTAATAAATATAAAGATTGAAAAAAAGACACTTATCTTACTGTTAAAACTTTAAAGGATGAATCTTCTGTAGTTAAGGCTGCCATACTATGACTTTTTTTTAAATCAACAAGCTATGTTTTAGTTAACTTAAATATTTGAAGTTTGTTTTAATTCAATTAGTAAGTCAAATACGTCAGCAGATGATTAACATCAAATAATTTTAAATTGACCACCAGTCAATGTTAAGCGTAGAGCTAAATTTATGTTGTTAGTAAGGTTCTTGTCAAATTTTATGATTCAACATTTCTTTTTTGAATCGAACCTTGCTGGTGACAAGACCGAGAAATTAATAGCTTAAATTTGTGAGTTATTGATTCGTACAGGTGATTTAAAAAAGGCGTTTGATTTAATGAATTATGGTGTCAGAAAAATCCTGTGATGAAGTATTTGATATTTTTCACTAGAAGATTGAAATAAAACTGATTTCGACAAGATGGCAGCTTACAATAATTCAGAAATACTGGGTATATTAAAAATATTTGATTTGAAAATCAAGAAAAGACTATTTTATGTGCCTTGTCTATAAAAATATAAAATTTATATTTGGCATTGAATCATTAAGTTTCTATCACACCTTAGTACGTCTCCTAAAATTAATATAATCTTAAAGTGCGAATTCAGTTAAAAGGGTACTTAAAAAAATCAATAAAAGGAGTCACGTCTAATTTGGTTGAAAACTCATCATGATTGCCCTTAATTTTAAGTTTCATTTCAAAAACATCCAAAATTCATTTGGATTGAAAACAAACTATAAAGAATTATTATCTCACATTGTGACAGTAAAAATCTTTAAAAATTAATGTTTTTACCCATCTTTTAACTTGAGAGCAAACAAAATCATCAAAAAACTATATTAAAATAAATTAAAAATTGGTATTAACTTTGCAAAATGAAGTTGAATTTTTAACGAAATAAAAAATTAAACAAAGAACAATAAATAATAACTGAACTACTTCATTTTTTTTTCTTGCCATTTATAAGTTATTTCCAAACTGAATATAATAATAAATAATAACAGCAAGAAAAAAATGTTAAGTGCCACTTCTGACACAACAAAACTAAATAAAATTAATATGAAATAAAAAATTTTGAGTAGGCAATTCAAAAGATGAGCGATGAGAAAAAAAGCCGCAAGTTAAAGATATTAGTAGACTAAATTGATGTGTGATTATTTGTAATTTTAACGAATCTTTTTTCAAAGAATATCGCAAGTGAATTGAGAGAAGGAAGATGAAGAGAACATAAAGTCATCTTCATCTCAATTTTAATCAATTACGTATTTTTTTTTTTATATTTTAACACAAAATGTAAATTAAGGGCGCCTCTATCAAAATTTTCAATAAAACTAAAGTGAATGCAGTCAAAACTCTCAAATATAAAAATCGAAATTAATGACCTCCAATCAATCACACACCCGTATTCCTTGTAATTATTTCGTGATTTATCTATAAAAGGAGATTCTATTTCATTTCAACTCCTGTATAAATTTAACGCAGATAGTTACAAAAAAAAACATGTAAAATTATAAAATAAATTGATTCCATTTAACAAAACATGACTAAAATCGCACACACAGACAGTCGATAAAAGCAACAAAAAAAATTGATTAATTTAATCCACTTTCTGCCCTTAACAGTTACCAGTCAATTAAATGGAAGCACTTATGTGACATATAGGTCATTTATTTCAGTAAAAAAAAATTTAGTTGAACTCAAAAAAAAAACAGTAAAACAAAATAATGTCATGTCATCATATGTGAATTTCATATGAATTAATTTTTGAATTGTAGAATGAACATCAAAAAAAATTAAAATTGTATGATCATAATGAAATTTTTTATGTCTAATTTTTTTTTTTGGCCAGTAAATTATAGCTTGCTTTCACCATACACATGATTAAGTTAATTTTGTCTTTCTTTTTTTTCCTTGTATAAATAATAATTTTATCTATTTTTTATTTTTTACATGTTTACTTTTATCTTCATCACATTACAAAAAAAAAAAATGTATTATGTTGATTGATATAAGAAAGATTTAATGAAATATTAGTTTTAATTAATAAATGGAGAGCCTCCCACTTGAGATGAAATTGCTTTATTTATTACATTGATGATGATGAAACTAAAAATGAAACCAAAAAATAGTTCAGAGAATGTCTAGTGGACTTTCTTCATCATTGAATCATTGAAGGAAAAAAAAGTAAATAAATCATGAATGACTTGTCACTTTTTTTTATGGTAGCCTTTCATTATTTGTATTTGAATAATGAATTTGAGCCTAAAAATAGTTTCAAACCAAGTTCTATTGTCTTTAGTTTAAAAATAATTTATCGACTTATGTTGTTACAAAGATTGATTAAATTCCATTTCATTCATGACTCAACATCAAATTCATTGATGTAATTTTTTTTATTGTCTCTCAATGGCGCTGTCTTTTACTTTTATCTCACTCATTTTTCTTATTGTTTTATTGTATTCCGGTTTAAGATTCTTTTTTTATAAAAAAAATCCAAAAATTGACTAGAATTCAATGAAAATACTCTTAAAGCATTAATTAGAGAGAATAAAATTCGTCATAGTAGATTCAAGTAAACGTCATTAGCGTTCACCTTGATTCTAAATTCAATAAAAAATTGAAGAATTTTATCAAGAATACATTCCATTCAAATATATTTTATGTTTTAATTTCGTTTTTTTAACACTAAACGTTTCATTAATCGAAAACTACTAATTGTACCAAAATAGGTCATTTGACCCCTTGTGTATTTTAGAGCGAATTTTTTTTAAATTTGCTTGGTTTCTTTTTAAAATGTCAAATTATAATAAAATGAATCTAAATTAAGCCATACACAATGTAAAATTTTCATAAATTTTATATTTTTATTATTTTTTTATATCATTTAGTAAACAATATCACTTTTTTTTAACCGAGTATTTTTCATGAATTTTGAATATTTCTTAAATTTTCTAAAACCAGCTATGAAAATGTTGATGAAAATGGCACATGTTCATTTAATTAATGATACGTTAGTGATTCATTAGCAAATATCAGAACATAATTTGCTATAAAAAGCTAAACTGAGCAAGTAAAATGCATCAAAACGAGCTTAAGGGTCAAATGACCCTGAATGGTACAATTAGTAGGTGTGAGTTTTTTCGGCACTTCTCTCGGTGGAAGGAAAAAAGTAATAATGCAAAACTGTAGTTAGGAGAAAGTTATGAATTTACATTACTAGCTTTTTCCATTTTTAGTGCACTTAAAATTAGTTTTCCACATTCAAAATTGAAAAAGGGTCAAATGACCCCTGCCGAAACGTTTAGTGTTAATGATTTTACCTTTAAAATGATAGAAAAAACATGAATTTATATTTCGACTATCAATTAGTAGAAAAAGTTAAAGAAAAGAGGTGAAGACAATAAAAATGAATCCATTATCTGTTTATAAGAACAAATTCCAGTCAAATAGTGTTAATTTATGATCTTAGTTTGAATTTTATGATAGAATAGTCATTAGTACAATAATTAATTTACTGCCTTAATTTAAAGATGATGTTTCTCAGAAATTAAAGATGATTTTTTTCTTAATTGACTCGTTTTCAACCATGGAACATTCCTCGGTCCATTTTGAACATTATTGGATTAACACAATTCATTGAGACCAAGGCGGTTTCCTTGTAGAACCTAACCTAACCTTCAACCTTCACTTCAGGACGTCTCAGAGTTGGTTGTGTTAGGATGGCTCGTATGAGTTACTCGATGCTGGTTCTTTGGACGTAACTTCAGCGCCAAGAAATGAGATAAAGTGGCAGCGAACTCTACTATTTTCAGTGACAAAAATATGCCAAAAATTGAAAGGCAGGCTTTATACATCTGTTGTACGCCCAAAACTAATCTTTGGAACTGAATGCTGGGCTATTAATGCCAGATATAAAAAGAAATTGACCGCGACTGAGAATAAAATGCTGCGCATGATTGCTGGTGTAACCCTGTTAGTCAAGATTAACAACAGATCTATAAAGGGGAAGTCTTAGAGTCACAAAAACAATCAACGAAGCAGTAGATCAAAGAAGACATAGATGGTTTGGACATGTAAAAAGGTGCAACGTAAACCATGTAGTTGTTGAAATGATGAAAAAAAATATCACGCGATTATCTAAACGAGGACGACCAAAAGAGAGCTGGCCGGGGCAAATGAACCGTTATCAACGTCTGCACGGAATCACAGATGCCTATATACAAGAACGCCAAGCATACAGAAATAGACTTAGATCCAACACGATCCTCCAAACATACTAGGCCTTCTTTTGCCAACAATTTCATTTCCTTTTATTTCGTATTCAATTACATAATTTTAATCAAATTAATTTAAATTTCCCATTCATGCCACCAAATCCATGAATCAAATACCCAAACCTACCAAAAGTTGAATGAACACCATTGTAAGCTGATATTCAATTAAACTAAATTTGTAATGCAAACAGGATGCACAAATTAATCAAAACATTAAACACACAAATCACTGCATTTTAATCAAAACTCAGTAATTTGCACTTTTGATTTTAGTATGTAATGTAAAGCAACGACCTAATTATGATCAAACACAAACACACACACACACAAAATCATTCCTCTCATATTTGTTTTTAATTAATTTTAATTTAATCATAAAAATTTTATATCGTCACTTTAGTGCAATTCCTGAACATATGTCACACTTTTTTAAAGTTAATATAATAAAAAAATTATTTTCATATAAATGTTTGTTCGCCTAAAGTTAAATGTACGACACGTATTCTAATTACATTTATTATAAACTCTATCAAATGTTGCATGATGTGAATGTGAGCTGTGCATATAATTCATGCATGTTATAAAATAATAACAATAAAAAAAAAGATACATTTATGTTGTATGTTATTACACACTTATAAATAATGATACGTACACATTAAAAAAGTCAGAAAAGTTTTATAAATTAAAAGGAAAAAAAATAAATTTTTTTGTAACATAAAAGACCGTTAAAAATTGCATGTCTGTGTATTTGTTGAAAATTGTTTCTTATTATTATTTGTATGAAGTTTAAAATGCATAATATGTATCTTGTTTCCAGTACATTTTGTTTTATTATTTGCACGAGACTCCACTCACTTAGACACAAATAAGTCTCTTTTTTTGCCATGATATGAATGTAATTTTTTTTGTAATGTGTGTGTGTGTGTGTGGGTGTGTGTATGCAATGCTACCAAAGAACCACTCACTGAATTTCATACACAGAATTTAATTTAATATTTTTATTCTTAACTTGTATTGTATTGAATAAGTGATAAAAAAAATTTGTTGTTGCAAGTTATTTACTCTCACAATATGTGAAAGGCTCAGATGTTACCTACCAAAAAAAAGAATATAACAAAGATGTAACATATTTTACGCACATTTTACGTATACATTTTATACACACATGTATTATTAAAAGAAATTTGTTTAAACTTGAGTGATTTGTTATGTTCACTCTCTGTATTTTATTATTATAATATTTTCTGATCTTTTTTTTTCATTTCTTTAAGTTCATTCTTTGTTTTCTTTCATTTTTTTTCTGATAACACACACACAAAAAATAAGTTCATGTGTGCTTACATTTTTATAATATCATATGATGATGACTGTTTTTTTCCTTCTTTCTTCTCTTATAAATGTGAGTGAAATATGTTTGGTGCACTGATTATGTTCTTCGTATTCGGGTGTAAGAATAACACATGTTACTTGTATTACGATGAAGATGATGATGAAATGTAAAAGCAGGTAGATTTCTTTTCGTCTTTGCTAGTTATTAAATGTTACATCTTCAAAAATTAATGAGCCGATGATGAGAGACTTTGGATTGTTATTCATTTCATATGTTAGTAGTGTTTGAATTGAATCAATGAAATTGTTAGCTATGTACTTAAAATAGTTAAAATTAAGGGCCTTACCTCGTAAGTCATGTGAGTATGACGTTTATTTCATCATTTTAAATTTGGCAGATCATTTTGTATACAGAAATTTCATAAGTTGGTATTTGACAGTTCATTGACAGCTCAATTTGAATCGATACACATACAGAGACCTCATGTTTTTATATTTGATAGTCGCTTGACAGATCAATTTGTATCGATACACATACAGAAACCTCATGCTTTTATATTTGACAGTTGCTTGACAGATCATTTTGTATTGATACACATACAGAAACCTCATGCTTTTGTATTTGACAGTCCATTGACAGATCAATTTGTATAGAAACACATACATGAACTTTAACTGTCAGTTTGAGTTCCAATTTCAATCATTGAGAGCCTTAATGACATTTAATGACTTTATTCCTTTAAATGTGTCATTAAACGATGAAAGAAACAAAAAAAAAAGATGATCATCATTTTTCAACCATACCTAATTCATCCAACACTCTCAGACAAATGGGTGTAAAAGATAAAAATTATTAATGGTATATGATTAACAAAAGCGTTATGCTTGGATTCAAAAATTTTTAACTAAGGAATAGTTCAAATAGAAGAAAATAAAATCTTATTTCTTTTTAACAGAAAATAATACAAAAAAATATCAAAGAATAGAAGAAGAACACACAAAAACAACAATTATAAGACAAATATTCGAATACAAACGAATCTACCTGCAAATCAAAGTCAATACGATCCTTACAAATTTTTTTTTTGTTAAAATATTTTATTTTAAAAATAGAAACAAATTTAAGGATAAAGAATCAGAATAATAAATATAAATAAAAGAAACAGGTTTTAAATGAATGTGGAGACTTTTAACGATCATTTAATGTTCACAAATCTCTTTATCCAAAATAATTTGAGTGTAAAAATTACTACCGTTTTTTCAATTTCATCATCACAAAATTCAACTCACCTTTTTCTTTGTAATGTAACAAAATTTCCCTTAAAACACTAATTAAATGATGTTATTTATAATTAACTTAATTTAAAATAAATTTGCTCAATGAAATGTCAAAACAATTTTAGCATATAAATTTTGATATGATAAACCACAATTTTGTGTCAATATCCCGATATTTTGATAAGAATTCATCATTTTAATGTCATGTTAGATGTTGAGTGGTTATGTAAAGTGCACAGGATATTCATAATTATGGCCTTGAGTGAAATTTAATGAATTTCGGTATCGGTGCGCATCCAATAATTAAAATGAAAAAAAAATGGTACTAAGCGACAAAATGTAAAGTGCACATGAAATTATTATTATTAGGGATCTTTATTTAATTTTTATGCCTTTTTGATTTTATTTAATTAAATGATTGCTGATTGGTATAAATTTAAGTGAGTTATAAGAGTTAGTTGATATTAATGGGATGAAAATTGTGATGATTGTACGCACACGTAATAAGCACATAAACAAGAAAATGTTTAGTTTTGTTATTTAGAAGTTCGATCAACATTTATCCTGTTTTTGATTTCAAGTCACGTACAAAAAGTATCCTAAACAATCGATTATATTCCTTCTTATATTCACATTTGTTGAAATGCTTAGCCAAAAATATAAAAGGAGCAGAAAAATGTACTTTGAAAGAAAATAATAACAATAAAATGTTTTATTTTGGGAAAAATTAATTTTAAGAGTAAATTTTTAAGCGCATTTTGGTTTGAGTTGATTTTCGATTAAAAATTTGCGAAAATTGTTTTTTTATGAAAAATCTCTTTTTCATTTCTGCCTTAATGAGGGTACATCATGGCGGATAATGGCTGTTTTTCGTTGATAATGGTCGATTGGGTCGATTATGATTGAAATTTTAAAATTTTATTTACTTTTTTAATTTTTCTTATTATGGACTTAGTGCTTCAATGCTTTTACACCGCCATAGTGCGTCCTTTGACTGTCTTTTCTAGTACCGGTGAAATTAGAAAAGCGCTGGACAAGCAACAAAGAATGGCCTGCTTAGCCATTACAAGTGCTATGAGAACTGCTCCTACCGATTATTTACAAGTGCTTCTCAATTTACCTCCTCTTCACATCTTTGTGCAGTCCGAGGCCTTGAGAACTTTGTATAGACTTAAAAGAACTAATGCTCTGAGTCCAAAGCTAGACCTCTTTGTAGGACTGAGTGCTGGTTCTCTTTTTAGATCGCCCTAGAAATCGGATCTGATCAATAATGTAGGACTGAAAAACGATCATTTTCGATATTGAAGCATTTTTTTCCTATTTTTGATTAAAAATTATATTTCTACGAGTTGAAGGTAAAAGTGACCCATGGATGAGACTCGTTCACTCCCTTAAACAAAAATATTTTAAAATTCATAGTGCAAATCAAGATTTTGAGAAACAAGATTCATTTAAAAGCATGGATATGGATTTCAGGCCTTTCCTTTTCACTGTTTTGACATTTCTGTTAAAAAATTGAGTGAATTTGAATCTTGTTACAAACCTCTAGATATCATTTTGGAAAAATTGGTCCAAATTTATTTCATTGAACGTTCAATTCATCACCATACGAAAACAATCAAAAATGGCTCATATACAACTAATGTCGATTCGACCCCAAAAGCGAATTTTTATCAAATTTCAAACATCAAACCAAAAAAAATGAAATAAAATTTGATTTCCTGGTTAAATAGGTGTGACTTTATAGGAATGTTATTTATTTCTTTTCATTCCTTTTATTTATCGATTATTTGGTCGATTTCTTGGAAAAATAAGATGTATTTTTTTGATCTTATTATTATTATTATTTTCCTTTTCATCTCAAAAAATCTCAAGGAAAAAAAATTCAAACCATGTGAATTGTAAAAAAAATAATAATGCATAAAACTTTCATACATATGAGTACAAAATACCTGTGGAATTGTAAAAATAAAATCAATAAATAACACAAAGAAAAATTTTTACATTTGATATTAAAATTTTATGTATATGGGACGTGAACACCTGCTTATCTTATTGTGTTAAGAGTCCAACACCAATTTTGACTTGACTAATTGTGTGGCGCTTTTAAAGGAACACTTAGACAGATTGGATTTGGTTGAATTAAATTGAAATGACCTAATTTTTTTCACACTTTAAAGCTTTAAATGAAATTTGAAGGAAAAATTATACGATGTGGTCACTTAATTGCATTACTTTGTTGTCATGTTAAACTTTTAATGACTTTTTTTTCTCATTTTAAGATGAAAAAGTCATAAAACACAAGAAACAACTTAATTAAAGTGCTGTTACACAGAGAAAACTGTTTATAACTTAGATTAAAACCAAGATAGATGCCAAGGATTAAGTTTATTACAATATTAAAATAAAAAAAAGACAAAGATCAACGTTGTATGTGTGGGTGTGAGTGTGTGTGTGTAAATGAAAATTGCATTTCTGTTGCTAAGAGCAAATAATTTTTCTCCTTTGTGACCAACAAACATTTAAAATGCCATTTAAATACAAATTAACTTTTTTTTTCCTTTTTTCTGTGAAAAAGAACATAATTTTCTTTCCACTCCTTTTACATGCAAAAAAAAAATAATTTGAAAAGAAGGTGATAATAAATCGTCTATGAAAAGAAAACGTAAAAACATTGTGGATTTGCACTTTTTAATTATCATTTAAATTAGTGTCAGACGGAAGATAATTAAAATGCCTTAAAAATAGAATTATTTCCATTTTTATAGTATTTTCACGGTGATTATTTGAATCGAATACACTTTCATTCATATTTTTTTAATATTCATTCAAACAAAAAAATTTATTCAATTTTTTTAGGCGCCTGTCACGTTTCCATTCATTCATTCAAATAATATTATTATCAGATTATGATTAAAACATTAAAATACAAAAAAAAAATAGAGGATTATTAATATTTAAATGTGTATCACCTTTCATTTCATTTCATAGTTCAACGAAATGGATTTAAATATGAATGAATGATTGTCTTTCAATCCGTGACAAAATTTGTTACTGTCATAATTATATTATTATTAATAATATTTTACATTTACTACTGGATTTATGTTGAAATAAAATCTGATATTTATATTGAATATCGGATTTAAATATAAAATTTATGTTGAATTCTGAGAAAATTTATTTATTTTTTTTTCTATTTGAATTTAATGAGGGATTAATTGAACAAAATCCATTTTGATACGTTTTGGATGTGTAAATTGGTGTTGTGACGTCAGAATGTCATCAAAATTGAAAAATGTAAGTGTTTTGTTACATTAATTTGATATCATTTTGAATGATGAGACTTATTTTAAGTGGTTCATTTGCATAATCTTGGTGGGATTTTGAAAATGATTGTTTTTTATTGCATGGATGTCTTTTAAAAGTTGTTACGGTGAATTTCATTTCCCTGTCATTTTGTTGGCTCTCTTTCTCTCTCTAAAAACTTTTACTTTGAATTTCATTTCCCTGTCATTTTGTTGGCTCTCTTTCTCTCTCTAAAAACTTGTACGTTGAATTTCATTTCCCTGTCATTTTGTTGGCTCTCTCTCTCTCTCTTAAAGTCTCTCTCTAAAAATTTTACGTTGATTTCATTTCCCTGTCATTTTGTTGGCTCTCTTTTTTTCTCTAAACAGTTTTACTTTGAATTTCATTTCCCTGTCATTTTGTTGGATCTTTTTCTCTCTCTAAAAACTTATACGTTGAATTCCATTTTCCTGTCATTTTGTTGGCTCTCTTTCTCTCTCTTAAAGTCTCTCTCTAAAAACTTCTACGTTGAATTTCATTTCCCTGTCATTTTGATGGCTCTCTTTCTCTCTTTAAAAACTTTTACTTTGAATTTCATTTCCATGTCATTTTGTTGGCTCTCTTTCTCTCTCTAAACACTTTTACTTTTGAATTTAATTTCCCTGTCATTTTGGTGGCCCTCTTTCTCTATCGTAAAGTCTCTCTCTAAAAACTTTTACGTTGAATTTCATTTCTCTGTCATTTTATTGGCTCTCTTTCTCTCTCTTTAAGTCTCTCTCTCAAAACTTTTACGTTGAATTTCATTTCTCTGTCATTTTGTTGGCTCTCTTTCTCTCTCTCTCAAAACTTTTACTTTGAACTTAATTTCTCTTTTCTATAAACGATTTGAAATTTTCTCTTCGTGCCACTTTCACTTAAATAATGTCTCTTTCTCGCTTTCCAATACATTAGTTTGAACTTCTCTCTCTCTCTGTCTCACTTTTTCTCTCATTTTCACTTTTCCATCTCTTTAATAAGACTTTAAAATCATATCTTGCTTTTTTAACTTCGTATATTATACCATCAAATGACAATTTTCTTATTGCCTTAAGAATCCTTCAAATTTACTTGAAAGTTTACCATTTGACATTTTGTTTCTCTTTCATATTGACATGCAATCAGAATCATACTAATTGCAATCTATTCGTTCAGGGTAAATGACTTGTTTTCTTGTGTTTGTTGTCTCTTACTTGTCATAAAATAATTCAATTAAGATGATGCTTTTAAAGTTAATCAACACATATAAAATCAAGTCTTTGTTCTGTTGCATTGCTTGAACATTGTGATATTGATTCTTTAATGATATGCTATTAATAGTTAACAGCGATTGAATGATGATGATCATAATAAATATTCAATGAAAAGTGAGAATTAATTTGATTTAAGTACAAGTTAGGTGTCTTAATTGCGGATTTGAACAATTAATGTGAGTGTGATGATTCACAAAGTTATACATGGAATAAGGGTTGATTCATGTTCGGTTATCATGCAATCATGTAATTTTTCTTACTTTTAGTGAAGTTTTTATGTAATTATTTAACACTCCTTTTTACTTTGTTTTTTTTTCCAGGTATTCACCTTAAAAAATCTCAGTAAAATGTCCACATATGACATTTGTATTGATCGCGAAGCACAACCCCAGCAACCCACCTCACACAAAATACGACGTCCAATTCCAAGACACCCCATCCAAAATCGTTTTATGCCAAAACCTAATAACACCTGTGAACATAATTGTCAATGCACACACACAAATAATCCACCTGCACCAACATTACCATTTAGAAATGAAAATTTTTCACAACACGAACCACAACATCAACAAATGGCCGTTGAAAATCATTACATTGTATCATCATCTAGCATTAGTGAACACTCGCAATTAACAAATGGCCAAAGTGGGCCATGTGAGTGTGGTAGCAGCATTCAAGGTGGTCCATGTAGCTTACAGAGTGGACGAAGCAGTGCAGTCCAACAAATGATACAACAAAATGATGATGTTGGAGGAGGAAGAAGATGTCATCACAGTAAACAGTAAGCTTTTATATAAAAATGCTTTTTAAATGCAAATTAATGTAAAATTTCATTACAGAGCATCTCAGACCGAGTCAATGCATAGCCAAAGAATACAATCACCCATTGAGCATCATCGACAACCGTCACATGACCAGGAAAGCACCCCAATTACAAGTCAAGAGCGAATTGTGGATGAACAAAAGTACTCAACATGTCGACATTCATCTGAAAATTTGTATAATAACGGAACCGGAACAGGAATTAAAGTTGATGAGATAATTCAATCGGAGGAGG
Organism: Culicoides sonorensis; assembly: GCA_900002565.1. Lineage (NCBI taxonomy): Eukaryota > Metazoa > Arthropoda > Insecta > Diptera > Ceratopogonidae > Culicoides > Culicoides sonorensis. The sequence continues at coordinate 635,211 of LN483401.1, read as the reverse complement.
AGATACAAGGACCTCCATTGCCACCAAGACCACCACTGCGACCAAGAAATGCCATGAATTACCGAAATCGATCAAGTAAGTCATAATCATTTCCCTTAATTACAACTTTTTTTTGCACTGAAATTGATTTGCCGATAAAATCTTGTGTAATATTATAATTATTTTAACAAATGAACGTTTTAGTTCTTATTTTCCCTCATCATCATCATCATCATGAAAATTAATCGTCATTAAGCGTGATGTAAATATACAATGTCATTATAGGTTCTTTTCTACTCAATTAATGACACACTTTTATATTTTTTTTTTCGTTTCCTTTTAATATGAAAATTTGTGGTAAATGAAAAAGGGGATCGATTTAATTGTCATTATTTGTCTTTCCTCACTCATTATTTTTTTTTGTTTGATCATTTAATGATATAAAAAACTGTAAAAACCTTGAATATTTTTTGGGATACGATTCAAATAAAATCCAATAAAGTGTCTTAATCCGGAAGTATTACATTTCCTCCCTTTTTTATTTTATTTATTTTTCATTTATTTTTTTTTGCTTTATTTAATATTAAATTTTTTATGAACCTTCATTTGATAATTCCTCCCCCGACTCCTTTCATTTCATTTCCATTTAAAAATTCACTCATTTTACTTAAATTTACCTTTAAATGTAATTCAATCTCTGTATCACACACACACTGAAAATTACTAACACGTGTACGAAGAAAGGAAAGCAAAATTCCTTCACACCCTAAATGGAAAGTTTCTTTTATCAACAATAAACACAAAAAATTTCAATATTAACACATGTGACTCCCCTATTTGTATTTTTTCCTTGGCCCTTCTTCTTCTTCAATATTTTATAGTTACTTATAATGTTATTATTTTTTTTTTTGTAAGGTTTATGAAACCTTAAGTAGTGCTTGGTAAAAATTTTTCATAAATTTAATCAACAAGGGAAATTGAGGATTTTTTTTTATTTTCTTTCCATGTTCAATTGACACTTCAGTAAAAATCCAAGCGAGAAAATTCATAACAACTCTTCATTCATTTAATCTTGTTCAAGTTTTTTTGTTGTAGTATCGAGAAAAAAAGGGAAAAGTTTTCAATGGAATTTTATTACGACGTATTGTATCATATTTAAAAGTTTTGTATAAAAATATGTTTTTTTTTTATAGTTGTAAAAATCAACAATAATCAAAAGAATTGCAACTTGAACAGCGAAAAGATCAGGAAAAAACATTGTTTTTATTGTAAATTGGCTTAAATGCATTAAATATAAAAAAACTAATTCAAGAGTGCTTAAAACTTTATCCGCTCTACGAGATTGAGCTGAATATTTACACTTTTTATTGTGTATTGTGTTTCACTGTCCATCAGTGTCATTTTCAAAATGGCAGACTAACTCAAAATGACCGAATAACCCAAAATAGCCGACTAATACAAAATTGCTGATTAACCCAAAATGGCGGGCTTTATAACGATAAAACTCAAATTTCAAGATTTCTTTTCGGCCAGTTTTAAATTTTTGATACAATTGGCGAATGCTTTACAAAGAAATGCGCTCGTGTATATCGTTCACGATCATGTTTTAAATTTTTAAATTTAATTTTAATTTTTTTAAAATAAAAACCTTAAATTTTCCGATTATTTGTCTATATTTGTAAATTTTTAGTGTAACAAGGCATTACAATGAACTTTTGTCAGTTTTCTAGTTAATTGACCGTCACTTGACAAGAAAATTCTTTTTAAAATAAATGATTATAATTTTGACCGTTGCAATTTTTCACATAAAACTTATCGCATTCCAATGAAATAAAATTAGATTAATGATAATTTTTCATAGTAAATTTTGTTATCAATTCATTCATAAAATGTCAAAAAAAAGATTTGATTAGATATCTCTGTTCCAAAAAAAAAAAAAAATCAAAACAAAGGGGCTTGTCCCAAATTTACTCATAAATTCAATTCATCATCATTTCACGAGAACTTGTCTGATACTGATAATGTTTGCATAAAAATCAATAATTTTATCTTAACTATTTTTATTGTAGCATGATAAGAAGTTAATTAAATTATTATTTATTTATAAAAGAGAAGAATTTTTCAAATATTTACGCAGTCTATTTTTAAATCCGCGATAATCAACATTGGTCAACAATAAAAAATTATAATGATGAAATCTGATCTCAATTCATCAGGAATGTCTGAAGGACTTCGCGGTCAATTATATCAAATAGCTATATCGATGTTACTTTTTTGTCGTGGTACATTTCGCAAGTTGGTCCATTTCAAATTGGAAACTGAAGTGAAGAGTGCAAGTTGTTTTGATGATGTCGTATTTGATGAGGGCAACGAAAACTATCGTTTAATTCAATTGAAACACAAAACCAGTAAATACAAGGAAAAAATTAAAGGCTCAGATTTATTCCAAACAAAAGGTGATTTCTCTCTCCTCAAATACGTGAATGCCTGGATAACTGTTCAAAATGAAGTTAAATTCAAGAACAAAGTGAAAAATGCTCTCATTTTTACAAACATCGCACTTGACGTTGATCCAGTGACACAAACAGTTAAATTGCAACAAAAACAAAAAGATATGAGAGAATTATTTCAGAATGTCGAGTCGATTAAAGTTGAACAAACAAAATTGGACACAAGTGACATATTGAATGTAATTAATCATGATAACACAAAATATTATCGATTTACTGATGAAACTGTTGTTGATCTCTTGTTACGACAAATTGAAATTAAAATGATAACAACAGGAAATAAGGCATCAGAGAAATTTGTATCAGATACAATTTTACGAGATATGTTAAGAGATGCATTGCAACACATTATTATGGCTTGTAACCAACCAGATGAGGAAGGAATTTTTGATATGGTGTGTGATGAGATAAAGGAACATTTTAAATTGCATTCAGCTGATGTGTTGTTTAATAAACTAAAAGTGTGCTTAACTGATTGGATTAAGGCTAAAAAGGTGTTTAATCAAGTGATTGTTTATGATGAGGCGAGGAAATTCTTCGAAAAGAATGTTAAGTCAATTTGTTTTGATGTCACATCACCAATTTCTACTTTCGTTGGCAGGGAACACGAAATCCAAGTCATCAGGGAAATGTTCGAGCAAGTGAAAGTTGTTGCGATTTATGGACTAGGTAAAAATTATTTTTTTTTTTAGAAATTTTTGAACTTTTATCCAAAAACAAAATCAACAGGAGGCATTGGCAAAACACAACTGGCGAAAAAATTCATTCAAACATACAAAGATGAGGATTACTTTGGACGCGTTATTTGGATAAATGCCGATACTAGCAGTACATGTGAAAGATCACTCAAAGACCTTGCGAAAAAACTTGGAATCATCAACATATTTAAGGACCAAACAGAAAACAGCGCAGCAGATTCACATAAAAGCATGAAGGTGATCATCACCAACATAATCGAATATTTCAATGATCTCAAGGTTTTATTTGTCCTCGATAATGTTGAACGACATCAAATTACAAACAAATTAAACAACTTACTCTCAATAATTCATACTCAAAAGTCATCACCACACATTTTGATAACATCCCGGGATCGAAGTGTCCGAATCAATGAAATGAGGCACATTGATTTGAACGTTTTGAGTGTCAACGAAGCATGTTATTGCATTAACTCACAATTGGATATCAGCCAACAAGATGCCAAGGAATTAGCGGAGCTACTTCAAAGCTTTCCTCTTGTCATTCAACAAGCAACTGCTTTTATTAAAGAGCAAAATCAAGTATTAAGAGTCTTTCAAAAAACTTTAACAGTTAATCAATACATTGAAATGTATCACAAAAAAGCAAACACTTTATTGAACTTTAAAACAAACGATGATTTTGGCTTGTATTCAAACACGACACTGATAACATGGGATATCACAATTGAGACAATTCAAAGAGAACACCAATATGGCAAAAATGCAATCAAAATATTACAGTTAATGTCATTCCTTCCACCTGACAATATAAATCCCCGTATTTTTCTACCACTTTTTCAACGTGATCCAATAATGAATGTGGCAAATTCAATTCATTTACTTGAAAAATATTCGATGATCAATCAAAATGATGGATACCTTCAAATTCATAGATTGGTCCAAAAAGTAATTCAAATCAAACTTGCTAAAATTCATATGACTGAAATCATTTTGGATGACTTGATTTTCATTTTACAACACAAATTTGACCAATATCAAATCCAAATACAAGTAACGGAGCATGTTATACAAGAAATAATCAAAAATGATGAATTGATCACAAAATATTCTACAATGAAATTTGGTCATGGTGGTAGTTTAATTCATTTTATCACCAGAAACGGAAATTTAAATGCTTTAAAAGTAATTTTAGAGCTTAAAATTGATATCAATTCAAAAAATGATGAAAATGAGACGCCACTTCAATTAGCGTGTTTTAAAGGAAATCTATCAGCTGTTCAATTTTTACTTGAAAATCACGCTGATTTGGATGCACAAGACAATCGAGGATGGTCATGTGTTCATCGAGCGGCACAATCAGGTAACATCAAGGTGTTGGAATATTTGATTGAGAACGGTGCGAACTTGAATGCAAAAGATAAGATTGGACGAACTGTATTACACGAGGCTGCAATGGCAGGACAAATTAACATGATTAAATTCCTAGTGTCAAAGAACATTGATTTAGAATCGAGAGCTATCAATGGAAGAACTGTATTACATGCAGCTGCATTTGCTGGTGACATTGAAATGGTTCAATACCTCCTAAGTCAAGGTATGGATTTGTATTGCACTGATTATACAGGTCGCACTATTTTACATTCAGCTACCTTTGGAGGTCGTACAACTATGATTAAGTATTTGGTGGAAGTGGGACTTGATTTGAATATGGCTGATGATGATGGTGTCACGATTTTACATGAAGCTGCCTATAATGGTGATAGTGATGTTGTTTCATTTTTACATGAAAATGGAGCAAATTTGAATGCTAAAGATAAATCTGGTAAAACGGCGATGCATGAAGCAGCGCTAGGATCCCAAATCGAAATGATTCAAATTCTGCAGAATCATAGTTTAGATTTAAATTCAAAAGATAATGAAGGCAGAACATTGATCCATATGGCGGGCATATCAGGTGACATTGAACTCTTGGAGTTCTTACTTTCAAAGGGACTGAATTTAAATTGCAGAGATATTCATGGAAGAACTATCATTCATTTCGCTGCTGCAAATAACAAAATGGAACTAGTTGAATTTTTATTACAGAAACATTTTGACATAAACACTAAAGACTACGACGGAAAAACGGTCATTCATTGGGCAGTTGAATGTCATCATCCTGAAATGATAAAATTCTTAATACAAAATAGAGTAGATTTATATGCAAAAGACAATCATGGAAGGACTGCATTACATTGGGCAGCTATGACACCAAACATTGCTATGATCAACTTTTTATTTAATTTAAATTTCAACCTTCTCTCAACTGATAACGAACGACGATCAGCTTTGCATTGGGCATCATTAAGTGGTTGTGTTAATATGATTGAATTTCTATTGAATCAGGGTTTGAATGTAAATGAAATTGATAAACAAGGTCGAACACCATTAGACTGGGCCAAAATTGGAGGTTCCAAGGAAGCTATTAACTTTTTATTGAAATGTAATCGAGCGAATTGTATCAAAAATAGTATGTAATAAATTTTGTATTGAAACACCTTGAAATGTAAAATAAAAAGAGACATCATTTTAAGCTCACATCTTTTTCACATACATGATTAAATGAATAATGCATCAGATGAACTGTCCTGTGTCTATATATGAATTAAATGAGAATTTTCATTATATTTCATTTTCTTGTAAATTGAAGACAAAAACTCATAAGAAATCAAGAATGTGTTAATAATAGGGTAGAACTATTTCTTTTTTTTTTGTCCTTTATATTTTTTTCATGTTTATATTAAATTTTAGTTGTAGTTCTTTTTTTCCAATTTCAACTTCACTAGCACTTTTAAATTTTTTTTTTTTATGAAACTACTTCTGAATAAAAGTAAATCATTTTTTAAGGAACTTTTATCCTTACATTTTGGTTTTATACAAAAAATATGTTTAAAAGGATGATTTGTGTCCATTTAAAGTATGCTTTAGGGAAAAAACAATAAAATTTTTATTACCCCATTGACTCAGGTGTTTAATTTTGTTAAAGGAAAAAGGAGGATTATGATGTTAAAATATTGAGAATGCTTTTAAAAGTAAAAAAAACAGTTAAATTTTAATCTTCACAGGATTTAACAACCTTTTAAGTGTCCTTTCAGTTCTGTTCGTGATCAGAAACCTGGAAATTCATTTCTGGTCCTAACTCCTAAAAACTGTTAAACTTTCACTGTGAAAATGTGATAGAAAAAGCTGTTTAATTGAATTTCTACGAATTTTTTCCCTTGAAATTAATGATAGGACAAACTTTGAATAGCTCAAAATAAAAAACGCCATCTGGTGAGCAATTCAACACCCCATGCGAAAAAAATAAGAAAAACTGTTACAAATTATGAAAATAAACATGAAACCAAGTAAAAATAACAAACAAACATAATAATTGTCAGAATAATTAATCATTTCTCGTCTTCACTAAAAAATTTTATAGTCACTTCTTCCTTCTCTCCATATTACTATAACAAATTTAATATTTTTTTTATTAAAGTTTTCTTGGCTCATAATTGTAATTTTATTCAAATTATAATAATTTTATTCCTCTTTTCTGGCAAAATGAATACTCTACATTAAAATGGTTTATATTTTTGATATTTAGAGAAAACTTTATTTTTTGGTATATATAATAAAATACAATATACAAAGATACATAGTAAAAATTGTTTCCCGACTATTGTTAGTATACTATTATTTTTACTACCATTTAAATTCATATTTCATAATAATAATAATAATAATAATACAATAGACCAAAATGCTCTTAATTGCGCTTCTCTATGTCAAAAAAAAATATTTCATGTGTACTTTTACAGTATAAAGAGAAGCATTTAACGAAGAAGAGCAAAATTCCAATATGGTTTTAACAGTCGTTGTCGTCGTCATTTTATTTTAAATAATATTTTGAATTGCAATTAAAAAACTTTTTGCATTTTGAGTCATATCATATGCAATTTGAAATAAAAGACTGGGTTTTATGGGAGTTGGAACAGTTATTTTAATTTTAATTTTTTTTTGTATTATGACTCGTATTAAAGTAAAAATGGTAATTGAATGAAATTTGTGTTTAAACTTTTCTTTTACTGTTTTTTATGAAATTTATGTGTGTGTATTATAATTATGAGTATGATAATGTTTATTATTTCAAGTGGAATTCATTTGTTTGAATGATGGAGGGTAAGAGATTTAAATTTAAAATGAAAATATTTACAATGACTTTGGTTTAAAGTTACCCCCTAAATTTAAAATGAAAAATTTCTCCTAAAAGGATCATGATTTCCCATTTTAACTACAATCAAGTTGAATTAAGAAGAGAAGAAGCCAAAAAATTGTGTTTATATGAAAAGTCTTAAATTTAAAGGAAGAAGAAGAAAAAGAAGAAGGAAATCGTATTTCATAATAAAATATTAAGGAAAACAAACATCTTTTTCATGTGCTTTTACAAGGTTCTTAGACAATTTTTTATGGTATTTCATGGTTAAATTTGGCAAAGGCATGAATTTGGACTTTAAAATATTTTGACTTAGATTTGGTTCAAGTATATTTTAAGACGAAAATCTGAAAAGAATGCTTTTAGATGAAATTTTAAAATCTGAAAAGAATGCTTTTAGACGAAATTTAAAAATCTGAAAAGAATGCTTTTAGATGAAATTTTGAAAGAATGCTTTTAGATGACATTCAAAAATCTGATAAGAATGCTTTTAGACGAAATTTTAAAATCTGAAAAGAATGCGTTTAGATGAAATTTTAAAATCTGAAAAGAATGCTTTTAGATGAAATTTTAAAATCTGAAAAGAATGCTTTTAGATGAAAATTTAAAATGTGAAAAGAATGCTTTTAGATGAAAGTCAAAAATCTGAGAGAATACTTTTAGATGAAATTTCAAAATCTGAAAAGAATGCTTTTAGATGAAATTCAAAAATCTGAAAAGAATACTTTAAGATGAAATTCAAAAATCTGAAAAGAATGCTTTTCGATGTCAAAAATCTGAAAAGAATACTTTTAGATGAAATTTTAAAATCTGCAAAGAATACCAGAAACCAACAAAAAATGCCAAGAGCTCTGATTTTCAATTAATTTCATGTCTTACTTTTAAAATGACATAGAAAAACAGATTTTATATTGTTCAAGATAATACGATAAAATATTTTATCATTTTCATTGATTATTTGTGAATTGTGAATGCATCCTACACACAAAAATGTTCACTTTTATTTTTGGTAATAATCATAAAGTTGTATAGTCAAAAGATAGAGAAGAGAATTGCAATAATTTTCAATGAAAATGAAAAGTGGTTTTCTATAAAAATAAAACTTTGTTCAATGTTCATTCTTTTCTCATGTTTACCGGTAATTTTTGGGAGAAATATAAATAAATAAATAAATTTATATTATTTTATAATGCACAAGTGCTCTTGAAAACCCAAAAATTTATAACAATAAAGGCAAATTTGAGGAAATAAACAAAAATACCAGATAAACAACAAATTATTTGGAGAAAGAGTGAACCATAAAATGAAAATTCTAAATAAATTAATTGTGAATAACAAAACAAAAAAAAAATTTAAATGGATAAATAATAAAATCACTCTTCTATTTGTGGTTCGTTTTAAATTCATTTGAGATGTTGGAAATGCAGATAGAACTTTTAATTGGTTTAAATTTGAATTCACTTATTTTTTTGATTTTATGATGATGATAAAACAATGGGAAAAGGAGATCAGAGGAAATTTAAAATTGCCTGTTTCTGTATATTCAGATCGATTGAGAATTTGATTTTCAGAAAATTTTCTTGATTCGGATCCTACAGATGGCGCTGAGAGTAAAAATGTGATTAAACGGAGAAAAAAAAATCAAAAAAGCCAAAAAAAAGTCAGGATGTAAATCGCTGATGACTCATGGACCCTGCCAGAGGGCGGAGGAGGGTCCAGAGTGCCTAAAGAACTCCACATGACACTGTCAAGGTCGTTGAAAACTTCAGTTTCTAGTAGCTCCATCTATATCACTCCAAATTTGTAAATTGAATGAACCCATCCTAATATTTACAGAACCGCTAAATTTCATACTGACTCACATGGTATTTTGTGTATTTTATTGTGCTGACAGAACTTAATTTTTTTATTATATTTTATTTTTTTTATGTTGGTTTCCAATTCTTTATTGTTGTTCCTTTTCTTCCAATACAAAACCACACTACACGAAGTCATGCCAAAAAAGCTTTTATTAGTTTTTTTTTTGTTTGTATAGACATGAAAACTAGACTCACAATCCTCGTATGTGAATATGTGTGTGTGTGTGTGTGTGTAAAAGCTGGAAAATATACCATTTTTCAATAAAAAAAATATTTTCACATTTTCAGACATTAAACGCATATCACATGCAGAAACACACACACACAAACACACATGTGCAATGTGTGATAATAAAATGAAAAGTTTTTATTTTTGTGCAAATAGTCTGACACAAAACATTTCATTCATAGAGTATTTGAATTTAATATTTTTTTCCTTGCATGTTTATCATACAATTTTAACGCCTTTTAAGTACTTAATGTGTCAGACAAGACTTGTCATTATTGAAATTAAAACTAAATTCAAATAAAAAAAGTACCAGGCTGCTCCACTTTTTCTAACTGATTTAATTTAATTTGATGATGAAATTTTGCAATGCATAAGAATTTAATCCATTGAATTTCAATGTTTAATCCAAGAAAATTGATAAAATCCCTTCAATATTCCTCTACAGACACACACATGACATGGCATCTCTTTAGAAAGCATCCAAATGTAAATATTCATTGGATATACAATTATGGATCATTTAACTTTAAATACAGCAATTTAAATGATTATTGTTCAAATTCGTTTAGAAAAAAACATTCACATACATGCAACACACATCCTTGTTCAAACATAAACCAAATCCCAAAAAAAGAGAGGAAAAAAGATATATCCATGTTTTTATTTGACTTGACATGAAAACACAGTGAAGAAGCACCAGTAAGCAAAAAAAATAAGTAAATTTGCATATAAATAATAGTTACCCCTTTTTCGCACATTTTCTCAACATTTGATTTTGCTAAAAGTTTTTTTTTATACTACGGCAAAATATAACAAGCAAAAGTCACACACACACGAACACATACAAACTTCAATGTACATGGAAAATAAATAAATAAATAAAAGTCAAATACAACATGACACGCACAGCAGCATCACAGCATAACGTCCAAAGGCATACATACGCTCACATTGAGATACATGATGTATTGGAATTTTATTTTGTACTTTTTTTTTTGAAAAATACCTAAACGACACAATCATTTTATGTTTAACTTCATTGTATGAGTATGATATCGCATGATATCCACTCATATTTTCGCAATAAATAAATTGCCTTTACTCTGCATCTTCTTTCCTTTTGCGTTCATATTCAAGAACATGAAAAACATTGTATATCGGTCTAACATTTATGGACTATGAAAAAAACTTTTAACTGTAATGTGGGCACACACACAAACACACACACACACACACACGGCTATCATAACTGTCTTATGAGGATAAACATTAAACATACATAACAGAAAAAAAATATTATCCCTCCTTATGGAGTATGTATGGAAATGTTTCAGTCCAAACATAGACAGCAAAAAAATTGTTTGAGTGTTTTAGAGAAAAATGAATGATAAACAAAACATAATTTTCCTTTTCGTTATAACAATAATACGAAATGTCCTTTTCCATGTGAGAGTGAGAGAAAACGAATGTAACGATGAGAGATTTAAATTTATCATATGATTTTGCACTCTCACAGATTTTTATCTATATAGATATGAAATTATACTAAATCCAAATATTTATATAAAGTTATACATTTGTAAATTAGGATTCATGTATGTTGTTGTTAAATTATTTATATTGATTGCAATGAAATACGCATGTCATATGTTTAGGACGATGTATGTGGTGTGTGTGATAATTTCATGTAAAAAAGCCTTCTAGCCTTTAAATTCTTTGAGCGGTGCTTTTAGCGCATTTATGGTCGAAGCTGAAAAAAATGCGAGTATTGTGCATCGTCCGTCTGTCTGGGTCTTGAACATGGCCGGCTTTGCCAAAATGGTGAAATTTCAAACGTTGTAAAAAATCGCAGAAAATCACGGAATTTTACAAATTCGTTGAAAATCGCCATATTTTCAAAACTCGTTGAAAATCGCTGTGTTTTCAAAAGTCGTTGAAAATCGCTGTGTTTTCAAAACTCGTTGAAAATTGCTGTGTTTTCAAAAATCGTTGAAAATCGCCATATTTTCAAAACTCGTTGAAAATCGCCATATTTTCAAAACTCATTGAAAATCGCTGTGTTTTCAAAACTCGTTGAAAGTCGCTGTGTTTTCAAAACTCGTTGAAAATCGCTGTGTTTTCAAAACTCGTTTAAAATCGTTGTGTTTTCAAAACTCGTCGAAAATCGCCATATTTTCAAAACTCGTTTAAAATCGCTGTATTTTTAAAACTCGTCGAAAATCGCCATATTTTCAAAACTCGTTTAAAATCGCCATATTTTCAAAACTCGTTGAAAATCGCCATATTTTCAAAACTCATTGAAAATCGCTGTGTTTTCAAAAATCGTTGAAAATCTTTGTGTTTTCAAAACTCGTTGAAAATCGCTGTATTTTCAAAACTGGTTGAAAATCGCTATGATTCTAAAACTAGCGGAAAATTTTGGAAATTTCACAAAACCATTAATTTACGGAAAAGGACGGAATTTTCAAAACTCGTGGAAATAATACAAAATAAGCTAAAAATAGCGAGTTTATCAAAACTTGTACAAAGCATTTCAGATTCGATCATCAGTCCCTGCATTTTATTTTAAATTTTCTCTCCCTCTCTCGTTTAATTTTCACTCTCATTCTACAAACAAATAAAACTCCCCTAAAAGAGCTTTCCTTTTACATACACACACATTTAATTTATGCCATTCACCCTCATCATTCGTACACATACATACACAAACACATACATAACATTAACACACTCATTTTCGTTATCATCAAAATACAATTTCTAAGAAATAAGGAAAATTTATGATCTCTTTATAAAAGTAGTCTGTCGTCATGTCTCATCGGAAACGGACATTAAAAGCAAAATTTTCGATCGGTGTCGTGAAATTTTATTAATTGTCACATCACGCTTCATAGTACATTATATAAAAAAAATATAATATTTGAATATAACAGCTTTCATATCGTACTATTTCAAGTTCTCAGAAAATAATTTATAAACAAATTGGAAAATTAACATAAAATGAGAAATCCAAAGCAACTAGTGTTCAATTTAAATAATTCATATTAAATTTTAAATTAAATTGCAAATATTATAAAATCTTCATTATGATTTATGAAAAGTACTAAATTTCAAATATAAATTAGTAAAATTATGTTAAAATAAATTGAAGTCCAATTAAATGAAAAGTTCAATTTAAAGTTCTAAAATCAAATACAAAGCTTAAAAATTAAAAGGGGACTGAAATAGAACAAGTACAAACAAACATATTGAAAATAGTGAAAACGACAAACAGCCCCAAAATGATTATGATGACGCTGATTTCGTTGATATGAAAAGTCAACACACGAAAAATAATAAAATTATGTGATATGTGTTTCCATCATTTAAATGTGAATATACAGCGTTGAATGAAAAATATCGTATAATATTAATAAAGTGATGGATGCATGACTGAAGGATAAATAAATTTTAACGAATTGTGTTATGTATACACTCACAGGCACACACATACAGCGTATGTACATGAAAAATGTTGAAATGAGTGTATAACTCATCAAATTCGTGTACAATAAAATTGCTTAAAATTAAAATTAAATTCGTCGACAATATTTACAAACATTTTTTTTCCTTGTTCATCATGATGATGATGATGATACACACTGATGGATGTTTCTTTTGTGTAAGAGCAACAGAAAATGAAAAAGATTGAATACTGAGAAAATAATAAAAAAATAAAAAAAGACATAGAGACACACATTTTGCTTGTATCCTTGTATCTATAAAATAATTTAGCTCTTGTGTTGATTTTGAAGGAAGACACGGTGTATTATTATTATTACAGTACTTGTCTCAAGTGACAATAAATAAATAAATAATAATTTTCATGTTCACTTGCTTCCGTTAGCAATAAAGTGACTAAAAGTGATAGAAAATGATAGATTGGTAAGGGGACCTGATGAAATTTGATCGGAATCAGGGGTTTCTGTTCAAACTCATTTCGCTGACACATTTTTCTTTAAACTAAAGAACCCTTATAAGGAATAAGAAAAATTTTCCATGAAAAATATTTTTTCCTTAAATTCAAATAAATTGTCTCATAAAATTTACAATTTTTTTTAAATCTCACTTAAGGGAAATAACTTTTGAATTGCTTCAAGTTCTTTTAAATGTTCAGTAATTAACGATATTTTGTGTGTTCATTTTAAAAGCAATATAAAATGTCTATGGTTACTTTACAATACAGTACATGTAAAAAATTTCCTTTATATTTTGTATTAACGTTACATGGAACAATATGTCACAAATTAAAAGAAAATGTTTCAACAAGCATTTCCTTTGAGAGTTATGTGACAATATTTTCGAGGTATCACTTTCTCTAAATAAATAAATAATAAGAACATTATAAATTCATATTAAAAAAATGGGAAATTCTAACCACTGGGCGGTTTAGAAAAGTGCATTTCGATGGCACTTGATTCATTGAATAAAATAAGGTTTTGTAAGTGAAAGTGACAAAAAACTCCGCCATTTTAAAAAATTTTGAAAAAATTCCAAAAATTGGCCATTCTAAAAAAATTTGGGCTTTTACCGGTTTCAGGCAAAATGCACTTAAAAATTGTTATATAAAAATCTCAGAACATGAAATTACTTTATCACACACTCATAATTCTCATATTCAATGAAGTGTTCAAAGAAATCAAAGCACACATAAATCACGGTGTGTTTTTGTTCGTGCGTGTGTGTGTATTTTGATATGTTACTTTATCAAATTTAGATACACATACACACACACAGTCATGATGAATAAAAATAAAAATGTATCTCTTTTAAGGCAAACATCTCATAAAAATATAAAAAAAAATAAGAATTGATATTGGTATTGAAAAACCATAAAATATAACAAAAACAAAGATTATAAGTGATTTAAAAGTGTTTGTTCTGCATTACATTCAAAATAAAAGTAAAAAAATTGAAAAAGAATAATATATAATAAAAAGTGTCAATAAATGTTCATTGGCGCAGATAAATTGTAAAAAAAATAAAAAAATAAGTATAATTTTCTCGTAATCATGCATGGATATCCGGTAATGCAAGTGGTGCAATATAGTGTACCTCCACCATGTAATTACCTTGAACCATATCGACCACCGTCAACTGGTTAGTAATTAATTTAATTGAATTTAATTTAAAATGAAATTTTATGATTTTGAGTGAATTAATTTATTATGACGAGGGTACCTTAATTTGGTTTCACTCTAAGTTGAAAATGTATCGCAGTACAAATTGACTTGGTCGAAAAACGGAGATCTTTGATTGAGGCTTTCAGGGTGTTTGATGAATGTAATTTTTATCGCATTTCCTGTTAATTTGAATAAAAATTTCGAATATTATGGGCACTCTTTTAGTATATGCATGTACACAATAGGGCTTCGGTCCGAGGTGGACGCCTTTTCATATCTAATCTAGTCTATGCATATAATGCGGGGTGTTTTGTAATGCATTTTCAGCTAACAGTGTTGGAAAAATGAAATTTTTTATGAATTCTTTCAAGAAAAGTTGATTTTCGTAACATGTCGTGTGGTATGGGGAATATGTTTGTTATACAACTTTCTGTCATAATTTTTTTTTTTAATTTTTGAACAAAGGTGTAACTTGTACGTGATCTTCTTGTAAATCGTGTCTAAGCAATCAAATTTGGGATATTAAAAATTCCTGTGAATTTCAATTCAAATACGTCTTTTTTAAGCCTGAAAGTGCTTCGTATGACAAGATTAACTTAAAATCTAAGAATTATGAACATAGGATGTCCCAAGTGTGACATTAAAATGTAGGAATTTGAAAATAGCAAGACAGTTCAAACTGCAAGTTCACCAACTAATTTTTTGCCTGCTGGGTGCGTATCCGGCTGTCTGTGAGAATTTTTTAGTGTGAATTATTGGCAGAAAATCATTTCACGTGCGTACTACGCCCTTAGGGGTAAAGCTCTCTTAAGAGGGTGAGGTAGCTCTGTCTCATGAAGACTTTGGTAGAAAGGATCATTTTCAGGCTCTGGAGCCTAATTCATGAGCCCAAATTCTGAACCCAATTCCTAAGCCTAGTCTCAGAGGTAATGAGCTAAAGTTCATTTCAGTAAACTTCTTCATTCAACAAAAGAAATTATAAATTTTTTAAAATTTTTAGGCTTAGGAGGCTCTGGAGCCTAATCTCAAACCTAATGAGTTTAAAATCATCCTTAAGACCTCCTCTGTCTAACAAAAAAAAAACCCGACATCGGTCCAATGAACCATTCCAGAGTTATGCAGCTAAATGTGGGTCAGAGTGACAGAGTGACGGCGGACAAACCGTCTGTTTTTCTTACGAAATGCACTAAAAAGTTCGATATTTGAATTAAATTTCAACAAACAATAAAATTTCATTCAATGTGAAGTCACGACATTTACACATGTAAATCCTTAATCAGGATAATTTTTTTCTTCTGATATCATCGCATCTTTTTTTTTAGCACCATTTTACGTGACATTAATTTTTACTATTTTAACCTTAATTTAAGTGTTTCATTGTGCGTTATTATTAATGTTTCTCTTATTTTTAATTTTATTTTCTTTTTTTTTTACAGTACCACACACATCTGGCGTTCGAAAATATGTTATTTGGTGTTTAATATGTGGCGGTACATCATTAGTGTTGGGTCTCCTATTTCTAGCGGTTTACTTTTTAATTAGATCCTACACAAGTACAGTTAGCTATTTTGAAACAGTGCCTAGTTTTGTTCCCGCAACACTGGTAAGTTTTATTTTTTTACATATAAATTTCCATAAACTTTCATATGCAAAGCTCATGTTTCGTCTTGTATAAATTTTATGTCATCGTCCTTTTTCTTTTATTTTTATGTTTATTATTATCATTGTTTCTTGGCTTGTTCTCTCATCGTAATTTTTTTTGAAGAAAAACGAAACTTTCATTGTTTTGTAAAATATTTTGTAGTATCTTGTCGTCTTTGTAAATATGAGGAAGGAATATAAATGGGTCACCTATATTGCTGTTTGATATCTTGATATCCTTTCTTTTATGTGAACATGGCAGCAAATAAAGCAAAAAGTATGACTTTAAGAATTCATACTATGACACAAATGTTATGTAATGATTGTTTATTTATCTGTGACCCAGTTTGACTTAGAATGATTTTAATTTGATTTCAATGAGGAATTTTCCCCTTCTCAATTTAATTTCTTCAGTTGAAAGCACGTGTTAATTATGAAAATTCATGTAATGTTAATCATTTTTTTCATTTCATCGTTATCACATTCACTGAATTATTATTATGCATTATTCATGTTTTTTTAGTTGAAAGACGCGCCTGCTCCTACTCTCTGTGCTAAGGGACAGAAAGCTACAAAATTGTGTGATAATAATAAAAAATGATAATTATATTACGCATAATGACGTATTTCATGAAATTCTCACGTTTTATTTACTTTTAAAAGCTCTTAGATATTATTATTTTATTTTTATTTTAATACAAAATTTACTTTTGCCATCGTCTTACATTAAATGAGTGAGACAACATTAACATTGGCATAGGGAAAGAAAAACATGGGAAATGCAAATTAAGAATGAAGCTGAAAATAAAATACGATGAATGAATGTTTAACAAGAAAATTATAAATGAAATTTATGAACATTTTCAAGGTATAACTTTTAAATAAACAGCATAAATGTGTAAAATTTATTATTTTATAAGAAAATAAGAAAAATACACGTGTAACTATGTAAATTTTTGATGTTTGTCTTTTTTTCGTAACTTTCATGTTTGTATGAAGTCTTAAAACAATATCATGAAAAAAAATAAAGAAAATCCTTTGTAAGAGTATCACGTTCACGTTCAAGTCCTGTTTCAATGTAATTTCAACCTTTTATATGCAGATGACATTAATTATTAGTGTTCCTCATTTTTATCTTTATGTAATTTTTTCATGTTACATAAAATATTTACTTTCATCAGAAAAACCTCCTTCACACACACAAATTAAAGTGCCTTTTTGAAGTTGAATGTATTGCAGATTAAATGTTAAATCTACATTCTTGTGGCTGACAGGCTTCTCTTTCTCCCTTTTTTTGTGTGTTATGTTTCTTGTATGTGTCTGTACACTCAGTGTCTGTGTATGTATAAAAATTTATGGATCTAATAAGAAATTAGAATGAACAAAATTAACGAAAGTAATTAGTTGCTGTAATGTAATGTGTGCTAAAATGAAAATGTTGTTGTGCTTGAATAGGCTGATTTACGTTTCAATTGAAAAATAAATAGTTTGAGGATTAAATTTTAGTGGCATGTGTAAACATTGAAAGGATATGTGAAAATTTTAAATGGAAATATGAATTTTAATTGGATTATGGATTTATTTTGCTGATTAATTAAAGTTTTTTAGGCTTACTCACATCAATCAAATTTGAGAGCTTTTTAATATGAGCTTATTGTGTCAAAATTCAAGTGAAAGCGCCCAAATTTTACAATTAGCGATGATCGTCGATTTAAAAATTCGGTAGAATTGGGGTGTCTTATTATCATTATTTATGCAAAATTGGAGAGTGGAGGCGAAAATAGGAAAATAGTCTGAAAAATGGGCTTGTAAATTGGAAAAATCGGAAAATTCGAGAATGTTTCAGCACAACATTACAACAACAATGGAAAATTTATCCTTAACGGATAAAATTAAAATCTTAGCACACCGTGCTACATATGATGCTATTATAAATAAGAGCAAGAATGAACTTGGTCAAATTGAGCCAATGGGGAAAAATATTTTGTTAATGTACGAATCCGTGTTCAAGGACGAAAAAACGATAAAGCCTGGAATGCAATCGCTGTCGAAGACAGTTAATTTGGCTTCAGGAGACGAGAAAGAAGAGCTGCAAAATGAGTTAGCGGCTTATAAGAAGGCGGCCCAAGAAATCTTGGGCAAGAGATGCGACATGTTTAAAGTCGTGGAGGCTATAGTCCTCCTATATGGCTTTGACTGCAGCAAAAGCAAAATGAGAAAATTATTTTAGCTTTTGTTGTAGCAAGAGCCAAAAGAAAATTTACTTTAGCTTTTGCTATAGCCGAAGCCAAATTATTATTTTAGCTTGGCTTTGGCTTGTAGCTTAGCCAAAATGAAACGGCTTTTTTGGCTTTGCATTTTTCCGAGCTCTGCTCTCAGCCCTATATATTTGTTGTATTTGGGCTTTCCTGAAAAATTTTACAATGAAAAAGCCTTTGATGAGTATACAGATAATTCGAGGACTCAAAAATATCGGTAATTCTTTCAAGTTTTTTCGATTTGATACTCCAGAGGGTGCTGAGGAGGCTTTTAGCGCAAATTTTATCGTATTAAGGCTTTCCTGAACATTTTACAAGGATGAAGTCGTGAACATTCTTCCAAGTCGTTGATAACTTCAGTCTAGTGTTTTTTTTAACAGTGGCTTGATATCATGAAATTTCATGGTCACCCTCCTACATAAAATCTTGAGATATTCCTTTGTGACCTTCATTGTGCTCCATTGAATAGACATCATTTGATTAATAATTATATTTAAATGAATACACATCATCAATATTTACTTCATTTTGACAAACAGTTTATTTATCATATCAATATTATTTTTTTATTATTAAATTCATTTTCAAAGTACGCCTCCATCAAATCCACCCACTCATATTTTCATATGATTTCCAATTTTTTTTTCTCTTTATTTATTCGTATTAATGATTTTGTTCGTAAATTTCCATTATTTTTTATGTCTAATTTGAACTTCTTATCCATAATCGCACACACTCTTTGTGTTTTTCTTTCTTGTCAGATCGATTTTGTTTCATCGTTTCATCATCATCAGGTATTATTACACAGCTTAACAAAATAAAATCGATGTGCTTGCTTTTAGAAATCCCGGAACACGTCAAAAAGATTTTTCAATCCTGATTATTTTCCACTTTGAAATTTTAAAATTCACTGATTCGTGTTTGTTTTATGAAATAATGAAATTTGTATGGAAAAGAGCCATTTTCCCTTTAAGTTGAAATTATTAAATATCAAAGTTTAAACTTTTCTGAGGTTAATTTTGTTCCAAAGTGTCAAGTAATTTATATTTTTAGAAAGAAGGCAAAAAGAACTAACAGAAAATATAAATTTTTTCAGAATAAGCCCGCATAATATTCAATTTATAATAAATTTTGTTCTAAAGATACATAAAAAAATGAGTTTTTTCTCTTTTTTTGTATTTGTTACCTTAAAAAGCTCAATAAAATTTCGCTAATTACATTGAAACTTATATTTTCTGTTAGCTCTTTTTGCCTTCTTTCTAAAAATATAAATTACTTGACACTTTGGAACAAAATTAACCTCAGAAAAGTTTAAACTTTGATATTTAATAATTTCAACTTAAAGGGAAAATGACTCTTTTCCATACAAATTTCATTATTTCATAAAACAAACACGAATCAGTGAATTTTAAAATTTCAAAGTGGAAAATAATCAGGATTCAAAAATCTTTTTGACGTGTTTCGGGATTTCTCAAAGCAAGCACATCGATTTTATTTTGTTAAGCTGTGTTATTATTTTCATTTTTATTATTATGGCATCATCATTATCTTCTCACTTTGATATTAAATGAAATACAGCCATTGATACATAAAATAAATAAATAGTTAAAGTTATAAATTTTCTTGATAAAATTTTTTTTATGTACACAAAGATACCTTTTATTTTATTTTTATGTGAGTACTCTTAAAGTGATAAAAAAGGACTCAAAACAAATAGAGATAGACAAATAAACAAAATACTTAAATGAAAATAATGATATCAGATACGTGAGTGTGTGAATCTGCTTTTCTTTGAAAAGAAAAACTTTTTTTTTGCGATACGATACAATAAAAATAATAAAAAAAATAATAATAATCGAAAAAATAAATATTATATTAAAATGATTGCATGAAAAATTTAGACAGATATCGAGAGAGAGTGATGAGATTAATATTATGATAGATTGACGAATATTTTGGCATGATATTGATAAGTATTGGCGTTGGATTTGCAAGAAAGTGGGATGAAATGTAGAAAAGCAGATCATTTTATGGCGTTTATTTTCTACTTTTTTATTATGGAAATGAAAAATGGCAGATGATGTGAAGGATTTTCATTTTGTTGCGTGAAAAATGCTGAGAATGTTTTTACAGTTTATTTGAATAAATTTAACGATTCAAGCAATTACCGTAAAATCAAATTTGATGAAGTTTGTTGATCAAAAAAAAAAATGTGAGGATAAGCGAAAATAAAATGTAAAATTTATGTGAAAAGTGGAAATGGATTTTAATGTCAATAATAATAAAAATAGGTGACGGATTCGGATGACAGGATAAATGTTGATTTTGATGCTGCATAAAAAGAAACTTTTCTGGAAATATTTGGGTGAAAATTTAAGTAAAAATTTTGGGAAGGTCAAAAATTCCAAAAAGATCGGAAAATGGCCAGTCTAACCAAAAATGGCCAAAAAATCGTCACTTCCAGCAAGGTTTAATATCGAAAATTTCGGATTTTTCCGATTTCACTTATAATTTTCTGGTTTTTAAGACCATTTCCCTATATTTTACTAAAAAAACTCTGAAAAAAGCTTCACAGTGATAGTGAAACTTATTCAATTGGTCTTATTTGAGGTTTCGGTGTGATGAAATCGGTTGAGTTATTTTTGAAGAGTTAAATTCAAGTGACCAAGTTTTTTGAGTGAATTTTTAACTTCTTTGTACATTCGACCTTCTCATTTTTCTTGCATTTTTTGTACAAAAAAAGGAAAATAATATAAATGTTAACTTTCTTTTGTAATTTTTTTCCATTTAAAAATATAAATACGAAATAAACAACAACAAAAACAACAAAAAAATTAATCTTGATGTAAACATTCACCTTTTCTGTTTATTTTCCATTTGTCATCATCATCATCCTACCTTTTCTCCATTCTACCTCTATTTTTCTATATTTTTTTTTTATTTATTTGTTGATTTCCTAAGCATTTGAAACCCTGAAACAATAATTGCTTCTCATTCCTTCTTGTTTGCTTAATATTTATTTTCAACATACACACACACACACACCTTTATCACACATTTGAATCCTAAATAATACATCTCATTCCGAAATGACAAAAAAAAATTCTCATTTATTTACATGTTTTGTTCAGGTTTACCATTGAACGAAAACCATCCGTACAAACACACACACAAATGAAAACACACACAAAATGAAAACACAATAAAATATTTTAATTTTCGTTTTTTTTTGTATTCTTGTTGTTATTATTGCAGAATGCCAATAAATAGAAAAGCAATTATTATTTTTATATTGAATAACAAAAAAAAATAATAATAATAACTGAACATCAACAAGTGTTAATGGGAAATTCTATATATTGTGCTTGATATTGATTTGTTTGTGATATGCCATGAATTGATGAATAAATGGGAGTTCAGTGTGTCAGCAATGTGTCAATTTATATATTTTTTTTTTGTTGGAAGAGGAATTAAAATGAAATAAAATAATGAAAAACAGAGGAGAAATTTAACAAAAACAAGAAAATTATTCAAGTGAATTAAAATGTTGAAATGAAATGAATGAGTAGAGATTGTTGTGACAGATAATTTGAAAAGGAAATTAGGTCAAAGCTCATTCTTTTTTATTATTATTATTTTGAGTGATGTCATGTGTAAAGAAATTGGACAGATAATAATTGCATTGAACTCTAGAACTCGTTTAGAAAGGCAAAAATAAATGTCAATGAAAATTATAACTAATGATCATTGTTCAGGAAAAGAAAATCAATCATAACACAAAAAAAATGAAATTTCAAAACCAGGCGTGAAACTTTTCCGTGTCTCATTTGACATTGATTTGTTTCCTTTTAAAGACTTTAATGGATGATGATGAAAAAAAATTCTTTAATTTAACTTTTTCTTTGGCGTTTTTACAGTGAAAAGTTTGTTGTACCTTGTGAAGGCAATAGGAAAGGAAAAAAGTAAAAATAAATTCAATTAAGTGATTGATTAATTGCCTTTCTTTATAATTGACATCCTACAGTAAATGGTTTTCTTGTAAGAGGATATAAAAAAATTTTTATAAGTGACACAAAAAAAGCAGGTCTAGGGTAAAGTTTTTGACAGTGAATTATGATTTTTATGATATAAATTATTGATAAAAATATTTCTTTTAAATGACATCTGGTGAGCAAAATTTGAACTATGACTTGAAAACGCTTCCAAATACACTTCGCTCGCAGTGATTCATGTCGAACACTCGATTGGCCACAATTCTTGCTTTATTGTCGCAATTTTGGCACTAATAAGCTCTGAATAAGTCATTCTTAGGATAGTGATTCAAAAGAACATTTTAAAGTGACATCTGGTGACTTAATCACAAATTATCTCATTTTCTTTAAGAAAATCAATCAAAAATCAAATCAAAAACCGTATGAAAATGCCCTCCTTTCAAATTTGCCTGTTTAAAATCCTCCAAATTCACTTTTGGTGGTTTACAAATTTAAATTCTCTCTAAAACAGCGACATCTGTCCAACCGAATCATGAACCATGCAAAACTTATATTCAAAATAAAAGGATTTCTTTAAAGTCAAATATTTATTTTAATCATAAATCTCCATTTCAAAACTTAACAATTTCTCTCACATTTCCCTGCCTCTAGGATATAAATTTAATATTTTTTTTCAGTAATTTCCTTTTATATGCAAAAACTACACAATTTACATTAAAATGAATAAATCGCATATAATCATACCAACTGACACACTTTCCGATACAATACAGCACTTATATAGACATTTTTTTACTTGTATTGCGAAAATCAAAATCAGAGACAATAAAATTTACATAAATTGATACCGATGGCAAGTTTTACGTCTA
Source organism: Culicoides sonorensis (assembly GCA_900002565.1). Classification (NCBI taxonomy): domain Eukaryota; kingdom Metazoa; phylum Arthropoda; class Insecta; order Diptera; family Ceratopogonidae; genus Culicoides; species Culicoides sonorensis. The sequence goes on along the minus strand of LN483401.1, from coordinate 611,777 downwards.
CAGATAAATTCATTTTATTTCGTTATCGCTTTTCCCATAAAGCTAAGTAAAATTTTCAAAACGTTTCCATACAAAATTTATATTTAAATATTGCCGATCATGCAGCTGTCTCTCATGTACATTGTACAAAGATAAACTAATATCTCAAAATAAAAAAAAAAAAATAAATATACACTTATATGTGAAATGAAATGATATAAAATAATGAATGGAAGAAGGAGTTAAATTTCGCATGATGGTGTATAAAATATTATGAAGTTGATGTTGAAACAGAAATTCAATTTATTTATAAAGGATGTAAATTTCCGGTTTGAAAATTATTTTAAGTTTCATCATTTGATATTATGAGAGTGTCTCTGATACCATTTTTTTTATAGGTGGGTTATAATAAGTGTTATACTAAGTAATGTAGTTATTTTTTTTTAAATGTCATCATCGATGGAAATCAATATTTATTTTAAATAAAATGAAATGAAATGAAAATGTATCCATTGAAAAGGATATTTATCTTTTTCCATTCGTTTTCTGTAGTATTATTTGTGTAGGAAAATTTGTTTGAATTTGAAATTACATTTCTTTTCTAAGTTTTATTAAATATAATAAGAAATTTTACTTCAAATATGATGGAAACGCCTGGTGTTTGATATTAAATTTAATAAGAATTTTTATTGCAAACATAATGAAAACGCCTGGTATTTTACGTTTAATTTAATAAGAAATTTGATTTTAAATATTATGGAAACGTCTGGTATTTTGTATTAGATTAGATTGGATTAGATATGAAAAGGCGTCTACATCGGTATCTAAATTACCCGTGACCTGTGAATATTCTAATGGTCCACCTTAACTGTATTTTTGATAAGTTCAACAGTTTCTCTGCTCTTTTTGAACATGGACCATGAATGAAGCGTTTTGATTGGCTTAGTTGGAGTGTTTCATCCCAATATTTTTGGAATTTGTCTCGAATTCATTGTTTATTTCTCGAACTGGCAGTAACTATGAAGACCACATTTAATACCTCCTGCTCTTTGAGCTTTAGCAGATCCTTTTCTAGCTAATTCATCTATTTTTTCATTTCTTTCAATCCCACAGTGGCCTGGAACCCAAATGATTCTTAAATTATTTTACTCACCTAGTTATTAAGTGCTATCAGACATCTCCATACTTGACGAGATTTTATTTTTGATTGCGATAAGGCCTCAAGAGAAGTCTTGCTGTCTGACGCTATTACTATTTTTCTGTTTGTGTATTCTTTGGACAGCAAATATTCACATCATAATTTAATGGCTTGCACCTCAGGCTGAAAAAAAGTTTCGGAGTGTTCAACGTTATCGTAAAATGACCAATTTGTATCTCTCCCGTAAACACCAAAACCAGTTCCCCCTTCAGTTTTAGACCCATCAGTGAACCATGTTTCTTCCATATCATTTTGAATGACATTTTCTTCTTTCCAAACTACCTCAGAAGGGAAATAAACATCAAAATTATGCGAAAAGACATACTTCGTGTTCATTGAGTCTAAGTTTTCCTTTCTATTGGCCTGGTTAAGGTTCATGAGCGATGTTAAAATAAGGTCACAAAGAGCAGTATTAAATTTAACTTTAAATTTTATTTCAAAGCTAATGGAGACGCCTGGTCTTTAAATTAAATTTAATATGAAATTTTATTTCAAAGCTAATGGAAACGCCTGGTATTTTACGTTAAATTCAAAAACTGAACATAAAAATGAATGAATATAAAAAAAATAATCATAAATAATGTTCAATTGCACTGATTTTGCTTTGATTTTTTTCCCTTTGCTTTATTCTTTATTTATTATTTTATTGAACCAGACACTCTTTTATTGGAATCAATGTTTGCTTTGAAGTCCTTTTTTTATATTTATTGTATTTTTCCATCCATAATTCAACAGCAAGAGAAAAATAAATAGGAATGAATGATAATAAATTTTATATTGTTAAAAAAAATATAATAAAATAAAATAAAACAAAAAGGAGCGCAATAAAAATTTATTTTGATCTTAAAAACGGGAAGAAAAATTTTCTTTTTCAGAGAAAACAAAAATAATATTTATTGAATTTTAAAAGGAGACTCCCATTGAGAAAACTGTTTGATTTCTTCTTTTGAATTTTGTTTTTGACTTAATTTATGTTGAAATTCTAAATTGGAACAACTCAAATCAATAAATAAACATTAAAAAGGAAGTGATGAAACAATTTTAAATAAAAATAATCATAAATTTATATAAAATGACAGATATATGGCAGTAATATTCCGTACTGCTCCACTTATTATGTATTTTTCCCAAAGGAGGTCATACATTAAAAGTAATACATTAAAAAAAAAAAACAAAATAATATTTATTGTATACTTAGCCAGAATATTCTCATTGCATATCCATGCGATTTCATTGAAACGATAAAAATTTTCCATTTCCATATCCGATAAATACTACAATCATAATAATAAAAATAACAACAACAACAACATCAACACTGTGTAATGTTACAAATTTTACATTGAAACTGCGATATATTTTGTTATTCATCCGCTTCTTCGCTACACAATTTTATCTGCTGCTGCTGTTGTTGTTTGTTTATTTATTTATTGTGTCCTGCATAAAATTACACGTACATTGCAATTTGTGTTTTGTGTCTATGTTGATGATAATTTTTTTTTTCATTTTATATCACATCGTGTAAGATGATAAAGATGAATACAGTAACAGTAACGATAAATTGTATAAATTACAAAGAAAAATAAATTATTGAAGCGATTCAATTTTATCTGCATTGTTTGTTGAATTTTATTTGTTTATTGTGTGTTATCAATTGTCGTTTGCGATGTTTTTGGTTCACATTTTGATTGTGATATTTATGTTTGAATTTCGTTAAATTTTACAGGATTTGAATCCGATTGAATCAAGTCGGTTTCCTGTGCTTTTGATAGTGCATCGACATATTTTTTGTTAACACTCTATATTTTTATTTTTTTTTGGTGTCCTAGCAACGAAAGCTTTTCATAAAAACAGCAATTAAATTCATTTTTGTTACAATAGAATCAAATTTGTATAACAATTAAAATTCAATTTATTTTCATGTTTTTGTGTGAAAATGACTTAAAGGCAATATAAAATGTATAGAATGACTCGTCTATGCAAATATTTTACCATTTTATGGAAAAATTTGTTTGGATATGAATTTTTAGAATCTCAAATGTGACCATTCCTCGTTATGCGCTGAGTTAAGACTAGAAATGGTGGCGGTTGCATCAGATGCCAGGATATGGGCCCAAATGATGACCAGTAGCCTTGAACAGCCTCTCTAAATATCTGAACCTGAATAAATTGAAACGAAGCTTTTACCAGGTCTCAATCTGATTCTTCAGTGAACTTTACATAAAAATTCTCACTCAAATTAAACGAAAATCAACTCAATTTTTAATATTTCCAAAAATTTAATTTCAATTTAAATTCATATCCCAATCAAATTCATTTCAATTCATATGATTTTTCGACTTAATTTAACTGACGCTTCATTTAAATTTTAATTTTTACTCAATGAATGAAAACAATTAAAGTAAAAAAAAAAATCTAAAACGTGATCGTAAATGGAGAAGACGAGCGCATTTTTGTAAAAAGAATTCACAAGACAAAATTCGTAAGTTTTAAGAAGTTTGAAGGTTTTTCTGCGGTTTTTTTTTAAATTTCGTTGAATTTTCTCGGTTCTGGTAATTTCTATGATTGTGAAAATTTTTTCCATTTTGGAAAATTCGGCCATTTTGCTGACACAGACGGGCATGAGAACTCACAATTATTGCATTTTATTCCATATCAACAAGAATTGCACAGAAAACGAATGCAACAAAAAAATTGACCTGAATACAATTTTCAACAGTTTTCACTTCAGCACATTCTATTATTGTGTGATATTTAAATATTTTTATCATCATCATAATTGTTTTTCATTGAAAAGCATTTTTTTGTTGTTTTGTTTTAAAAAATGAACAAAAAGTAATTTTTTTTGACTTCATTTCAATGAAATTTCAATGAAATATTTTTAAAAATAAATTCATAATTGTGTTCTTTTTATTATTTTATATTTTTTAATTCATCTCAAGAGAATCTCGTTAATTTTGATTTTAATTTGGGTAAACAAAAAAAAATTAAATTTATTGATTTATTTTATAAATAAATATTTTTATACGTAATACCCACAAACTGTTTATTCATCGTGTTGTTAAATAATAAAAGACAACAAAAAAACACACACAAAAAAGTTGGTAAACCAAAGTTTTTAATTACTTTTAAAAATAAAAATAAATAACTTTACCTGTGTTGAGCATTTTTTGTTGCCTTTGGAATGGGATTTTATTCGTGATAAGTTTGATCAGTTGCTACATTGAGGGAAAATAAATATGTAGGTTAGTCCTATTTTAACTTCACCAATTATTTTCCCATTTCAGCTCATTGTTTTACTATAAAATAAAAGGATTTTCTTTATTGTAACATTGGATCATCATAAAAAAAGGTCTTATATCCTCATTTTTTCAATAAAAGTAAAAACAAAAAAAAAAAACAAGACAGAGAGAAGAGTAATTTTACATGAGATGCATACAAATGACTAATAATAACTTTATTTCCTTTTATACCTTGAAGATGATTTTTTTTTGTTTCACAACTTTGGAATTTTAAAAATTGTTTAATGTGATGAAGAATTACGAAGAAAAAGCAAAAAAAATGAGGAAAACCATTCAAAATGAAAAATATTTTGCTACATTTTGTGTTATCTCTTAGTTTTTTTTTGTTGTTTTTTTCATGTTACTGGTCTGGCCTTCTTATATGGCTTTATTATGTATTTTTATTAATAGCCTCTTAATGTTCTTTTTTATCTCTTTTTTCAACTTTTCCATTTACCTTCCTTGGCTTACTTTTCCATTTTTTTTATCCAAAATAAAATCATTTGAATGAAAATCCGTTCAAAATTGGAATCAAAATCATCATGTTTAAATACTGGCAAATGTACATTACCAAAAAGTAAAATGATTGTTTTGGGCTATTTAGTTAAATGATGATGATGATTTGATATGATAAAGAAGTAAATGGCATGTAAAAAAACCACAATAATTGTTAAAGTAATTTTAAAAAGTAGAGATAAAAATTATGGGCTTATGGTCTTAGGTCTAATTTATCATGATTCTTGACCTGGATAAGAAAATTGAAGTTCAGAGTTTTTGTTACAAGTTTAAATCTGATTTAATGACATCCATTCACTTTTCAGAGTTTATTCGATCTGTAGATGGCGCTGAAGGTTAATTTTTGCTTCATCTGAGTTTTTCTGAAAAAGTTTTCAAAAGTCAAGTCGCAGATGGCTAAATAGAAAAAGATAACATGCAAGTATGTTCATTTAGTGTTTTCAATTTTGACTCAGCAGATAGCGCTGAGTGACAATTTTGACTCAGCAGATTGCGCTGAGCAACAATTTTGTTTCATACTCAGATAAACGAATTCAAAAAAGCAAAATCAAATCAGAATTTGACTCATTGATAACCTTAGAACTAATCGAGAAGCTCCTAAGTGTCCTTACAGCAATTTTTGTGAGGCTGCAAAATTCCTTGAACATTTATGTTAGCTGGCTATTTTAAAATTCATTTACGTCCATATGTGTCTTATCCCTTTTTTAATTTCAAATAAATGCGAAGTTAATTGTCAATCCAATTCCATAGTTTTCTTTTCCCAATTATATGAGAGATTTTAAGAAAGCGATTTTGATTTTACAATCTAACCTTTATTAAATGTGAAAAGCAATAATAATATAAAATAAGCTTGTAAGATAACCTTTTTCTCTCCTTTCTCTTTACAATGAACTCTTTAATATTTTTATTATCATATTCTAACTTTAATGTCCTTAAATCCATTGTGGTCTTGTATCGTATAACATATAAATTTATATAAAAGAGAAAAACGGGTTATAGTGCTGACATTTCATTTCAAGCATTCAACATTTTTAATACTAATATCAATGATGTTTAAATGGTTGTTATAGGGATAAAATTAAATAAAAAGAAGTAAAAAAAACAAAAGGAGAAAGGTTAAAACTTGTTAACTTTTGTTGCCTTAGGACTTTGTATAAGCAATATAATAATAATATAAAAATTGGGTCTAAAGAAAGAAAATGAAAGCAAGTGTGTGTGTTTGTATGTGTCTGAGTTAATAGAACAGTGGTTAAAAATAAAAGAAAGATAACTTTATTTATTATAATTTTTGTTCCTATTTGTTTTATGTGAATTTTTGGGTCAATGATGTGGCATTTTTAAATGTGAGTTTTTTGAAGTGTATTAAACTTTTGAAACAAATCCACTTATTTAATTGAACTTTGACATGGAACATTAAGAGTCACACTGTCATCTCATTTCCTTTTAAATGAGCATTGAAGCTTTGCATTACTTATTTCCTATGATCACATTTTAATTATTTCATTTAATTTTTATTTATAGCTGATATTAACAGGACTCTGTATCATGAGTTTGGCTCGTCGAAGGAATCGTTACAGTTATTTGGTGAGTGACATTATTTTTGTCTCTTAAATGAAATAAAATTTATTTTATTTTTTATTTTAGATAAAATTATCTGGTGCATTTGGATTAGCATCTGCACTAACATGTGCCTTGGTGACTGTAACAACCACTGTTTTGCACATGAGTCGTTTACAATCGTTACGCGAATGTGACTACCAAGTTAAGACACGTACCTGTACTTGTTACACACAACCACAAGCTGACAATTTAGTAACTGAAGATCCGGGTGTACGCTTTGTATTTGACTCCACAGCAGATTGTGGTGTTGTACATGGAGCATTATATTCATGTTTGCGTGCAGTATTTGGATTGTCAGTAGCTGGTGTATTGGTTGCCGTTTTTAGTTGTATGTTAGTTTATCAATTGTTGAGGTATGTCCTAATTTTAAACCATAATAAATTATGTATGGTAATTTTATTTCTTTTCCTATTATTTTACAGTCATGAACGAAAAAAGATGTATTGGGAACAATTAGAATTACGATGTCGTTCATTGTATTCAACTCAGCCACCACCATCTGTTTCAACAGTTGGACCAATTATAGGCACTCCTCGTAATACGGCATGTCGTTGTTGTGAGCAATGTCATGCACATAGAAATGCTTTAGCAACTGCCACATATCCATGGGAACCTGAAAGTCGATTTTGGATACCAGGACAAGCTGGTAATTTTTACTCACCAAATCCAGGTAGTGATGACATGACACAAGGACCTCGTCAATTACAAGGTCGAAATACAAACAACACAGGAAATAGAGGTCCTGGATGGAGTTGGCCAAGAATGCCTTGGCAAAGGGCAAATGATCAACGTGGTTTCCGTCAAACTCCTTCAAGTCCTGACTCTCAATATGGTTTCTCGAATAATTCAGTGCCTGATGGTGCAAATGCAACCGCTATGACGACTGTTCAATCTAATTACACGCTAATTAATGCTCCATATGGAGTGTGGGGACCTCCACCACCATATAGCGATCCTAATAGTCCAGCAAGGAGAATGAACAATAACGGAAGATATCAGTATATAAGTTCAGTTCCAATGCAAGCAATGCAACCAACTACTGTTGTTATTCAAGGTGAGATGCAAGTAGCTAACGTGCAAAATGTCCAAACGATTGAACATCATCAGAGATCTGTTGAAACACCTCCAATCACATACAGTCCATCAGCACAAGCACAACTCTTGGCAGCAGTACCACAAATGCGAAAACAGAGACAACAACAAGCCATCAAATATAACAAGGATTCATCGAATTTTGAGAATACCCAATCAGATAGTGATGGCCCGTCACGTGATAAGTTTTCCAATACCTTACCTGTTCGCAAAGTAAAGAAACGTCACATTGATTATAATCAAGGTGGGAAAAGCATTGGAGCAGGTGCTAACAATGTTACGCAACAGCGTGTCACTGTACAAGAAATTTTCAGAAATCAAACTACTGTGGTTGAGCATGAATATAATGAGCCATCAGTCGTTGTTAATGCTCCTGGAACTAGTACAAGACCGGATACGCAACAGCATGATGAACAAAATATCAATGTGAGACATAGTCGACGATCAAAAATGACATCTAAAGGTGTTGAAAATACTGGCTTTCAAGAACATGCACAAAATCCTGGACAGGAATCTGATCATTGTAAACAAGGACAAGAACCAGCAGAATCAGAAGTGTATTTTGGAGATGTCAGTAGTTGTTGTAATATCTCAGTTCAAAATGACAACTTTTATGATGATAGTAGCAGTAATGGAGGACATCGAAATAAGCGTTCAACTCCAAATACATCATCATCTGATAAATCATTCAGTAAAGAAGACGATGATTATCTTGCACAGAGATTTGGGAAACGTGAACCTTCTGTTCGTAGTCGTTTACCATTCCCACAAATTCCTGAAATTTATGACCCATCTCCTGTTGTATCACCACGTGCATCTCTCATCCCTAAAGACATTTCACGACAAAGTATGTGCTCTGTAGACTCATCAACTGGAGATAAAACAGATTTCACAGATTTATCACCTGCAACTCCAATAAATCCACCTTATACCGTCAATAATGAACCAAGTCCATTTGTTGCCTCAATTCCATACTCGTCAAATGACCAAAGTCAGGAAGCCCATAAACGCCTTACAAAAAATCTTCAAGATGTTTTCCTAAATACCGAAATGAATGGCAAGACATCAAGTGATACATCACCCTTAACAATGATAACATATGACCATAGTTCAGGTCCTTCCCCCACATTCAATTATGCTGGCGGGCAACAAAGTTCAGCGTCATCATCAATGCGATCCCCCAAGAATTTTAATGTTAATTTAACACCAAAATCTCGGTCGTCATACAGATCAAACGATGCAACGCCAATTAAACACAGTGAAAAATTGACATCATCCCCTTCCGACTGTTGGCAAGACCAACATGACCGAAGATTGTGAAATGAAGTTTATGTTTAGTAGTGTAAATTTGATGTAAATACTTAATTTGATAATAATATAAAATTATGATTAGCAAAAAAAATGTGTTAAGATAAATAATAAATAAAAATGCGAGCTTATAATAAAATTAATGCTAAATAAAACTTAATTTATAGCTGCTTAAAATTAGATAGAATAATTTGATATTAAAATTAATGTACCGAGCCCATAATTCATTTGGTCTTCATACAAAATTGAGGTAGATTTAAAAATAAGGCCTTTAAAAAATAAATAAAAGTATTAGCTAATGTTAAATCATAAAAATAAATTAGATTATTAATGATGAAAAGTAAAAATAAATATACAGTTAAATGTATTTTGTAGTTGACCCGGCCTATAAAGACTGTTAAACAGGACACGTTTCATTCCTTCCTTGGCCGTTTTATAATTATGATGATGTTTCAATTCAAAAATGTCTAAACCATTTTCCATGAGAAGCCTGTCCTGTTATAAAAATAAAATAATGATTAAAGTATGTTAAAATGTAATAATTAAGTTGAAAAAAAATATGAAAAGAAATAAAAATTAATAGAATATTTATCAGAAATGATGAGAATGGTGTTTTACATTTCCTATAAGTTTTTAAGTTCATGCTGAGTTCTGTCTGTTTTTGAGTTCTTTAATTCCAAAGCAATCAAAAGCTATGAAGGCGTCAAAATCTTTAATCTAAAAAAAGGCAAATTTTATCTTTTTCGAAAGTGCACCGTTTTTCAAGAACTATTTTTAACGGTCACTAAACACGTGACTGAATTTCAAATGAAATTTAGTTAAAATTCTTGCCACAAAGGAGATTTGAGTTCTTTTTTATTTATGGATGTTATCCGGAGATGTGAAATGAATTTAGTTTGAATTTCACAGAATGACTATAGAATTGAGGTAGGTTTGTTTTGTTGGAAAGCGAAGTTCGTCAGTTGGAGCTCAAAATATTTTCATATTAGAGATTTTTCTTGCTAAATCTTGCTAAGTTTTTTTTACAAAATTGCTCTGCAAAAAAGTTGGCTTCAAAAGTATAAGAAATTTCGAAACACCTCCAAAATGTTTTTCAGTGTTGTTAATTTTCTAATATATAACTGATAAAGTATGATGTCGATTTTTGTTTGTCGAACAGTGTCACAGAGTGTCAAAAAATTTAAAAAATGGCATTTTATAACTTTTCTCATTGTTTTGTCCAATTTTTTTCGATTTCAATCAATAAATTATACGAAAAAATAGTTTTAACCGTCACTTCAAATAATTTACCGCTTACGTACGTAACTTCCAAAAACCCACCATGCATTTTCTTCACACACCATTTCGCAATCTGTCAAATAAACGTCAAACGTTATTTCACTTCAGTTTAGTTGAGACATCGCGTTCGAATGGTTGATTTTATTCGTCTCTGCAAATTTAATCATAATAACAAGAAAAAATACATAAAAAAATCAAAATATATATGATTTTAAAAGCAATGAAATACTTGTAATAAGTGTGGAAAGTGAAAAACAGTAATATTTTAACGTATAAAACTAAAACACAAGGATCAAAATGTCGTGGGGAAGTGAATTATGGGTAAGTACAAAAGATTATGGACACAATTTTGGAAGCAGACTCGCCCTATTTGGATACACACATACATACTCGCATACGCATACGGCATATATGTAAACATGTATAAAATGGCTAAAAAAATGCATTTAAAAGTGCCTTAAAATGAATCAAATAATGAAGTAAATATGCATCAAATTAAAATAATAAGAAAAATAGAAGTTAAATTAAATGAAAAGAAAATGAGAGAAAGAAAGAAAATTATTGGAAAATATTCGTATAATAAAATTATAAGAAAAAAATTATTGAATTTAAAAAAAAATTAAAAGAAAAATTCCATTTTAAATAGACGTTATATGTGTGAGCTTCTATACATCATCATACGTGTATCATAGTGATACACGTTTATATGTAGATATAAATTGAATATAAAGGCACAAGTGAATCAAATAAAACTGCTTTTATAGTGTTTTGTGTATATATTTTTTATTTTTTTATTACTAGAAACCTGATTATAATTTTTTTTTTATTTTAGTATATTTATAAAAGTAGTTTGTTCAGTTCATAGTCTTTTTCTTCTTGTCTGTTTCTGTTTTTTTTTGCATTCCTTTCTAATATCAACATAAGATACACAGAAAACATTCGATTAGTTTGAATCTAAAGAAAAAAATCTTATGTATGGTTTGAAATTTCAAAAAATAATGAAAAAATTCCATGAAATGCGTTTTTAATTCATTATTGATTGTGTTGAAATTGCACAAAATTCATTCTTATTCGATTAAAGTCCAGGAAGATGTCTGATAAGAAAAATGTGTCGTCTGCATGACTTGAAATGAACTTGAATGAGAATTGAAATTGATCAAATTCGAGCAGGTGGCTGGAAAATCAAACAGTTAGAAGCCAAAACGAGTTATGTCACTTCAATATGAGCAATGAATCGTAAAATGTGTTAAAATGTATCATAAAACTTCTATTGAAAGAAAAATGACTCACAAATCTAAGGAAGTTCACACTTAATTTAATATTATGAATCAGCTGAAAGGTGTCGCATCACAATTTTAATTCAAAATAAAGCATATGAATAATTTTCAACGCCGAACGTCCAGAAATTTCTCCATTTAATTCAAAAAATTGACAAAATCTTCACAACTCATCAAATATTTCAATTGCAATTCAAAAAATGCATATAACCAACTTACAGCTTACAGTTCGCAGATTAAAAGAAGTGAAAAATTGTATAACAAACCAGTTTTGTTTTCGGTAAATTCGACTTCATTCAACTTCATACTTCAACTCATACATTTAATAATTGCAATTCAACAATTTTTTAAATTTAATCAATATTGCAATACTAATAAAAATAAAATGAAAAAAAAAAAACAAACTCCAGTTATTTTTTTTATTAAAAGCTTTAATAATAATAATAATAAAAATAAACATAAAGCTGGTCGTTGTTGAAAAATGTTCTCGTTTTAATGAAAAAAATAAAAGTACAGTTCGAAAACGATTCAAATTGAAATGCAACTGTGAAATGCAACAAATGAGTGTGTACATGCGTGTATGAAATGGAACATTTAAAAATAATAATTTGTTGGGACATGGCAAGGACAAAACATTCTTATTAGAATTCAAAACGTTTAATCCAATTTTTTCGATAATATTTCACTTGAGTTGTGCTCGATTGTGTTGAATTGTGTTGAAATGTGTGACAAATTGTAAAATAAATAAATAAAATTCTTTTTTTTTCTTCATCTACTTTTAAGTACAAATATAATTAGTTTTAATGAAGTTTCAATAGAAGTGCAATGTTTGTGTTGCATTTAAAATTATTGCAGGTAATAGATAACGATCTGTTCGTGTGAAAATGTGCATCTGTAAAAAAAATGCTTAATGAATTAAAAACAGATGGTTAATTTTTTTTATTTAGTAAAATCTTGATTTAATGTTTAATTTTTTTGGTTTTTTTTGAAAGGTCATGTTGAGTTGAATTGAATGCACTTTATTGGATTTGTTGTAATTTTATTGAAATTCTGTATGACAAAATTGATCAAGTGCTTTTTGAAATACTGCCTGCGAGAGTCAGCATTGAAGTTTTAAAGCAAAAGGTGAAAACCTGGTATCTTTGTTCACGAGGAGGCGTTAAATATTTGAGATATGGGCTTATAGTCAAATTTTGTCTCTTTAAATGCGATTTTTAACCCCGTGATTGCTTAAAATCTGTAGGAAAGCAAGGACAGAAGACGGACACTCAAAACCGCCGTGGAAAAGCCACATCTGTGATCTGTAACATACCGCTACGATATCTCAACTGTCACTGCAGCTGAACTGGAAAACGACCTTAAGCCGAAGTCAATCAGCTGCGGCTGTTGAAATTTGGACTCTGGGGCGTTTTACGAGGGATAGCTTGGCTACCCATGAGATTTGGGCAATGTATGGAAATTTTTATCATAATTTGAAAGAATTTCTCATCCGGGTACCCTCAACAATTAAAGCCAGATACTCAGATTTCCAGGACTTGAGGTCTTGTGAATGCTAGTAACCGTCATTGTTAGCAGCTATCCCATAATTGGATAAATTTCCAATTCGTGTAGTTTTTAATTAGTCTGTAGTGAGCTAGGGCCTTATAAATGACTGTAGATCGATGGGAGAAGTATTTTTAGTGGTTTTACCCCCCTTCCAACCTTTTTGAGTCTTTTTAAGGCCTTAACAAAACAAAAAATTTCCATTTTGAACCGCAAGAACTTTTACAAGGACTTCACATCGATATACCATGCTGTTTTCTGATCTGGTGGCTCTTGATTTCAATCGAGGAGGAAAATCAACATTTTCCTTTAATTCTCGCATAGTAATATTGAGCTTTTGAGGAAAGTTCAGTCTTTAGTACATGTATTTTATAAAATTGGATGAAAACTTATGGAATTAACAATTCAAAACTACTCATTCAACTCCAATCACATGCAATAATGTCATCATTTTTTTTCAATTTTATCTGCATTTTATCGGCACTTTGAAATTCAAATGCAAATAATTTTAATTGAATTCAATTAAATCACTGCAATCGTCTCTTTAAGTCTTCAGTTCAAAATCAAAGTAAATTGATTGAGAACTGATTCAAATTCCATATAATTCAATGAAAAAAGTGAGCCACTCCACTTTTAACCAAAAAATGAGGGTGATTCAATGCTCAAATCAATGTCAATGTTGTTGTCATGACATCGTCAATTAAATAATTTGTATCAATAAAATAAAAAAAAAACCGAAAATTAAACAAATAACTTTACGATCACTTAAACGAAAAAAAAATGAGAAATATTTATAGTTTTTTTTTTATTTCCATTCAAGAAAATCCCACATAAATTATTATTTTTATGATTTCTTCATTCAATTTCAATTCCATTCCATTTCATTTCATCATAATTTTTTTTTAAGTTACTTTAGTTAGACATTCAAAATCTTAACATTCAAAGGCAGTGAAACTCCCTCCTTTTCTTAGTTGAAACAATTTGTTGTGTGTTGTTAAATATTTAATTCAAAATTGCATTAATTTAATTTTTTGTGCTGGTATTCCATTCATTTCATTTAGACTTTGTTTTAATTTTTTCTTGTAAATGTTTTTTTAAACGCGTACACGTATTGTGTCTTCATTTAATAGTTTTTTTTTTTTGTAAGTTTTCACAACAAAAAAAAAAATAACAACAAAAATTCAAAATATTATGGCTGTTTTCGTGTGTCATTTCATAGTTCATTCATAAATACACACGAAAAATATTATTTTACTTTCAATTTTAGATGTCTCAGGGATTTTTTTTTTCATCCAAATTCGCTTAAATCTCATTAAAGTTTGTTTTGGCCTTTGACAAGAAATTACGCTTGTAAAACTGTAAAATTTTTAGACAAAACTGTTATGATGATGGTACATGATGCGTGTTTCATACAAAAATATTTTTTATTATTATTACTTGAATTGAAATTTGAAATAAAATTAAAAATAATCAGAAAAAAATGTTGAAAGTGATATGTGTGTGTGTCTGTGTGTGTGTGTCTGTGTGTGTGTGTTCCATGAATGAAGTTTAATTGAGAAATTTGACACCATTTGTGTGTGAAGTTTTTTATTATTATTTTTTTCCTACATTTTTATTACATCTGTATTGTGTCAGTGTAAGATATTTTAATCGAGTAGTACTTCAAAAAAACACTTGTCGGGGTCAAATTTTATTAAAATTAAAATAAAAGTGAAAATTTTTTGAAATTTAATCATTAATCTTCTGAAATTGACGGGGATTTTACTTGAAATTAAAAGGAATTGAAAAAATTTTAATGCTCATGGCAGTCTGTGGACTTTGATTCGTGCTGTAAATGATTCAATTTTCAACCTTCTGATGCATGAAAGGCGATTTCGCATATTAAATGAGCTAAATTTACATAGGTAATGATCGGACATGGGAAAATTGTGAAGAATATAATTAAAAGAATCTGTATAAGAAATTGAATTAGTTCACATTGTTTCTCATTAAAACTCACTTTGAAATTATGTGAAAATGAAAAAAATATTACAGTGAAATTTATTCATAAAATTAAATAGAACATTTACATGCATCAGAAACTTTTGTGTATGTTTTTCATTTGTGTATTTGATGCACTATTTTAATGATTGATTTTTTTATAACTCCTTTCATGTGTGTGTGTGTGTTTTTTTTACAGTGAATTAACTTCAACTTCAAAGAAACTTCTATTGTTTAGAAAATGAAAATAGTAATAAAAAAAAATACACTTTTTCATTTCAAATCATTTACTTTTCCGTTTTTATTTTACTTTTTTAATATATTTTATGTGTTGACTTCATTTCAGATCAGATCGTGGCAGATTTTGTTTGAATTAGAGCAGGAAAGGAAAAGTACTTTTTTTTTGTTTGTTTTGAAGTGAATGCTACAAACAATATAAAATTCATGTGAAAATAGTCGGAAAAAAACAAATATGAGTGACACGTGTTTCATTAATTTTATGATGTTGATTCAATTTGAGAGGAATTTTCAATTACATGGACCCTCTTTTCAATAATTTCAATAAAAATTGTAGTTTTATTTTGAGCATTCGTGACTTTTGGTATTTTTTTTTTCAATGTTATGTGGAAATTGCACTCTGAATATAGTTTAAGGGTCTTCAAAGCTTTTTAAGGTCATGTTATGCTTTTTAATTTGAAACCTCAGTCTCAGGACCCTTAGGCGTGCTTCGATTCATGACGATTTTTCCTCAAAGAAAACGATGCTGACCAAGGGAAGTTCATGACGAGCGAGTGAGAGCCGATCATGGCCGATTATGACGGTAAATGTCTGATTTTGGCTAAATTAAGTGATTTAGGTTTGCCAGACTCTTAAACGATCTTTCTCTCTCTCTCTCTGAAACTCTCTCTTTTTCCAGAAAAATCCCAGGTTTGATGAAATTCATTTGTGATATTATTTTCATGATCTCTCTCTCGCTCTCTTATTGTTCATTTTTCTCTTAGAGAGAGAGATAAAGAGTGATTCGAAGAGAGAAAGACACTGAGAGTCGTATAAAAATGTCATTGATTAAGCAATTGTTTTGATAAGAATCGAATTTCTGTTCCATCATGATGCGTCATGCTGAATGTCATACAATCAGAAATCGCTCAAAAGCTTACACTTATCAGAATCGTAGATAAAAATAAAACAATCGTAATCTATGCTCATTTTAACAGAAAATTTAATATTTGATAAAAAATAATTGATACAATAAATTAAAAGTAAATACAACACAATTTTTGGTCATTAACCTTAATAAACTTTAAAAATCTTTTCATTAAATCTATAACTTTTAATAACAACAACAACAAAAGAATTCCATGAAATTATTAAGGTTAAATAATGAATTGAGCATCAAAGATTGAAATTAGAGAAAAAAAAACAAAGTTTCATTAACTATTAATAATTTTCTTATTATTTTGTATTTTTTCTTCCAATTAAATTTTTACCAAAACAAAACAAAAAAAGGTAATTAAGTCAAAATTATCGCAGAAATCATCGAAATATCTATTTGTAACTAACTTTACTTTACATTTCACTTGTAAGTGTGCGTGTATAACGGTAGCATGTCTAAAAAAAATTTTTTTTAAAGAATTTTGCTATTTCAATGCATGGAGCAAAGAAAGATGATACAAAACATAATCAGTGTAATTTCTCTTATTGTTTTAATAATAACAATTTTTTTGTTTGTAAAAATTAAAATGAATCGAAGCCGATTGTTGGTCATCATTCATGGTAACGCACAATTTAAATGAAGTTAAAAAATTTCATCATAAGAAGATTAAATGAGAGAGAGAGAGATGTTACATGTAACAAAAAATAACGGTTTTTCGTGATTTTTTCTTCCCTTCAAATATTTTGGTTAAAAAATTTTTATTTTACTTGTAGTTTAACCCTTTAAGAGGCGCCTGGGATCAAAAATGTCCATTTTAATGGAATTCATGGGCTTATTCAGTCGATTATTTTGAAGTGATTTCGTTGATAGTTTCATCGAGGATCAATATCTTAACGTTCATCTTGTCCAGGGACTTTTTAGTCCCTGTAACTTTGTATATTTCATACAGAAGATTTAAGATAAATGACATTTTCGAATTTTAAATCCCTTAAAAACGATTTAAAGCCTTTCAACTGAGGGCAAAATTTAACTGAATTTGTGCCTTGATTCTTAAATGTATCATGTCGAAGGGTTAAAAAAAATATTAAATTAATCACATTTAATCAATTTTACAAATCACTCATCTTCCATTCCAAAAATTCTCAATCTGTTTAATATCAAAATAAAAAAATTTCCAAATTAAAAGTGATTAAATGTGTTATGATCAAATAATATTAAATAATATCGATAAAAATAAACACTTATGAAATATTATATCAACAAAATTGACGTTCAACCGTTTAACTAATGGTTATTCATTGAAAATTTTATATATTTTGATTCATAATTTCTCATGTAATTTATGCAAGTCGTTTAAAATTTTTTTTTTAATATTAATAATTACAAATAATGCGATTAACGATGCCATGCCATGTTATGAAAAAAAAATTGAAAATGAATTCACGTTTAAATTGAATAAAATAAAAACAAAAGTTGAAGAGATTCAAAAAAAAAGGGAAATGTAATTTTGAATTTTGTTTCAAGTTCGTTACTGGTTACGAAAACCAGGAGCTGGTTAAAAATTGCAAACGGCCTTGGCTTTCTGAATGATTTTCTTTAAAATTTACGCTAAACTGAACTTTTACAAGACCATCGACTGTGGTCTCATTTGCCTCATTGCCCCTATGGCCAATCCACCCTTGATTTTTGTTTACTCAGATAGATTGTCGGACTGATTTTTTGTTTTCTGGGCTGTTTCAGGCTCATTCAATGTCACCTGGATTAGCTTATATTGAAAGGAGCATAAAAACATTAATCATTTAAGATTTCTGACACTTCACAAAAGGTCACCTCAATTTCAATGAGTACTTTTACGTCCTCTGCCTAAATGGTCTCATAAGCGTTCAAAGTAAACTTTCCTCATAAACTTCTTTTAAATGCAAAACAATAATGAAATGAAACTCAAGATACATTTTTGTGGCTTTATGCATTTCAATCTGTACACATCGCGTATGTAAACAAATTGCTTGAGACCAAAGTCTGTGTCTATACAGAAAAAAAATCATCATCATCATCATAAAAGGAAATGGTTTGTTGCATAAATTAAAAAAAAAAATCAAAGAAAAATGAAGAAGAAGAAGCAGCAGCAACCAAATGTAAAAAAAGAAAAAAAATCATTTGTATGGGTATGAAAATATTTTATTTGAATAATGTGTGCAAAGGTTGATGACTGTTGCAAGAAATAACATCTCAACAATAACATATTTAGTTTGTTTATGCAATCTCTTGTTATTATTAAAAAAAAAATTAAATTAAAAAATTATTATTAGTTCTTTTGCAATATTTCAACACTTATGCATTTTTTTTCTCTTCTACGAAAAATGTTATCTAATCATAGTGCTTATCATATAAAATTATTTACTTATCCTCAATTTTTTTTTATTTTAATATTTATTTATTTTTTTTTTTATTTTATCTTTTGTTTGCCAATCAAAGAATGTACTTATAACAATAAATAATATCAGTTTTAATAGTAAAATTTGATATAATGATATGATTCATTAAAATAAAAGCAGAATTCGTAGAAAGCATTTTATCGGGTTCTCTTATCACAAATGACGAATAATAATAAAGTTGTAAGTTGCCCGCATGGTTTAATGATGGAAGGTCATTTAGAATAGTTTTTTTTTTATTTATTTACTGATTTAAGTAAGAAAAATTAGAGAAGAGGAGTCAATAGTGCATTTAATTTTGGTTTACATTTAATTGGATTGGATTGTAAGAAATTTTGAAGATAATTGTTATTAATGGAAATTTTTTTTTGTTTTAATTGGGTAATTAATTGACTTATGTGATTTTAACAGCTTAATTAAATTATGGAATTATACGCGGAAGCTCACAAGCATACCCATACTGATGAATTGACTCGGTGGATCTGATCCATTTAAAGGGAAGCACACCCATAAAATGACGACAGCTCATGTCAAGACTACACCAGTTCAATTATTTTCGTGTACATTCTCCTATGCGATGGCTCAATTAAAAAGCGACTGTTTCTCGTGTTTCGTGCTGGGTAATTGAAATTTAATGTAGCGAAAATATCAGGACAGTCTAGTTTGCCACGGAGCAACTCATGTAAAACTACAATTTCTGCAATAGAACGACGAATGAAGAGTGGTCTTAAGTTGAATGTCTAGCACATCTGCTTGTAGTTAAGGTTCGAATGATCATGAAGTACAGCACGTAAGAATCTTTTTTGAACTTTCTCCATTTGTGTGTTGAAAAGTTGGTAATGAGGCGACCAGATCACACTACAATACTCCAACACAGATCGTATGAACGCGAAGTATAAAGAAAGAAGAAATTTCAGATTCCGAAATTCCGACGACTATCTTAAGACAAATCCAAGCATCGATTTAGCTTCATCTAAACGCGTTGAGTGATCATCGTTAAAGTCGAATTTTGAGTTAAAAGTAACACCAAGATCTATCATTTGATACACACGCGACAGAATTGTATCTGACATTTTATATTCAAATCAAAATTTCTCAATTTATCAAAATCACAACAAAGAACATCGAAAATAAACATTTGCCTTTTAACACTTGGAGATCCTTAGGGTGACTTGTCACCCAAAAACGAACTTAATTATGTTCTATTTTTTTTATTTTGATGCCAATATTATTGAAACTTTATGACTTTGTCAGGAGTCATAAAAAGATAATTTAGCAATAGAAAAAAATAAAATTTGGGTTTTGGAAAGGGTCGTAAAAAAAAAGTAACACATAGGTCCCTAGGGTGACATGTCACCCAGGTAATATTTTTACATTTGTCATTACTATTTTTGTAATAATGTTTCATTTATCAATGTAATTTTACAATGTTAGTTCCTTTTGTAAGATGTAAATGTTTTGTAAATGCACTATTACAGACGGTTTGTCCGCCATCAATCTGACACTCTGACCTCTGTCACTCGGACACTCTGACTCACATTTAGCTCCATAACTCCAGGACGGCCCATTGGAGCGAGGTTGGGTTTTTTCAGTATTATAGAGGAGCCCGTGAGGATTATTTATAAATCATTAGTTTTGAGATTAAGCTCAAGAGCCTCCAAAACCTGAAAAACCGTTAAAAAATGGTTGAAAATTTTAAAATATTGATGATTTCTTTTGTTGGATGGAGAAGTTTACCCATGAACTTTAAGTCAATAGCTCGCAAGTTAGGCTCAGGGTTTGGGCTCAATGATTGGGCTCAGGGATTAGGGTCCAGAGCCTAAAAACGGTCAAAAGCTCAAAATGTTTGATTTTTTCAAATTTTTTTGATTTTTTTTCCTAAAATTTTCAAAATGGCGGATTGTCTTCAAAAAATAATGTTTTTGAAGAAAGTATAAATACTTTAAAATACTCTTAGGGGTACAAATTTTCCAAAATTTTTTAATAAAAAGAATCTATGCTTCATAAACGGTTCCCTTTGCGCTTCCTTTATTTAGTTATATAATTGCCTCGTTAAAGTGAGTCTTCAAGACCTAATATTGATTGAATCATATTTCTTCACACAATATTTACATCCAGTTATTAAATTAGAATAATAAAAAGTTAAGTTTTAAAGCTAAAAGTAAATGCAAATTAGATAAACATATATTCTGGGTGACATGTCACCCTAGGGACCCGAACGTAACTTTTTCTTAGGGATCTCCAAGGGTTAATGTGAGTCACAATACAATGTCATACAAAGAACCGTTCATATCTTAAGATGTTTGACCTTGAAATCGAGTCTTGCGTAAAATGACTCATTCAAATATTATGTGACGATAAAAACATTTTATAATCTTTATCAGTTTATTATTATTTTTTTTTTAATTTTAATTTTCATTGAAATTCAATCAACAAATCACAAATTACGTTTTAATTTGATTTGATTTCGATTCACTTTTAATTTAATTTAATTTTAACTCATTAAGTACATATTTAGAAACGAAATTTTTTATATCATCACTTGCCCTTTTACGGTTTATTTAATGATTATTATAATAATAATAATAATTTCATATTACAGTGAAATTTAATTCATTTATTCACATAATGAGCCCTCATCACCTGTGTATTTAAATATGATTATTATCAAATGTAAATAAAAAAGTGTCTTCAAAATGTGTGTATGCTAATGATGATCATAATAATCATAGTTTATACATAAAATTAATGTTATGTGATCCATCACTTATAAAATTTAAAATAAAATGAATGAATGAATATGAAATTGACGTATTTTCATTTATGGATGGATGGGAAATGCCAAAAAAAAAAAAAGTTTTTTTTGACAACACGACGAACGATTGTATGCTTTTTAATCAAATTAAATTTTTTTATTATTTATGCATGTAAAAGATGATGAGTTATTCAATTATTAATAATAATAAAGGCATTATTTATTTATTTATTTTATTTTTTTCAAAATCTATTATGATTTAATGTATTTTTTTCATAGTAAGAAGAGAAAGTATCATCATCATAAATGTAAATTTTGTATTAATTTTCAATAAAACCTTTATTAATTTATCGTCTTACATAATCCTCGTATTATGAGTTAAAAACATAATATTTGGATAATCTTCATAGTTTTTTTTTGTTCGAATTATGTTAGAATTAGTACAAAACTATGTTAGTGATGATAATCTTATCGATTTTGATAGAAATAAGACCACAAATATGCGATAAACCTTAAAAGTTATAAATTTATTTATGATTGTTTGGTTATTTGTGTTTATTTAGAACATGAACACAATTTTATGTGACACTAAATTCAATATATTTAGGTTGAGATGGATAAAGGGAAGCCATATAGTGAAATATTCCACTTAAATGTGTGTCTATATGAATATACATGAAAGGAAGTCTTAAGACATATGTTTTGTGATAAATTGTTCAAATGGAACGGATATGAGTTTGAAAAGAATAGAAACATAAATGAAAATTTAACCATGAACTCAATCATTGGATTTGACAAAATGTGTATAAGAAGGCATATTTTGGGTCCCAGAATCATTTTATGAGTCCTCAACGATTATTTTGATTCTTTGGATTCAAGGCCTGAGCTCAAAGTGCATTTTTTGATTCAATTATTCAATTCTTAAAATAATTAGAATCAAAATTGTTCAAAAATAGTTTTTTTTTTACAGAAATCTGATCATATTTGGTTCATTTTCGTGAATTTCTATCAGTGGTCTATCGATTATATGGACATAAGCATCATTTTACTGTCACTTCACTTCAAATTAAGTTTAAAATCCCGATTTCCAAATACGTGACATTCAAAAATCGTTCACCTCTCACGTGAAATTTTCCATATCATACATCTTAGCAACAAAATGGATTCCCATTTTCATATACATATTCAACTTAACCTTCACCCTCTGAAAATGAACTATTTATCCCCCTTTTATTTTCATTTGAAAAACATACAAACTTATATGAACTCAATTATCTGTTATTTTTCCTTGTGCAATATCATTATTATTATTGTAAAAGTGAAAGGCGTGGATATGGATTAAATTATATTTACTGACACATTTCAATGTGTAAAATGACCTATTTGGGGTATTCTCTTACTAAAATAAATAAAAATAAAAAAAGACACATTACAGGGGTAAAAATTAAGATAAATTGTATCTTATTGAGGTAGGTTGTAACACAAGCATCTCAATGCGTCTTTTTTTACTTGTATTTTAATGAAATCCACCCTCATCATTGTTTTCATGTTAGATAGAAAAATCATTAATAATTAATTTCGACATTGAAACTCATTCCATGTTACTTGGATTGAAGTGAATTGAAAAGATTTCAGCTAAAATCTGATATGAGATTTAAAGTAAAAGGTCTCCTCATATGAAACGCAAATGTAAATAAAGAAAGTGTATGCAAAATATTACGCTCTATTTCTTTAAAAACTGAAGAAAAAAGCTAATATATTATTTTGTATATATTTAACCAATTTAATTTTTTATATGAATATATTCATTTAAAACTAAATTTTTGCTGTTGTGCTGTAATGTACTGAAAATAGTGCAAAGAAAAAGAGAGACTTACTACATAAAAATGTAATGCTTCACGTCTCAGGTAAATTAAATTATTTCCTCTAACATAATGTTACCATAAATTTTACATTTTTTGTTTTGTTTTATAAATCAAAGTTGAAATATTTCAAAAGAAAATGCCTTTTTAATAGGCGTTAAATTGTTATATTAGCTTAGGAAGAGAGTTGTTTAAGACAACTTCTTTTTAACAAGTGAAAACTCCTACTCTTTGATAGTATTTTAAAAATTTTGCATACATTTGCATTTTAAATGCACTTCTGGTACTTTATTATTATAATGGTAAGAGCAAAATAACTTACTTATACATTTTAAGTAGCACTTGTTCAGTGTGTAATCAGTTAATGATGAATTTTAAATTACTAGTGATGGTGAAAAATATCAAAATATAAGTCATGATGAATAGAGGAGAGAGACAAGATCATCAAGGTATGTAAGAATGGCGAGGATACTGACCGATATACTAACACGAAAAATTTATTTGAAAATTAACGAGCTAAACGACGTTGCTCAATGAAGGTTTACAACACGTGCAATTCGACAGTTTCTTTTTACAGATACAGAAACGTCAAAAAATTTGCACATGATTGTCAAACCTTAAGTGCCTGACGACAGATAAAAGCTAAGGCTTTCTCATGAAACCGAAGAAGCCTAACTGAGTTCAGGATCATTTTTGGAGATGATACCGTGCTCTGGTTAGCGTATTGGACTGTCAATCTTAAGGTTGGCAGTTCAATTCTCGCTTCAGCCATGAAACTTTACAAATGCAGACTTACTAGCCGCCTTATAGGTCTTATCTGAACAGGTATCCTTCTAAGCCGAAATGTCGAAGAATTGCTTTCGGGGTTTCATTATCTTACGATTTCTATTTCCAGTTTTGCAAACGTAATATTTTTAGGTCATTTTGGATGTCATGAATCCACTTTTCTTTGAATGCCCAATACCTGGGCGGTTCTTAAAGTCGTTCAGTTGCGTAAAACGTCTGATTTGATTCAAAACATTTATTGCATTTTAAATCGCTTCAAAAACCAGTAAAAACCTCAACTGTACTGTCATCATTTCAACATCATAATTTTCATATGAAATAAAATCTTAAACAAAAATGCAACTCTCATAAATTTATTAACAATTTACATTTTTTTTATTTTAACTTGATCTCTATGATTGTACGTGAGTATCATAATCATGTACAGTAAATATTTCATTCAAGAAAGTACAGTTTTGTTGCATTTTAACAAGAACATGAAGAAATTTCTTCTTATTATAATATACAAATCAAGTAGAAGTCAGAAGTTGTAATTTGACTTGGAATGTTGTTGACTTTCTTTACTTCCTTTTTAATTTTTTTTTAAAAATAATTCATTTAAACTATTCAATGCAACATGTTGATATCACTTAACAATATGTATACCAAGCATAAAGTACTGTTAAATAGAGTACATTTTGACTCTATTATTATTATTTATTTATCATCATTATGACTAAAGTGAAGTAAATTGATGATAAGAAAAATATGCAGTTGATGTTTTATTAAATAAAAAAAGAAAGCAAAAAAAAATATGTTGATATGCTTTATTATGTGTGACATTGACGAAGACGTTTCATATTGGTGGTCTCTCTGTTCAATTTTGTATTTAGAATGATTTATTGTCTACTTTTACTGTGGTGATTACTTTTTCCGTACTTGTTACAATTTAACATTATAACGGTCATCATCATCAATATACAAAATTCGCGAATTTTACGTTTAAAAACCACAACTGATTTTTTGATGGTTGGTAAATTTTTTTATTAATTTCCTTTGTTTTGCTTTAAAAAGTTAAATTATGCAATAGTTTAACTTAGTAATGGATGAATATTAATGAGAAAAATATAGCTTAGAGATATGTAACTTGATCATCAAATCAGAAAAATACTTGTTATGATGTGGAAAGTAATTGTTGTTTATGTACAATTACATATTTAGTTTTATTTTTATCGGATTCAAGGCTATTAGGTAATAGTAAACCAATAGTAACGCTCATCATTGAGATTATGTTACTACTTTTTTTTTTAATTTATTATTTATATTAATAGTCGATTATCACGTTTTCTATGGTTAATTATTTGAGTTTTCGTTTATGAATTTATCTTTTAATTGAATTTCAATTGTATTTTAATACGAAAGTCATTTGAGTGGAGTGTGAAATGAAAAAAAGTTAGAAAACCAGTTTCTTGTGTCTCATACATGTCTCAAAACATTTCATGGAGTTTGTTTATTTTGAGTTGATTTCTTAAATCACTTTTTGAACGTTTTCTTAGCGTGACCTGCATAAAAATTTAGCCTTACAGTATACTTTCAGGATTTTGATTCATTAGAGAACCACAAGAGCTTGCTCTGAGGATCTTAGTCGGTCTTGAAGTCTAAGCTTTAAACAAGAGCTCAGTTCGTCTGTAATAATTTCGAAATAGCAATCTAATCCATGATAGCCGACTAATTGTAGCTTTAAGCAGTACAGGTACAAGTAAAATGCTAATTCGAATAAGGGAGCTTTGATTGTAGTATGTGAAAATCAAAATAAGTTATCTTGAATGATTGAAAACATCTTTTTCAAATTCATTAGGAAAGAAATTTCATTCTGCTTTCGTGATGATGATATTTGGGATAAAGATGATACCTCTGAAAAGTACTTGCCTGGCTTTCGCCAATGATATTTAGGATATCACCATCCACTTTATCCTCAACTATAGCTCTGAAAACATCATTTGAAACTTATCTAAAGGAATTGAAAAATATTAAGCGAATAATATTCATAGATCTTGATATTAGACATTATTTAAAAATGTTATCTTACCCATATTTTTACTGTTGTTAGTAGAAAGCCACCTGTAAACTCATTAACACGAATAAACTCCTAGAAAGTTTTTGAGCTCTGCTTTAGCCGTATTTAAGTTGAGTAGGCTCAACAATGGGCTCAAATTTTTGATTCACTTCATCGATTACTCGACATTATTTCATCCAATTTCATAACCGTTACATTTCAAAGAAATCTGTTTCAAATCAAAAAACGTCATACTTTTTCAATACATCTTCAAAAACAACCTCAATTTTCAAAAGTTAAATGAAAACTATTCTTCCATATTCGTAAATTTCACACATGGTTCATAATTTTTTGTCATCATAACTTTGTCATATACCAATAAAATACATTTTGTTCTGTTAATATTCATTCTGGAGAAAAGACAACGACCTATTAATGTGAAAAATATATATTTTTTGTATCATTTTTGAGTAACATGTTTACTTTTTTTGCACATTATATTTTAATATGTAACAAAAAAATACCGCTGTTCAATTGAACTTATGATGGAAGTGTTGAAATTAGTAAAAGTGTGATAAATATTCTTATTCTCATTTTTTTTTGGTGTAAATAATTCCATGCAATAAAAATTCTATGAAAAAATATTTCCATTAAATGTGATAACGTATTTCACTATTTACTTTTTTATTGAATAGAATAATAATGTGAATAGTTATCAATTCTAACTGTAATCTCTTGATACTAAAACCAGACAAACTGGCTAACTTGAATGCTACTCTTTTGATGTAGCATGAAAATCAAGTGAACAAATTCTTTTTTAATGTTTATTCTTGTAACTTGTTAATAAATAAGAAGAAACTTAAACGCGAATCATACACATTTTTTATTGTGTAAATAAATTAATGGGTATTAAAAAATTGAGCGAATGTAACATGGAATGGAATGTAAAAGTGCATTTACGTGAACTTTGCTGAGGCTCCCATTAATAGATCAGGTTTAGATTTTACAAGGGTACCACCGTGGTCTCAATGATTTGTATTATGATCACCTTGAATAAGGTCCTGCCTAATGATCCTTAAACAAAGTCCTCTCAATAGAGCATTTTCCTTGAAAATTCCGTTAAAAAAGAAATTTCATTGTAGAATGTAATGCAAAATCTCAAAAAAAACTGTGTTCAATGAGAATTAACATCGTAATGTAAATATAAATACGAGTTCAATGCAGGTCATTGTTAAATTATAAATCATCGTAAAAGATTCCGTTAAATTTCATGTCTATGCACATTAAATTTGTGTATTTAAATTCCATGAAAGACTTAACATAATAAAAAAATAAACAACAAAAAACAATCATCAACCGATTTGTTTACAATAACCGAATTTTTACTCGAGTAATTTGTAGTAAATTTAATTTCATTCAATTTTTTTATTTTATCATTTTTTTTTCATAGACATGCAAGTCATTACAAATTCACTTGATTTTAAATTTAATTTATATTGATTTCACTGTAAAATTTGTGTATTTTCATGAACTCTATCAACATAATCATTGTTGTTTATTTAATGAATCATATCAAATAAAAACGTCACTGTTGTGAATTTACCTAAATTACACTTAAATTGATGTGGTGTCCATTTAAATGTACAAAGAAACAATATAAGTCATCCATAGAGAGATGCATGAATGAGTCACTGATGCATAGTAAAAATTTCAAACTTTATGCATTTGTCAATTTAGTACACAGTTGAATGTTTTCATTCAAGGTTTCCGGCTTCATTCACGTTTTACGATTATATAAAAAAAATATATTGTGACAATAATTTACGTTTAAAGGTAAAAAAGGGCAGGATTGTATTTTTTGTTTATTTTGAAAGGAATTTATTATAAAAGTGTTCAGTTTAATTTAAATTTCTTAAAAAAATTTATGATGTCATTTAACATTTTATTGTATTTACATATCTATAAACATATGTATTTTTTTTGTTATTTTCAAGGTCAAGTATTAATATTTTAATAGAAAACAACCAAAAAAATATCACATATATATATGTGTGTTATGCCAATCGTCTCTCTCTTGTTTTTTTTTAAATTTGGTGTTTTTTTATGAGAATATTTGAATAATCTCAGAAATAAATTTATACACAAATGGTGAGTTGGATAACAAAATTCGCAACTAAATATAAAATGATATGAATTTTTATAGGGGAAAAACGGCATATTTTAATTTATAATTATAATGTCTGGCGTTTTTTTTTCGTAGTGTGCTAATCTATTTTGTTTATAAATGATGATGAATATTATTAAATAATGTATTTTTATCTGTTTTTTGATTGAATTTGATGAATTAATTTAAGAAAAATTACGCTTAAGGGGACGATTTAGTTTTAAAGCTAAGGCACATATTGGAATTCCAAAGATTTAATTAGATTTTTGTTACAGTTAGACACTCAAGTCGCTTAGACGACTCTTATCTCTTGCTTCAATTAAACAAGACACTGTCATCTGAATATTTTTTTATACAGAAAATTTAAGATAACCAAGTATTGTAGTGTGGTTTGGTCGCCTTACTACCAGCAATAAATCACTGAAATTGAGAAGATCCAGAAAAGGTTTTTAAAATCCATCCTTCGTGATCACAACAAT
This sequence comes from Culicoides sonorensis, assembly GCA_900002565.1. NCBI lineage: Eukaryota > Metazoa > Arthropoda > Insecta > Diptera > Ceratopogonidae > Culicoides > Culicoides sonorensis. The sequence goes on along the minus strand of LN483401.1, from coordinate 583,040 downwards.
CTCAACTATCAGCAAATGTGTCAAACTTTCAACCTGGAATCTTTGGAAAGTCGTTGATCAACAGCAACACTCATATTTGGTTTTGACATTTTGACTTCTAAGTTGGACTGTTTAGAGCTTCTTTCCTCCCTGAACCTGTTTTGTCCAGTTGTGACCACAAGACATCCTCGCTTGTTTGGAGTCAAAGCTAGCAAGATAAATTACACTTTTACCAGCCTATGAGTAGAGTGATGAGGGAATTAAATGCAGCTTGTGATAAAATTGATTTTAGTATTAGTAAATCTGAATTTAATAATGGAATTAAGAAGTCAATGTTAAATCTTTATAGCTTAGACCTTTTCCTGTTGTTGCCAAATAAAATGAAATGAAAAACCGAACAAAGATTTCAACTGAAGACAGGATGAGGGTTAATTGTAACATGTTACGAAAATGCACTTAAATTTTGAATTTAAAAACACATCAAGGAAATATTAATCGTTTTCTATTACTGTAAAAGTAGATCAATGCTTAATTAAATGTTTTGGCGCCAATTTCGGTTATTTTTATAAATAATTTTATTTTAAAAGATTGATTCAGTTTTACAGTAAAACAAAATTGTATTCCCTAGTACACAATCCATGTCTCAAGGGAATATAAATTATTATTATTTTTATAGTTGCTTCTGTTTAGTATTCTGTTTGTAATTGTAATTTTGAATTTAAAATGCCCATAACGAATTGAAACGAAGAATTTCCAATCAAAAAAAAAAAAAACAAAAATAATTATAGACTTAATCTTTTGAATCATGTTCTTTGATGTTTCAAATAAAAAATCTCAAAAAATGAAATCAATTCAAGTTATATTAGTTTTTCCCAGAATTCAACTTTCACAAAAGTAGAATAAAAATAAACAACTTCAGATTATGATGTTTTTATGATAATCTTTAAAAAATTTTTTGAAGTTCTTTTCATTGTAAGGAAATATAAAAACAACATCACCTGCCAAACAAAATGATATAACAATAATTTCATAATAAAATTTTCCTCTCAAATCTGATTGCATAACAACAACTTCACTTTATCCCCTTTTTCATTTCATTTCGATTCACAGACATACCAGGAATCGTAAATAATACTGTCTGAGCATATCACACAATTCAGTATAAACGTTCAATGAAAATGTATATGATAAAAATACAGGGTAAAGGGAGGTGGTGTGGTGGTGAAAGTTTCCAGGGTGGTTGAAATGCGTAGTACGTTCAAGGTTAACGGTGATAATACAATAATAAAACAAAAAAATTGTATGACTCATCGTTGTTTTTATTTTTTCATCTCATTATATATCAATATTTTGCTTTATTATAGTAATAGTAGTTTTAATATGACGCGTCTCGATTCATTGAATTGAGTTTTAGTTTGATACTTATCTTAATATCAACACAGATAATATCATGTAGGAAATCATATTGTTCATTATTATACTGTTTACTTATCTTTTTATAAATTATAGAAACTTTATCTATAATAAGTATTATTTCATCTCCATTTTAAGATAAAATCGATATCGAGGAATTATTTATTATAAAGTAGTTTTGTTCATTTAAAAGGTGTTTTTTCAGTTCAAATTAAACAGGATTAACTCGTTTTGATATTAGAAGTTATATCACTTTTGAAATGAATGAAATAAGAAAAGGTGTTAAATGACAATTTTATGGTAGAATTGTGAGATTGAATGATATTTCGATGATATTTAGTCATATAGAAAGTCTAGAGAAGGCTTCAAGGCAAAACGAAATCTCTTTTTGATCTCGATTGGCGAGGAATTGATAAGAGGGCTCCATCGCGGTCCCAAAACGCCTTATTTTGTTCATACTATGCCTATCTTAGTCTCCATAGTAAACGTCACACCTTTAGCCTTAGCCTAAGGATGGACCTCAGCTATTTAAACTTTCATCCGAGAGTAGGAGCATCTTAATCAGAGCAGTTCGAAAAGATACAATTGAATTGAAATCATTTTTGCAGGATTGAAACCCACACCAAGGACTTAATAGACGAATGCCTTAACTACTGGACTATGAGGATTTTCTTAATTGATATCGAGACTTCTTTCAGACAAAGTTTGCAATTAATTTCAGATTTTCTACCAACAAACTACTAGTATTAAGAAGTATTAAAAGAATATACAAATTTAATTTAAAATTAAATTCATATAAAATACAAACAAAAACAGATAATAACCATACTTAATCTCATATTTTACAATGACTTATATTGACTTGACATGACAGTGATTATATCCAGTGTATGTATTGTAGTAAAATTATTAAAATATCAAAGTAAATAGAAGCAAGTATGTGTAATACACATAAAATAAAATAATAATAAAAAAAACATATAATAATCAAAGTATCTTACATTTTGAAGGTCAATTCGTTATTTATTGTGTTTTTTTTTCAACAATTTCTTACAAATATGTGCATAAACATAACATAATAAAAATATTCCATTTAAAGTTTTAATAATCTTTTAAATATATTAACTGTGACTCTCACAAAAAATCACAAGTAAACTATCAAATCAATTATAACGATTATCTTTTTATTGTGTTCATTGTATTTACATGCATGTCACATGTTTTGTGCGTTTTTTTACATGTAATGCGTTTGATTTGAACTGAGGGTCAAATTGTCTGAATTTTATGATGAATTGATTTGATTTGACCTAATTTGTTTTACTTTTTTGGTGAGGACAGGTATTTTTGTCTCTTTTGCAATACAACTAAATAATAATGGAAGTTGTGCCTTACAATAAATTGTCTTGATTGAATTGACGAACAGAACAATTAATCATAAAATTTAAAACAATGCGATGTGAGACTTCGATGAGAAAAATATGGAAATATTATTTACGAGTCAATGTGATTATTCATTTCCGTGAATTTGTCATATTTCTTATAAGTTGACATTATTTTTTAAAATATTGAGTTTCAGGTTCAAAAAAAATTAATGTTTTGAAATAGCATGATATTCATTTTCAATTATGAAAAACAGAAATATGAAATAATCAATGATAATAAGACAACAAAAAACACATAGATTGCTTTGTAACATTGCATTTTGTACGAAAAAGTCGGAGTCAAACAGTTCGTCAAAGTCCTAGTGAAATTCCACAATTGAGAAGTCAAAATCCTAGTGCAGTCCAACAATCAAAAAGTCAAAGTCAGAGTTAAACAATTCGTCAAAGTCCTAGTGAAGTTTCACAATTGAGAAGTCGCTAGTGCGCCAATGACTTAGGTAATTTTTGGAACAAGTCGTAGTCAAACAGTTAATAAAAGTTCTAGTCCAGTTGAAAAAATGCTAACAAGAGTATGGTGACCCCGACTTAAATAGAAATACCTTTTTGTATCAAGAGCTCATATTGAGTGAATTTTCTCTATATATATGCTATATTATGAGTACTGCCATATTTCACTGTTTTTCTTTACCATTTTGAGTGTCAAATTGACGACTCTCCAGGTTTTCACGGCTAAATTCTGTTAAAATTCCTTTTGTCAGACTCTTGCTTTAGAACTTCCCAATAAATTTGTTTTAATTTCTATATTTTTTTTTGCCAACCGGGCATAGAACAATGTATAAATGTGTAGGCTTTGTACTATAGTTATTGTATTATTTATACTTTGTACAATTTGCATTTTTGATTCTAAATTTATATCTCAGTAGTATGACGATATAATTTAAGTGTAAGACGTTTTTTTCTTCCTCTTAATATAACTTAAATTCATATTTAACTGTCTTAATTTTATTCGTCATGTCATAATGAACTCTATTAACGTTAATGTTGCATTTAAATTTGAACGAATTTCATTTCAAATTATGTCAAAATGAATAACTCCCTGATTCCTGATATAATTTTAATACCATTTCACTTTATTCTATTAAAATCATGTTAAAAAAAACTGTCACATGAAAGTATTTTTTTCGCATAACAACATTTTTTACATATTCAAACAAAAAATAAACACACGAGCCACACACAAATTGATAATGAATTTAGATATTTATTGTTTATAAAATTTTATAAATAATGTGAAATGAATGAGGAAAGAATAGTAATTATGTTCACTCTTGTCTTATTAAAATTTAAATTAAAATTGAATATGTGTATGTGCACTTTTTGTAAAATCATTCAACGTACGACACACTTACAATTCAATTCAATTTTGTTTTTGAAGTACGACCGCATGCAAATTAGCTTAAAATAAAGTGACGTGATGTAATTTTTTCTCTTTATTTTAATGTAAGTTTAATATCAAGTAAAAGTTTTTGGCATTATTTTTTATTTTATGTGAAATTTTTCGCCAATACAACATACAAGACCTATGAAAGTGTATTGACCTGAAGGTGTGTGTGATGTGTTATTAATAGTAGCAAATTTTTATGATTAATGTCACGCGTGTATACATGTGTCTAATAAAATAGAAAAAAGAATGATGACTTTTAAATTGAAATTTTCGCTAATATGGGTGAAAGTCAAAAAATTATAGAAAAAAAAATTTAATTATGTTTATACAAGGCCATTAAATGTGTATCCAAATAAAAGCTAATCAATTTTATTTTTAATTTAATTTAATTAGTGGATTAAATTTCTTTATTTTTCTTTTTTGCTTATAGGATCAGTACGATAACATTTCTTCTCACACACAAAAAGGAATTGAGTTTTTAGATAGATATGGATCATTTGTTAGAGATAGGTGTGCCATTGAATTAGAATATGCTGCAAAATTAAGGTAAGTCTCTAATAAAAAAAATATTAAATGGTTCAAGTTTCATTAACCCAAATTTGGCTAAAAAGTTTTGATTTAATTTAAAAATGATTTTTATTACACCTTTAAAGACGTTAAATACAGTGGCAGGGCACCAGCGCAATTTTGATGAGTCGTATTGCGGTCTATGAAGATTTAAGAACAAGATTTTTGAAATTTCAGTCACTTTTGTCAAATTTGGGTTATACAAATTCATGTTTATTGTCGTCCTTTGTCCGTCTTGATGTGATTCATTTGAGTCTTTGTTCTTAGAATTCTGGAAAAATTATTAATAATTTGATGTTAAAATAAAATGAAGGGCGTTGAATTTATTAAGACTTTCTGTAAAATACATTAAAAATTACCATCTGTGTTACTTTTACACGAGCAACACTCATTTTGATTTTTTAACAATTTTATTACCACATATGAATCTGAATGATTTTTTTCCATATACACTTAATATGAATAAAAGTAAAATTTTCGACTCATCAAAATATTATTCATCAATTTAAGCCACCTAATGGGCATTTTATGGTCTTACCAAATCATTATTGACTCTCACAGGTGATTTTTAATCGTTGAATGTCAAAATAAAAAAGCAAATGTGTGAAAGGTTTCTTCTTTCTTTATGTTTATCATATTATTATTATTATGTTTTTTGTCTTGAATGAGTCGACAGAAAAAAAAAGTAAAAAAGAATCTATCAATATTTTTTATTGAAATTGAATAGATTTCAATCGAATTTAGGTTTTTGATTGAGTTTAAAAAAGTATCAAATAGCTTTTACAAAAAGAATTATTTCACTAGACGTTTGAAGACCAGTGGAGGAAACTAAGAGGAATTTTTATTATTATTATTATTATAATTTTATTTCTATGACGATTGTATGCCATGTAAAAGTAGAGTTCGATCATAAGGTGCCCTTAGGGGTACTTTAATTTATTATTTATGTATTTTCTTTGAACTTTGTTATGATAATTTGATTTTAAAATAAATATAAATATTAGAAACCTGTTGTGATTTGACATTCATTGACTGTTAATATGGATTGCCGTGATAATATTTCATTGAAAAAAGGTTAAAAATTACATAACGGACCAGTATTATGAAAAGAAAGCTTGAGTACGTAGATACAAGAAAAAAATCCATGATACACACTTTAAATGCCGCGACGGGAAATTCATATTCAGTGAATCTTGAGGTTATAATCCGTAAAAAGACCAAGCTTAGATCATGGATAACCGTAAAATGTGAGACTGAGCTGTAAATATCAGAAACTGAAAATATCCAAAGCTAAAAATATTAAAAGCTTAAAATATCAAAAGCTGAAAATGACAAAAGCTGAAAATGACAAAAGGTAAACATTTCAAGAGCTGTCAATATCAAAAGTTGAAAATGTCAAAAACTGAAAATGTCAAAAGCTGAAAATGTCAAAAACTGAAAATGTCAAAAGCTGAAAATGTCAAGAGCTGAAAATTTCAAAAGCTGAAAATATCAAAGCTGAAATTTTCAAAAGCTGAACATTTCAAAAGCTAAAAACATCAAAAGCTGAAAATATCAAAAGATGAAAATACCAAAAGCTAAAAATGTCAAAAGCTTAAAATATCAAAAGCTGAAAATGTCGGATGCTGAAAATGGCAAAAGATGAAAATATCAACTGCCAAATATAGAACTGTATTCAATTTAATTCCAAAAGCAACGTTAAAAAAAAATTACGGTAAATAATCAGCATTGTTAAAACTGAACTTAACATTTCCATTCAAATTCAATCCAAATGACAGCCAGCACTTATCTAATCATGCAGAAGAAGTTTTTTAAACCATACAAATCGCAACATTGTTAAATCAATTTCATATCCAAAAGAAATTTTCTAAGAAATGTTGATAATTTGATGTGAATTATTATTATTATTATTTCATTGATTATGTGCATAACATTAAAAAATAAAAAAAAATACGGTACTTGATGCAATACTGCTAAGAAATAAGAAAAAAAAAGAACAACAATGTATAACAATTGAAATTATTATTGAAACAATGCTTTTTTTTATTTATTCACTTCCATATAATTTTCATATAAATTTTTTATTTAATGATTGTAATCAGTGTTGACATATATCTGAAAAGGAATTTAAATTTGCTCAGTCAATCTTAGATTAAATTTTTTGCCACTTCATCAGTTTCAATTAAGATTAACGTATGATTAGGAAGTAAAAATGAGCATGAATTAATGGCGTTATGCTAATTTTTTTGTTGGATTAATCCATTATTTGAGAATTAAATTTTGTTTTCCTTATATGAAATCTAACTTTAATTTTTATACGTTTAAATCACTGACGCATCGCATATTCTGGTTTGATTAATCATCATCATTTTTGCTTGTTTGTCCACTTTGATCGCCCACGCAATGAATGAGGCGAATCCAGGAATGGACTGCAAATTTTTCATATACCGGTTTAGTCAATGACAATTTTAAATTTTTGTTTTGAATTTCAAACAAATTTATTTATTTTTTTAATTCTTGAATGTTTGAATAAATGTTTCAAGTCAAAATGAATAAATTCTCACAATAATTTCATGTAACACGTTGAATTGGGTCATTTTTTAAATACACACTTGAATTTTTGATATCATAATCATAGAAATAACATCATAAAATAAAATATAAATAGATATATTTTTATGAAAACAAAAGCAATGAACTGTTTTGTTAAGTTAATGCTTTACATTTCTGTAGTTGAAATTGAATGCATTTTAATTTTAAAGGAAATGCTCTTTAAGGGTCGGTTAATTGTCTGAATTTTTTTTTTGAAATGAGCAGGAACATGATGGTATGATATTCAGACAAAGTCAGAGGAAAATATTTCAATATGCAAATTCAGGAATTTCAAAAAAAATATTTGACAGGTCATAGACAGTTATTTTTCTATAGATACACATACGGAAACTTGAAATGTCGATCGCTTGTTAATTTTTTCTGGTCATGTAGTTAAAATTTTCGTCTTTTCCCATCCAAGGAGTTCTAATTTTGACTGGAACAGTCGATTTCGATTCGCAATAAGATTCTGTATGCACAAAATTTATCAATTTGGTCCATACAAAAATTAAAAATCGTAGGAACATGATCAAAATGCACTTTCATTGATCGTCACCACTTACTTTTTTCTTTGTAACATTTGAAATAAAATTTCATATCTCGATTATGTGTGATGACAAACAATTTTATATGGATTCAGAATGAAAAGTTGCTAATGGAAACAGACGATGAACTACATAAATCACTACAAATCTCTGTTAACAGCATATAAAACGCATATATAAAAAACACACTTGACTGTTTATTAAAAGCATTTTAAGCGACATTCAAGCAACTTACACTCGCTTTTGATGATAAACGAGTCTAAGTGTCTCCAGTTAAACAAAAAAAGCAGAAAAACTGCATACAATGAAATGAAATTTGAGAAATTTTCTGTTGACATACGATGAATAAATAAAAGAAATTGTAACATAAGAAACAAAACAAAATAAAATTTTAATGTGGATGTTGCAACTTTTTAACATACACACACATATCGTGCTCATTTGATACAGTTTATAATTCAATCTAAATATAAAATTTGTATTTCCTATTTATCAGAAGAAATAGTAGACGTACTACAAAGATCAACGATTAATTTCATTCATAAAAATTTCATAAAATTTTACACTAAATTGGATTTTGAATGAATTGGAGGACAACGACATTAAGACATAATTTAATATTATTTTAATGAGTGTATATACGTAGGTGGAGCTCTCTCATTTAATATCATTTGAATTTAGACAATACTTTGGAATGCGTGCATGAATGCGTTAATTAATTCGGTTATTCTTGAACTAATTTTGACGAAAATTTACTTTGTGACACCTTTTTTCAATGAGAAGATTTTGTCGCTTACTCACTTAAATTGTTTTTTTTTTATTTGTTTGAAGAAATGAAATAAGAAAAATATTTTATAAAAAAATAATACAATACACCTTTCTGTTAAATTCCATGATCCATGCCAATGATTTGCAATTAAATTTTGTGTGTATAACGATTATTTGTGTGAGTGTTTGTATAAGTTATTGTTATTTTATTGTAATATTTTTCATGAGAGTAAACAAAAATCTGGTTCAGTTTGCTTTATTTTTTGGCAAAATCGTTAAATAATACTTGAATTGAAGTTGAAAACAAGAAGAAATTGGATCAAATTTCATGGAGAGGTTGGAAATCATCTGCTAACTGGACGACCGGTCATGCGGAGTGTGTATCGTTGAACGTGCACAAACGTAAGGTCAATGAGAGTTCAAATGCCGTGTCTGGCCAAAGGTCTTTTCTTTCAAGGGATGGAAAATGCAATGCGGCTGAGAATGGAATCATAATAAAAATGTCATTTTGATTGCTCAAAGGTCAACTACTTCAGATCATAGTCCTACTATCCAATGTGGAAGCAAAAAATTCCAGACTGGGCTCCAAAAGATTCAATCAGATCAATTGAGTGGAGAATCTGGTTTCAGGTCTTTAAAGGAGAAGGTGACATTGCTTAAGCCCCATCTAGTCCTGAAACATTCAGTTTCTCAGTCAGGAATTCTCCGGCCGAAGTCTGTTCGAGCGCATTCGTCAGTTTCTTTCGTTACCTAGTACATGATTGTGTCCGGGTGCCCAAATCAGCTGTGAGTACACAGGTTCTTTTACAAGCCCTTTAAATATCGAATCAATGAATCAGACACAAAAATTTCACTTCAACGACAAAAAAATACAAATATTGATTATTAAATTAACGCACTTTCTTCTTTCTTTAATTTTAAACTTCATTGTTAAAACACACACATTTTTAAATGTTTTGGATGATTAACTTTATATAAATTTTTTTACATTTTTTGTGTCTCAGTTCCATGTCCATTACAACAGAAATAAAATTCACATTTATATGCATCATTAGTAAATTCTTAAATACAACTCACATTTAAAATCATAGACATATTTGAAAAAAAAAATCCATTTAATTGTTTTAATGTGCAATTGTTTTGAAAGGCAATTCTTACTTTTTCTTTCTCTATTTCTTTCATTTTTTAACGAATTTTCATTTCAAAATTATAATGATAGTAATATAATAATAATAACACACAATTCATAGACGAGTAGTTGCATAAATAATAAGTGTTTGTCTGGCTAGTTATGCATAACGAGTCGAAAAATATGTTTTAAATGACTGATTAGCATGAGTGTAATATTAAAATGAAAAAAAAAAAATTTAAAGAGAAATGAAGAAATTTCAATTTCAAGCCCTTTGGATATTTTTGTATGCATTTCACCTGTTTTTAGGAGTTGAAATCCGAAATATGATTTGAAATGTACAAAAAAAGCCAAATCGTGATCAAATTTGAGCTTCGTTATTGATATTTCGTGACAACATTTTCATCTAATCGAAACAATACCCATCTTTCTCATTTCAATTACATAGTACCAAAAAAAAATATGAAAAAAAACAAAAACAACAAATTACATATAATTTTATTTGACTCTCGTGTAAATTTATATCAATCATCATCATCATTTTTGTTCTCATCATCTTACCATAAGTCGGAGTAAGTGAGTGAAATGTAAAATAATAATAAATTTAATGAAAGGTTGTCTCACGTTACTAAACAGCTGAAATGGATTGAAAAATGTGATATGAGTCGATGATTGATTTTGAATCGTTATTTTATTTTATAAATTTAATTTATCGAAAATAAAATTAAATTGATTAATTTACTAACGAATACTTTCATTTTTTTTGTACTCTCATTTCAGGCGATTAGTCAAAAATTACCAGCCAAAAAAGAAAGAAGAGGAAGATTCAGAGTAAGTATCATCTCCAAAAATTGGCCAATTAAAATTATTATGGAGAAAATTTTGATGATGCAAATTACTTGGAGTATCGAAGATTATCAATTTAATTCGATTCTGAGTCAGAAAATGTTTCATTTTAAGGTTTTTGGCCTTATTGGACTTGGAACCCACATGGACGTGTGTATAGATGGTCTGTAGAGCTATACGATGGTACATTCTCCTCACTTCAATTCAAGTGCAGTTCACAAAACAAAGAATTTTCTTAATTTGACGGTTATTTTTTACTTTGTTGAAATTTCCTATGAATTGAAAAAAGCTCCTATGAATTTTAAATGAGTTGTTATAAAAAATCTCCTTGAAATTTAAGATCCCTCTCTTTATAAGAAGCGAATTGGCCATACGGGCAATCTGGCAAATGCCAGAAAAGCCACAGTCTATCGTCTTGCAAAAGTAAGGATTAGCGTAAAATTTAAAGGAAATCATAAAGAACGCCAGGGCCGTTCATAATTTTCAATCCGCCCCTGCCTGTTTTCTGTTTTCCACTTTTTTTAAGTCGAATTTTCGGCCAATTGCGGTCAAATTTTCAAAAAATGGCCAATTCAAATGAGCTCAGGAAAAAAGTGTAAAACTGGAAACAGTCGAATAAAATTGTAAATTTTTGTAAGGCGTCGCCTTGAAAATTTGACGGAAATTTCAACACGGTACAATTTTCCTTATAATTCGGTGGCAAAGAAAGCCCTGCAAACTTTATTTTAAATTTAAAGTAAAAAAAATGAATGACTTTGTTTACAAATTAATTTGTTTAGTCATAAAATTTGTTATTTGATTCCCAGATATTTCCTGTTTATTTTGATAAAAAAATAATTTCCATTGAAACATATGTTTGTTTACGAACTCTTTGCAAATCAGAATATTGCAAAATCGTTTATTTAGACGAGATTGTGTGTATTTTGATTGTAGTAAAGACGAAAATGTTGGAAATAACATTTTAGAAGGCCGTTTCAATGTTTGGTTTTCATCAAAACACATCGAACAGACAAAGAAAAATCCATTCAAGGGCAAGTTAGGTTCAAAGTCACTCGGACACGAATTTCCATGAATTGAAAAATTCCCTCGTCATTGTGCCATTCAATTGCAGTCAATTCCTGTTACAGCATCCCATGATATGAATTTTCATTTTAAAATAATTTCTCTTCGCCTAATTAACTTTTAACACACATTTTGTGTATTGGACATGTGCCAAACAAGTAAACATGTGTAGGTGAATGTCTTAACGATGATCATGAAAATTCTCCACAAACATACAGCGATTTAAGTAAAATTACGATTGTCTGAACCTGAATTTCAATTAAAATCTCTGTGTTAATTTTTTTTTTGGAATGCAGATTTCACACACATTCAAAAAAAATTTACTACAATTCCATACAATGCATGATTCAATTACATTGAAAGCAATACAGCACGCGCTCATCTCATTCCCCCTCTCACTTAAAATCAAAATTAATTTAATGTAATGATAATAAAAATTATATCAAATTAAAAGAGTGGTCAATTTGTCGCATTCACTTACATTACATTCAAGTGTCATTTTTTACATTCAATTAAATTGAATTAAATTTATTTTTTTCTTTACAGATTTACATCATTTCAAGCATTCAGGAATGTTTTGAGGGAAACTGGTGATTTAGCCGGACAACGGGAAGTCGTTGCCGAGAATTTACAACAACAAGTATTATCAGGAATTAGTTTATTGTCAAAGACGTTGCGAGAGGAACGGAAAAAGGCGTTGCAGGAAGGTCAAACGCTAACACAAAATTTACAAGCACAATATGGAGCCCTTGAGCGTGCCAAGCGAAATTATGAAAAGGCATATCGGGACGCGGAAAAAGCCGTGGAAAATTATCAGAAAGCAGATGCTGATCTTAATCTAAGTAGAGCAGAAGTGAGTTTTTTTATCACATTTTACATGGAAAAAGCATGATTTTAATTTAATTTTTAAATTAAATTTAATTCAATTCAAAATCAATAGGTCGAGAAACAAAGACATAACATGAATATGAAGTGTGCGCAGTCAGATGACGCTAAAAATGAATATGCGAATCAGTTGCAGAAACTCAATCGACTGCAACAAGTACATTTTGAAACAGCATTGCCAGATGTGAGTCAATTAAATCTATTACAAGGAGTTTTCTCTTAATACAATTTTTTTCCTTGCATTTGCAGGTATTTAATAGGTTACAAGAAATCGACGAAAAGCGTACGAAAGGAATAAAGGAATTTGTTAAAGGCGCTGCCGATGTTGAAGCGTCCGTTGCCCCAATTATTGCCAGATGTTTAGAAGGCATTGTGAAAGCCTCGGAGTCAATTAATGAAAAAGAGGATACAATTAAAGTGATAGAAAGGTAAATTTACTTTTTTTTACATGAAAATATGTTACTTGAGAATTTTTTTTTCATCGAAAGGTATCAATCTGGATTCATGCCACCCAACGATGTGCCCTTTGAAGATTTATCGAAAATGGATACAAATAGTCAGCATTCAAGCAGTACGATCGGTGGAAGTGGATTAAATATTATGACATCGAAAGGCACAGTGACGGCAAATAAATTAAAGAAACGTGTTGGTATTTTCGGGATCTTTGGAAGTAACAAGGTAAAAATTGTCTTCAATTTTAAGCATTTACTGAAGATTACAAGTAACGCCTTTCAACGTAAAAGAAAATTCTTATGTATAATAAAATCCTAATTTTCTTTTCTTTTTCCTTCATTCTTTCTTTTTATTTCACTTTTTTCATTATTTACATAAAATATACGATGGTGATGGCTCCATGACTAATTTAAAATAAAAAATGAAAAAATATGTAATTCCATGAACGCACACCATTGAAATTTTCCCATTTTTGTAAGTAAAAAGAACTTTTCTCATCACATATGTTTCTTGTTATTGTGCGTTATATTCGTTCAGTGCCTTATTATCATAATTAAAATCACTAAAATGGTGTAGGATCACACATTAACTCATTAATTCCTGTAAATTAAATAGATTCACATGATAATTTAAATTTCATTGAAAATATTTCCACTTAAATCATAGAATCACATTAAATTAGATCTGAACCTCATTCATGCAATTCAATTCAATTAGTATTTCATCACTTTTTTATTCACCTTTTTTTTCTTTTTTTGTTGATTTAATTTAATTTAATTTAAATTTTAATATATGAATTTTTTTACTTTATTCAATTAATTCAATTATTTTTTTGTTTCATTACGTTATTTTATTTTATTTCATTTCATTTTTTTTTCGCAAAAATTATGCCAAAGCAAAGACAATTTTAATATTCATCATGCATCTCTCATGTAGAATGTTGTCACTCTTTTGAATAATTTCCATCAATATTTTATTTTTTGTATTGTGTGATGCTTATTGCAAACAAAAAAAAAGAATACTTAAAATATGTGTCGTAACGTGAAAAAAATATTTATATTTATAATTTAATTTTTTTTAAGAAAGTCATTGTTGTTGTCTTTTGTAAATAATTTTCAGATTTTAATTCGTTTTTGTTTCAATTTAATTTCAACGTGAAATTGAGTGCGAACAAAAATTGTGTCTTGTCACCGGTGATTTCAATGAATTTAATTGAATTGAATTCCAACGGTTTTTAACGATTTTTATGACAAATTTAACATTATTCGAATATTTTTACTTTAATTTTAACAGCAAAGGCCATTGAAAGCCATTTTAACTCACATTTGAATTTTTTTTTGTATTTTTCATTGTTTTAATAACACGTGTGACTAAAATTTAACTGCAAAAAATGCTTTTAAAAAAAAATTATCTAACACTGCTTTCATTTTTCATTCTAATTTGATTCATAAAATTCATCGCTTTGAATTGTACAGAAGATTCTTGACGCCTGTATCACAGTTAAGGTACGCGAAGGAGATTTTGTGTTTTTTTTTTAACTCTCCACAAAATAAAAGTTTTAAATTAAATTTTTTCTGAGTGTTTTTTTTTTCGATTTTTTAAAAATTCAATTAAAAAAAACGTAAAAAATTGTAATTTTGGATTTTGATTGATTTTAACATCAATTGAATTTTTGTGTGTATTTTTTTTTAAATTAACGGATAAAATTTTTGAAATTGGAATTAGGGATTCATGTGTGTAGCTTACATTTTGATGTTGTTATTTAAATTCACTGTTAGTATTAGATTTAATGCACTTTTACTATTATTGTTTGTATTGTGTCATTTTCTCTGTGTTTTTTTTAACTTAAATTTTGATGTAATTTTATTTGATGCTTATTTTAATTTCATTACAATTTTTATCCAGAATTCACTTACACCCGATGGAATGAAGGAGGACTTTAGTGATTTACCGCCAACACAACGTCGTAAGAAGCTGGCTGCCAAAGTTCAAGAGCTAACGACCAAGGTGCAACAAGAACAAGCCGCGCGCGATGGTCTGATGAAGATGAAAGGTGTATACGAGGCAAATTCCGTGCTCGGTGATCCAATGACAGTGGAAAAACAATTGAATGAATCAAATCACAATTTGGAGAAATTAAAACAGGAACTAAGGAAGTACCAACATTTACTTGAACAAGCAACAAATCAATCAATATTGCAACAAAGTCCGAAATCGGCGTCACGACACAATCATGCGGGACAAAATGGACAGAGGGGCTCAAGGTATGATGATTTTTTATTATTTTCATGATCAATGTAATTGAAATTTTTCCTTTTAAAATTCCCCAGACATTCCAATGGTAGTAATAATGGCAATAGTAGTGGCGAACATCACCATCACCACCACCACCACAGTAATCGTGATCATGACAATGGCGAAGACCATCCAGATGATGCCGGTAGTTTAAGCAGGTCAGGATCTGAAACTAGTGTGACGAAGACGCAAAATGGAATCGAATCAAATAACCAACCTGAATCTAACATTAACGGGTACATGTTTGTGTGTCATGTCTCTTTAACCAAAAAAAAAGCATCATATTTTTTCATTTTAATTTAAATTTTAATCAAGAGACGTAATTTTTGTTATCTCATCATTAATTAAATGCATGCATGGCTATTTTTTGATATGATTTTGCGTTCTTTGTTGATTTTCTTTTATATTTATTTTAATTTCATTCAATATTTCAATGAAATTTCAAATTAAATGTATCAATTTCCTTTTTTTTTACGATATTTAGTAGTTCGGCAAGTCCTGAAAGTGGACTTGGAACATCACATACATCATTACCGGGATCAGGACAGGGAAGTGCAAATGAACAAATTAACGATGATAACTTTTATGATCCAGAACCACTTCAGCCATTGGGCACGTGTAGAGCTCTGTATCCATTTGATGGTTTGTATTGCAAATTTTAATATCAATTCAAATAATTTAAATGAAATCTCGCCGTTACAGCTTCCAGTGAGGGCAGTATTCCGATTAAGGATGGCGAGGAATTGCATGTGATTGAATTAGATCAAGGTGATGGTTGGACACGAGTTCGACGAATGAATGAATGGACCGAAGGTTTTGTTCCTACAACATACATTGAAATCACATTATACGCGTAGGTGTCCTTTGTCTTTTGTAGTGCACTTTAATTTTATTTTAAGATTATCATTAGTGTAATGTCTAGGTTATATTAACCGTATCTCGTCTCGTTTTCTCTTCTCCATTTCTTTCTTTTTCTTCTAATTTTACATTTTTATCACATGCTGCAAAATTTATGTGGACTTTTTCATCGAAATTCTAAATGAAATGACACAAAAAACTAACACAAATTAAAAAATTTCATGTAATGTAGTGATGTTGAGGGTGTTGACCACTTATATGTGAACATAGAAAGTAAGGCAGAACAACAGTAAAATTGAAATTTAGCTTCCAGTGGCTATAAAATACGTAACTTTTAAGAATTAAAGATGATATTTTGATTTCGTTTCATTAAAAAAAAATACTTAAAAAAAAAAATCATTTGTATTTAAATTTCTCGATGTTCGTTCTTCCGACATGACGATGATAATTTTTAATTGTAATTGACAAGACTAAAAAAAATAAATTAATATTTTTCGACAAAATTTTATTAAAATGTAATAAAAAAATCAAATTAAATTCAATTTTAAATGGAAAAAAGCTCACTTTTAAAAACACTGTCAATCAATGTGTGAAATTGAGGCTCAATTGTCAAAAAAATAAAAAAAAAATCTAAATGTAAAGTCAACACATTTCTTGTAATGATATTTTAATTCCTCGCTATTTTGCTGTAAAAAGTAATATTTTTTTTATTACTATGAAATGAAATTAAATTAAAAAAAAATAAAAATAGCACATTCTTAGTGAAATTTGTTACATTGCTTTGCTTTGTTAATCATAAAATATTTAAATTTAATAGGAAACTTTGATGAAATCACTTCTAATTTAATGTTTCAATGAAAATTTATTTATTTCCTTGTATTTATTCTTCCCTTTTATTTTTATTACATTCTTTTTTGTCTCAATTACAAATCTACTAATAATAAAAATTAGCAATTATGAAAGTAATTTAATTTAATTCAAAAAAAAAAAACACGAATAACGCCAATATACATTTAAATTAAAATAAATGTAAAAGTAAATCAAAAAATATTTATATAAGAAATTTATCGTTAAAAATGCTAAAGATCAGTCATATCCTGTGCTTTGTAAATAACTCATTATTTTAATATAAGCTTATAAGGAACATGAAATTCATTGCTTACATTTAAAATTAAAAAAAAAATCATTAACACAAAATCATTAAAATTAAACGTTAACTCACATGAAAATCAAAATCAAATTACTGGTCAATCAATTTTACTTTTTTTATTTTTGTATTAAATTTTTAAGTTCAAATTAAAATAAAAAAAAAAATAACAAAAAAGATGATGTTTGATACATTCATTTAAATTCAATTTTAGAAGAATTTTAACATTTTTTTTTAATAAAAATTAAAAAAAAAAATATCAAGTAAAAAAATTAGATGAAAAATTATATTTTTTTTAAGAGAAAGAATTAATTTTGTATCTATATTTTTTTTATATAAATTTTAATTTGATGATAAAAAAATGTTTTAATATACAATTAAAATAAAAAAAAAACAAAAATTAATAACGATAAAATATATTTTACAAAAAATCAGAATTAATGAGATAAGTAATTAAATTTTAAATGAAAAATTACACATTTAATTTAAGTTCTAATGAAAAAATGTTTAAATAAGCGATTAAATGTAAATATTATTTATAAATAAAATTAAAAAAGTTGAAATTTAAACATGATGAAATTATTCAATTAAAAAGAAAAAAAATATGATGATGAGAGCTGATAAAAACATGTAAACAATTGACATGAAATCAGTTTAAAAAGAAAATATATTTAAGGTGACTAGTATTAAAAAATTAAATGAAAAATGTATGAGAATATGATAAAATTTAAAATTAAAATTATAACAAACAAATAAAAAGTCATCAATAATAATCGAATATGTTGTTTTTTTTTTTACCAGAAATATTGAAAAGCGATCAAATTTCATGTAAATAACCGAATGGGTTATGACTTAATTGAAAGTTATCTGACAAGCACACATCAGGTAGTAGCTTTTTTAATGGAACCATTAGGTTTATTGAATCAGGAGTCATACAGAGATCGGTTTTGAGATCTACTTTAATCTTGATATTTATTATATTTCTCGCTTATTGTGATAAATGGAAAATTAAAACGAATTTATCCATGAGCCAAACAATATTTTTCACTAAAAGACTAACCAGAGAGATTCCACGGCGTCCATTACGCATCCAAAACACCGACACTCCATTGGTAGACAATCATGTAAAAAAATTTCACGCCTGAGCACATTAATTTCAGCCAGAATCGCGCAACAAAGTGTTTAAAAGGCAGTTTCATATGATGCATGTCAGGAGGTCATTGTACCGTTTTTGTCTGATGCATTGAAAGCGATTCAGCAGGCCAACATCAATTTAAACGAACTAGATGTTGATGAATTTATCAAAGGCCTGCCAACCTTAGCCAAATCAATATCAAGACGTGTTGAACAAATTGCAAATCAAATCGAGATGGAAATATTGGAAGTAGGTAGATTTTTCAAAAAAAATTTGACCACTTTTGCCTGTGGTTAGAATTTCTCATTTTTTTTAAGTGACTATTAAAATTTCATCATGTCCAAATTTATTTCAAAATGTCGCTTTTTGTTTTCAAATCCACTCGGAATGATTCTTCATAAAAGGCTGACTTTTGGGTTGCATAGTAAATATGCTTGTGAAAATTTGACAAAGCTGTTAGAATCCTATACCCACTGCTTAATCGGCCATCCAGGCTCAACCAGAGTAACAAAATATTGTTGTACAAAGTGACATTGAGGCCAATATTGACTTATGCGTGCCCAATTTTCTTTGACGCAGCTGTAACACACTTGTTATAATTACAAGTGAAGCAAAACAAGACACTCAGAATGATTCTCAACATGCTATTGTATTGATGCCAGGTATTGATGCTAATATGAGTCGTGTAAATATGAAATATGATTTTGAATTGCCTCTTGCTTACTTTACAATTAACTCACTGACGGTTAAAAGGTCACTAACGTACTGGTGTATTTTGTTTCAGAGAAAAATTTCCACTCAAGCCACCAGACGGGTTATTGTGTGAAGGTATCAATAATACACAAATTTTATCACATTTTTTTCATTTATTTTATATTTTTTTGAATGTTTCTTAACACTACAAAATTAAACACTAAATTGATTATTCAAAAAAAAAGAAAATTAAATAGCCAAAAATTATTTACATAGAATGTTGATTTAATAACAATTTTCTTACAAAACTATTTTGATTTTATTTTATTTTTATTCAAATCAAATTTTTTATCTTAAAATTTAAATGTAACTTACAACTTAAACATCTTATCATTAAATATATAAATTTAAATTTAAAGTCTTCTTTGAACGTGCTTTTTTTCTCTGGACGATGATATGTCATTTTTAAATTTTATCTTTAAAATTATAATAAAATAATAGTAATTTTATATTAAAATTAAGGGGTTTTGCGTTAAAATTTTCATTTAATTTAATTTAAATTCATATACCATAGGAGCACCTTAATCTGTACAATTAATTGACTTCAATTAAATTTAAATTTAAAATAACATAATTTTTTTTAAAAAATCAATTTTTTGTTGCATTAAAATTTAACAGTGAAAAATTTCTCAATTGTAATACAATTTTCAAGTAAAATTTAAAAAATTGGTCATTATTTTAAGGAATTTATGAAATTTTAATATACGAGGAAAAAACAAATTATAGGAATACTTTAGATACAAGTGTTGATAGGAATATGGAAAGTAATGTAATACTGAAGACAATTTGATGTGTATTGGCAGCTCCACCTGGATATTCATCGTGTGCTGGTGATGGGTAATCGTTTCCAGCTAAATTTAAAAGGAAAATAAAAAAAATAAATTAGAAATATATTAAATTTTTTTAAATAATTGAGATAGAATTTGAAGGACGTGCTTTTGAAAGTAAACAGTGATGGATTTTGAATGAATTTCGTGCAATTTGTAGCTGTGTCTCTTTCCTGTGTCTCATCCTTATTGTGATAAGGCCTTACGCGTATCATTAAATGATTTAGGAGGATGATTTTCATGCAGTAGCAGGTTGAAGTTTTTAAGAATCGTCAAGGCATAGGTCAAATTTAAAATGTCTGAAAATCGAGTTTAAGGGGATTCTTCAAGTCCAAGTAGTGACGTCTACTTGAAAGATTTAATTTTAGCTCCTCATGTGAGAACGAATGAATTTAATTTTTGAAGTTTAATTTTGATTTGTTGAAGCTTATGAAAGGGAAGGGTGGTGCTAAATTAAAATGAGTACGTTGAAGCAAAACAGGCACAATTAAATTGAAAGAAGGCTCCTTAACAACTCCTTTCTCGCCCAGACCTGATAAAATTATGTCAAATAAAGCTCTGAAGACTTTTCGCTTTAATGTGAGACACAGCTAAAATAAAACTAATTTACTTAAATGATACGTTCGTGCAATTGATTTAATGATTTGCATGTGAATTTCACTATTTTTTTACTATCATATCACTCTACACGTGCAATGACTTGAAATGTGTTCTAAAAAGGAAGAAAAATCGAAAACTAACCCAAAAACTACTCTAAACTAAGGAGAAAAAAAAACTAAAAAATAAGAAAAAAAAATAAAATTAAAATGAACTTCCACATACACTTCTTGTTCTTGTTTGGTATGATATTATTTTCAATTATTAAAGGCCAAGCCATCGAAAATGAATACATTTTTGGCACAATTTCATGATGATGATTTGAATTTGACGACACATTGATGATCCAACGCAAATGGTTATTTTTTTACTTTTACTTTTATAGCATAAGGGGACACAACATGGCTTTTTTTGTTATAAATCACACTAATTATCACTCACTGGCTTCAATTATAATTATTATTGTTAATAATTTACTACTAAAATTCGAATCTAGTACAATTGTAGTGAAAGGCAGCAAAATATTTACATTGTTTTCTTTTTTGGCAAGTCTTTGACTTGATTTTTTTTCTTCTTGAATTTGAATTTGAGCACCGAAAATTTAACTATTTAATTTTAAAGTGAAATTTAAGTCATAACTTTTTTTTTTTAAATTAACCTTTAACTTAATCGTGGGATTTCATTTGAAATTAATTTCATTTAAAAAATTCTACTTAAGAACTTCTTTACACTACTGATGAAACTTTGGTCTGGAAAATATTAAAGTAAAATTTTTTTTTAATTCAAATTTAAGGATTTAAACGTAAAATTTGATTTTTGGTTGTAAATAATTAAGAGATGCATGTTATTTACTTTTTAATGCTTAATTAAATTATTTTAGAGATGCAATTTTTTGTTTGTAAATTTTTTAAATTTAATTTAATTGTTATTCTAAGTCTTCTTCTTCTTCTAAGTTATCTGTTAAAGTTATTTATTGTTGGATGCATTAGTAAAATGGCAGTTAAAGTAGAGTAGTAGTGACACATTCATGAAAAAAATAAAGAAAAAAAATACAAAAAATCATTAAAAATTGAAATTAAAAGCTAAATTAAAAATTAAAAAAAAATTTTCATTTAAAAATCGTTATTCATTGAAATGTGCTTCATTCTACGTGAAATGTATATTTTTTTTAACATTTACTACCAAATTCTATTTAAAAAGTGTGTACAAGGTGCAATTCTTACAATTAAAAGTGATTTGAGTGCTTGAATTTTGATCAATTCGAATTAATTCATTTAAACTTACAATTTGTGGAAAAAAATTTCGAGACATGTCCAATTTTTTTGATTAATTTTGATAGAAAAAATTTAGAAAAAAATTATTTTAAAATTAAATTTTTTAAACGTATTTTTGTGCCATTTTACCATTAAAATCATTAAAAAAGTGCTTATTAAAACATAAAATTCTCATTGAAAGTGAAATTTATAACAAACGTGCTCAGTGAATTTTATTTTTTTTTTAATTTAACGGTTTTTTAATATTTTTTTATAAAATTAATATAAGTTAATAAATGTGGTGCAAATAAAGTGAAATTAAAATTAAAGTTAGTACGAAAATTAAATTTAAAAGTTTTTGAAACGAAATTTTTAAAATATTTCACTTTGACAAGTTAGTGAAACCGACATTTTATTTTCAAATATTTACACAACTTACTTTTTTTTATTTTTTTTTTTTTGAAATATTGACCGTTTTTTATTACACCTTTTACCATGTCATTCTTAATATTATTGATATTAAAATGATAAAATGATATAAGAAAAAAATTCAGGAGATTTTAAATTTTTTAACCCTTTGACATATTTTGACACGTTTTGGTAAAAATGAAATAAAAAATTTGTTTTTACATTAAATTTCGTAAAATTTTTTTTTTTTGTTTTACAGTGCATTTCATAAAAGATGGTCAATCGAATACTGGTCGGGTTAAACTCATTAGCTATGTGATTGGGCTCTTGGATTGAGCTCCAGAGGCTAAAAACCGTTAAAAACGCTTAAAAATTTAAAAAATAGCTTAATTCCTTTTTTGGAACGAGGGGCTTACTATAGTGAACTTTGATTCATTAACTTTAAGATTGGGCTTAAAAGCCTCCAGAACCAGAAAACGGTCAAAAGCACAAAATTTCCGATTTTTCAAACAAAGTTTGATTTAATTTTTTTTTTTAAAAGTTTTTCAAAATGATGGAAATTTTCAAAAAATTTTAAATTTTAATTTAAAAAAAAAATCATATTCTGCTAAATTGAATTTTTTTAAAAAATTCCACCGTTTTGAAATTTTTTGAACATTTTCCGCCAGTTTAAATTTTTTTTTAAAGTCTGCCATTTGATTTTTTTTGAATATTTCCACCATTTTGAAATTCTTTTGAAAACTTCCACCATTTTGAAAACTTTAAAAAAAATTAAATCAAACTTGTTTTGAAAAATCTGAAATTTTGGGAAAATTTGGGCTGTTAACCGTTTTCAGGCTCTGGAGGCTTTTAAGCCCAATCTTAAAGCTAATGAGTTAAAATTCATTTTAGTAGGTCCTTCGTAACCTAACCTAACGGTTTTCAGGCTCTAGAGCTCAGTGAGAGACCTTTTAACAATTTAAGTAAAGCCCGATCAGAAATGCGTGGATCGAATTTCGTACGAATTCGAAAAATTTCACACTCAAGCCTCGTGTTTACTTTTTATTAGGAAAATAATAAAAAAAAAACTAAAAATTTAAGAAAAAAAATTTTGTATTAAAATTTTAGCCATGTGATGTCAAAGGGTTAATTTTAATAAAAAAATCGTTATCCAAAGAAGCTTTAAGAAAAAAATGATGTTAAGTTAAGGAAGAACAGTTTTTTTTCATTCAATTCATTAATCAAAAGATTTAAATTAAATAAATGATTTTAATTGATTAAAAGAACGTGATGCCTTTTGGTTATGAATTAATGTAAATTTTACGTTTCATTTGAATGCGGAAATATTATTAGAACTGATTATTATTCGATGAGATTGATAATTATTATCAATATTTATGTAATTTTGTATTGTATTTTATTATATTAAAAGTATGTAATTTAAATATAACTTAAGGATGATGTTAGTAAATAAATGATAATAATGAAGTTAAGAAGGTTAGCTTTGAATAAAATTAGCAATAAAAATTTAAATTCCTTTGTACCAACTATTAAATGATTGACGATTCATGATCTTGAAACTGAAATTGAAATTCAGTGACGATGGAAAATATTTTGAAATATATTTTGATGACTTGTAAAAGGACAACACAAAAATGGGATGATAAATTGAAACAAAATATAGAGAAAAAGAACAAAAAACAAAAATTTAAAGTACTAGCCTTCTCCACAATTTTTGTGTGAAATCTTTAGACAGGACAATTTCACTTAATTCTTATAACAAACATTCTGAACAATTACCATGTAGAAGTTCAAGGAGTTCAGATTTTTCTGTAGAAAAATAAATATATAAAATCTCATCAATACTGCAATGCATTTAAGGGATTGAGATGTTAAAAGGCGCATTCTTTTCATTCACATAACAAACTAAAAGCTTCTTTTTAAATGCAATAAGCACGATTTAACTGTTTTTTCATTTTTGTTGTTGTAAATTGATAACTTGTCATCGTCGGTTTCACTTACCTGCATCAAAAACTGAACCATCAACATCATTGTGATTTGTATCACGTGGATCGCTATTAGGATCTTGCTTAACGTTACCTGATTGAGTAAATGTAGCAGGTACGTTCGAACATCCGTACCACCAGTGAGCTACAGGTCGTGGGAATGGAGGATCAGCTTGATCAATCTGAAATTGAACTGTAACAATTTGTGCTTAATTGAAATCATTGAAAATACTCACGGAAAATGTTCTATCATTAAATCTGTAATACTTGTCCCCTTTGAAGAAGTACGTGTATCCATTTGTGTATTGTAATGCACCATCAATGTCATTTGGAATGCCCTCCCAATTGGAAATTGGTTTTGGATATGTTGATTTTACGGGTGGTCGTTTCAATGGATCAAATCTCCAGAATTTACTTCCTTTATAGAAGTAGATTTTTCCATTTCCACCCCAAACCAAAGCGGCATCAAGATGATCGGGGATTCCAGTGAAGCCATCACTGATTTTCTTTGGATAATCACCGTCCACTGTACGACCACTGTACCGCCAATATTTGGTGCCCTTGAAGAAATATGTTTTGCCATTTTTGTATGTGAATGCGGCATCAATGTTAGCTAAAATGAAATCAATGAAATTTCATTTAAAAGAAAGATGAAAAAGTTGAATTTACATTCCAATCCTGGCCATCCTTCGCTTATTTTCTTTGGATACCCATCAGCAATTGCATTTTCTGTTAGTCTGTAATACTTGTCGCCTTTAAAGACATATGTATTGCCATCAGCTGTATTGAAAACAGCATCAATTTTAGGACTTTTACACAACTCATTTGAGTTATCGTTTTGGACAACATTCGGTTTCTTTGTTGTTTTGATGGTGGGTTGTTGTGAACCTCCCCCAGATGTTTTACGTCCATACAATGCTTGAATTCCCTGTAAAATACATAAAAGTATTACATTCAATTCAAATTTCACCCAAAAAAATTTCTTACTTGAATATCATCGGAATCTAATCTGAAATTTGAATCGTAACCACGATAAAATGGTGCCATCAAAGCTGATCTCACATCTGAGTGACTTAATCCAAGTGAATGTCCGAATTCATGTGCTGCTACTTGGAATAAATTTGTGCCACGTGAACTCTTGATTGTCCAGTATTCGGCATCATCGAAATGAGCATCACCACCATAAACGGGGAAATAGGCATGAGCTAAGGTACCACCAGGGCCATCAAATGGATCACCATCACCGTGTTCGCTTTCTTCGAATCTGAATTGAAACTCAAATGAAAATTAATGTTCAAATTGAAATTGCATGAAATTTTTACCTAATATCAATATGAACTGGATTCTGTTTTTTGGCTGTAAATGTCAAGTCTGTATATTCACTCCACACATTGAATGCCTTGGCAATTTCATCGTCAACCTCCTTGCGATTCAATCGTTTTGGATATTTACTGATTCTGTATGTGAGTGCTTTGACCTTCCATCGACTACCCTGCAATGCATATCGTTTTGATCTGGTGTCAGAACCAAATCCAACTTTATCCTTGACACCACATCGAGGTGTTTGCATCAGCTCCATTGTTTCCTCATCCAAATCCCCTGTGGCATTTAATCCGGCAAAACTTTGGAATTCCATTATGGCGCGTTCCCAGGTATTGGCATCGATTAAATTTCCACTCGTTGGATTACGAAGTGACGGACTGAGGTAGCCGAATTGTGAAAGATATAACTGAAAAATAAAAAAATTCAAATTATTTTACAATTAAACAAAAAAATTAAGTAAATTTTTCACATCAACATCATCAGTCCCCTCAATTGAATCAAAGTTCAAATAAAATGAATCTTCAATCGGTGCACCGTCAATGAAGAAAGAAAGCATCAATAACAAAAGATATTTGATTGCCATTTAAATTATTGTTGCGCGCGTGAGACATTTATGCTTTAACAATTCAAGAGAGACTAAGTCAATTTTTTTTTCTTATTTTATTTTAGTTTATTCATTCATGTGACTGATTCAATTTAGAAACAATAATAATATTGCTCAAATAAGTAAAAATTGTAATGGTTTGTGTTGTTTTATGTTATTTTTTTTATAGAATTTCCATTTGTTTATTGTTTGCAAGGAAATACCGGGCCATTCCATGCAATTTTCCTTGCCTTGTAAATATAAATTTCCGTTATCCGTTTTTTCTTAAGGAAAATTTTGGATTTTCAGAGAAGAAATTTGAATTGAAGTGTGATTGCAATGAAAAAAAATAAAATTAGTCAGGGACATTTTTCCATGAAAGCGAAAATATTTTTTTATCAAATTTGGGACGTGATTTGAATCGAAATTGCAGATTTTATCTGAGATTTTCTTTTAAAATGCTTTAAAAAAATAAAAAAAATATATTTTTTTTCTCGTGATAATTGAAAAAAATGTCCCTGTCTAATATTTTAACGCACTTTAATTTAATCATTCATCCATTGAAGCACAATTGCAAAAAAGAGGAGAAAAATATTAAATTTCAGACAGAAATTTACTCAAAAACGCACACACCAGACAATAAGACACTTATTGCATTCGTTTGAAATAAAAATGACAATTCAAGCAAGAAAACATTAAATTTTAAATGTAGCAGCCAATATTATTAATATTCTTTCTGGATAAACGGTCAAGAGAGTAAAAAAAATGTTCAGGGACAGGCAAAATTTATATTTTTTTCATTATAAATGTTACATAATATTAATTTTTTTTTTCATTTTCATTTATATTTTGAATGAAATATATCAAGCTTGATTAAATTAAATATCATTCATTCATGATTCATGTTAATTGTGTATCGTGACATGATTATCGGTGTTAATGTTGATTTATTTCTTTTCAAATTCGATGTGTATTTTTATGTAGTTTAAATTAAAAACACATAAACGTATGTTTTTTTTTTATGTGGAATTGCACATTAATCAATCAATGAGCTTGATTATTTGTATACAAGGAATATTTAAATTATTTGTTAAGGTTTTTTTTAAGAATCAGGTGAATTGTGTGTGATATGGAAAGAATACGAAATTTTTGGATTGGATTGTTGCAGGTCATTTGATGATATGGAAAAATGTGTTTTTGAGGATCCGTTAACATGATTGAGGAGAAATAGCATTAAAATTTAATGGAAGCGCTTGGCGAAAGACTGCTTTGCTGTCTTTTTTAATAACTTTAATAACTGAATTTTACTGACGTCTTTCACTGTGAACTTAGATTGATTCAAGGAAAGAGCAATTTTTCCTACTGAAGCCACCATTAAGGCTTAAGTTCTCATTGAAACCTGATTTTCTAGTAAAAAAAATGATCATCATACATCGTATATATATTATTCAAGCTCATTTTAAGTCAAAAGTCATCAGATAAGTGATGAATTTTCATTTGAATCATAAAATTTTATTCATCTGAAATCATAAATAAATGTCACAAGTGTTAAGTGAAAGAATTTTTGATAGCAAATTCCTTTTAATAGAGATGTTTCATTAAAAAATATGCAGTGTTAACAAGGAATTTCAATTGCATTACTCTCATTAATTAAGATAGCATGGAGAACATTCCAGTTAATTCGTAAAAAAAAATTATTAATTAAATTTAATTTATTGATAACACGCATTTTTATGCAATAATGCAACAAATAATACAAAATTACACTGCATTGTAATTCGAATTCTGTTACAATTAAAAATCTTTTTAAATCTTATCTCTGATGCAATAATGAAATGATCAAAGATTAATCTGAGAATTATTCTAAGCAAATATTAATTTGAATTATATAACGTGATAATGAGATCGCAATAAAATGAAAGCGCATGAAATTGAATAAGGTTTCATTATGTGTGAATTTATGCAAAGTAAATCAGTGTAAGATTATATTATTTTAAATTGAAATTTATAAATATTATATTGATGATTTGTAATGATTTTGTATTTTTATAACACATTTCAATTAGATCGATTATTTTTGAAAGAAAACTAAGTCCGAATTTCTGATATTTAATTGAAAATATTTCAATATTCGCTTTTTGCATACATTTGAATTGAAAAATAATTGAGCTAATGCCCGTGAATGGCCTTTTAAATGTAAAATAAACACTAAATATAGGTTACTAAAGTTGAATCAGGGATGAGTTTTAAGTTTGTACCGACTCTGAAGAACCGGTAGCTGAAAAATTTGATATGCAGATTTAACCGCTGAAACCGCTAGTGCTATCTGGTGGCTCAGGCAAATCACAGATCATGAACCTTGAGTCGTCCAAGGTAAAAAACCAGCACTCGAACCTACAAATGTGTTTAACGTACTTCATAAAATAAGGTAATGACCCACTAGAATTAGTTTAGCTCAGTAAAGTACCCAGAAATTGATCAGGCATACTCTTAACCCATTAACCACCTCTACTAGAAATATTGAGTTTAGAGCAAACTTTCTTCTAGGATTTGTTCTTTGTGTAAAACTGAATACTTTTTGTTTCGATGAAATTTTTGAGTTTCATACAAAAATTTTACAGGAGAACCGGTTGTTGTTTTGAAAACTTCTAAGAAAAAATCGGCTCAAAAGTTACTAGTCGAAAAATTGACCAGCGGTGGTTAATGGATTAAATTTCAAATTTATTCAGTGAACTTTGTGACTGATTTACAGATTTTTTAGATCTTCTCGAACCATATCGAAAAAGTCACAGGTCAAAAATTAAGAAATTCGGTTCCTAAATTTACTATAAACCGGTAGTTTACATTTAAACTTGTTATCACTGATGGCAACATTTACCTTTAACATTTTAAACTATTTTTAAATTAAAAACGTTATTTATAACAATTTTCTAACGGAAATAAAACGATAAGTATAACATTTAAAATAACAAAAACCAGATTGATGAAAAGAACAGATAAAAGTTAAAAGAAAACATAGAAATTAAATCCACAGGTATTTTTTCCACTTGTTTTGTTTCAAATGCCAACTAGACATTCTGTGTTTTATTTGAAATTACTTGTGTTAAACATAAAATTAACACACGGATATTCATCGAACATTATTGATATTGGGACAACGTCTGAATACTAATTTTTGTTCCAAGTGTGTATTTAAAGTGAGTTGATCTTCAAATTAAATGTGTATGATCATAGAAAACAGTATCGTTAGGATAGCAACAAGAAACAAAAAAAATTAAACAGCTGTTCCATTAAAAAAAAATTACTCTTCAAGAAATCTTAGATGAGCACTGGTTCTGGGTTGAGAGTGAAGGAAAATTAGTTCAAGTGCGATAATTAAATGAAAAAATTTCTCCATGGTCGGGGATTTTCAAGGAAAATTCTATGAAAAATTCAATCCTTTAAAAAATGTTGAGCGAAAACAGAGTCAACATGAGTTGAATTGTCAATCAATTAAGCTCAACAAAATTTAAAAGTCAAAAGGTCACATTTTTTGAGTCATTTACGTTTTTTATCTCAAAAATTTATCAAAATTTTCGGAAAATTCCATAATGAGTTTAATTCAATTCTTATCTCACAATAATTTTCCAATTCAACACCCAATGAAAAAGTTCATTAAAAAATTTAAGTCAAATTTTCCCCATTGTTAAAATTAATCAATAAAATTTGCGGAAGAACATCATTAACATTACCAAAGTTCAATTGTACATTATTGAAATTAAATTATTAATTATTTAAATAATAATCGAATTAAAAAAAAAATTAAATCTTATATAACAAAAGAAAACACAGAGAACAAACAATGCAAATTTTATCACTAATATTTTGCATATCTCACTACAATCAATTAGCTTCCGGATAATGAGAATTGTTTTAATTGTTTTTTTTTATTTGTTACATATTTATTGAAGTCAATGAATGATTCACATTATGACTCAAAAAAAATCAATAAAAATATTATAACACTTTCAAGATATGTGTTAAACTACTTTTAAAGTTCAAGATCAATTAAAATTCAATATGATGCCTTTCATTTTGCTTTGAAATTGAATTTTCAGTCAGTAAATGTCGATATCATGCATGCAAATCTCATATCATTTTTTTGTTGCTTTCAATTGTTATAACAATAGTTTTGTTTTTTGTTTTCATGATAAAGTCATGGCATTTAATAAAATACTTGTATGATGTGTGTGTGTTTCTGTAAAATTCATTTGCCAAGGTCAAGGATAAAAAATTGTTAACTCAGAACAATACGAGGAAGGAAGGAAGTGTGAAGAATCAGGTGTGAAATTATTATTTATTATGAAAATGAACTTTTATGCTAGAAACTTAACTTGTGAGTTGTAAATGTGAGTGAAAAATTCATTTTTATTTTATTATGAAATGTCAATAAAATTGTTACCATGGCATCGTTTGTCAATTTGTCTACTGTTATAGTGTGATTATGAAATGGATTATTTGTGCTTTTTGAAATAAGTACAGGATGAGTTCCCTTAAACGCAACATTTATTTTGATAAGAATAATTTTTTCCTGTGTCTATACATATACGATTAAAATGTCAATATGAGTCTGAATCTATAGAGATAGAGAAACATCACAGCAGATTCGCCGAAATGGAGTACTTTGTTAATCTCTAAATGTCAATCCTAATATTGGGAATTCTCCTGTAAAACTTCTTGATCTAAAATGAAGTTTTACTTGAATGTTTTTGACTAATAGAATATTTAATGTTTAAAGGTTTTAGTTGCTAAGGTTAAGTGACGATATGAATGTATTGGCATTATGATAAAACTTGTTGTGGTGTCTTTGAATTTGTTTAATTAATTTAAAAAAAAAAAAATCTAACAGATGCTGTGTGTCTCGATAAGTTAAAAGTGTGGGACTTTTAAACTTGTGATGATACTATTGGAAGCATTAATTTGAGATATCATTCTACTAATTCCATATCAGGCCACATTGAATGGAAAACTGACTCTAAATGTTCAAATGAGAGCCAATGTTTTCAAATCTTTGCAAAACTTAGTAAGCCACGATAATAATTTTCTTCTGTGATGAATCCTGGGATGGCTGTGTTTTGAATTTCTTCCTTCGTTTGATTATTACATACTTTTCTTTTTTGGTATATGGCTCGACTATATACTCAGCTATTTCGTTGGTTGTTTTAAAAAGATTACAATCAATAATGGTCTTCCCACTATTCCATTTGTGCTATTGCCGTAGATTTGAGAAAAAAAGAAGGATTATGGGTGCTCATTCCGTCCGTTTATAGCAAAATACCGAAGGCCGACGTTTTCCGAAATAGCGGAAAACCAAGCATCGTTTAAGGTTTATTGAAATAACGACGATCCCAAAATTTTTATGAGTAATTTTCTCATAAAAATGAATTAAAATTTTATGCAATATAAATAAAATTCATTGATTTTTTGTATTAACTTTAAATTATTCTGATGTCATAGACAAGCCTAGTAATTAACGGTCATGACGCCAACTTACATCTTTAATCAATTAGTTAAATATTTTTTTCTACCTTTAATGCAAATAATAACAGACATCGTCCATTGATTGAAAAAAATATGAATAAAAACAATAAATCGAGATTTCGTGCACGTTTTTTTTATCTCACATAATAAAATTATCTGCTCATCATCATCAGAAATTTTATAATTTATTGCCTGTTTTTAATTAATTATTAATTATCATAAGTGAATTCATAACTTTTATTATTATTCATAGTCATAACAACAATTAATTACATTGTAAAAAGGGCTTTAAACAAAAATTAATCATATCAGGTGCAAACACAGTTAAATAATCATCAATTTTGTTAAATTTCCGTTACAAATTCAATTGATTAGGAGAGTTCGATTGAAATGTGATGATTATTAACAGAAATGGTCATATAAAATTTTATGACGTATGATGTGTCATTTAAGATTGTATTTTATATTAATCTATTTATTATCACCTTATCAAATGTTCTTTTGAAATCAACTAAAAACCGGCTATTTAGCGATTTCTGTGTAAATGAGACAAAAATAAACAACCAGTTTCATACAAAATTCAATAATAATAAAAAGTAAGGAATTAGCTGCCGCAGCAAATCCATAGTTTTGAGTGCGTGTTCATTTTCATAATATTTTCATCTATTTTATTTAATAAATATTTCATATTTTCATTGAAAATGTCTTTTTAACGGTTTTTTTTCAATATTTCAAATCAATTTTTATTTTGACAGCTCGAATAATCTGAATCGGAATCTGAAATCTAAATCGGAATCTGAAATCTAAATCGGAATCTGAAATTTGAATTGTGATGAAATGAATGTATCACGTACCCTGTACAGAATATTTTAAATTATTACATTTTTAAAACAATTCAATTGATGTAATTGAAAAATGTAATTAAAAATAAAAACATTTAAAGGTGTTCTACAATTGGGGAGAAATATAAATAATATTTCGGATGCCTTTATTTTTTGCTATAAATTTGTACACTGGTTCTTCATAACATTCTAAGCATCAGTGCAAAAAAAAAAATTTTTCCGTACACACGTTCTCGAGATATCGCGCTTTGAAATTTCGCGAATGGCGCGCGCGGCCATTTTTTGACTTGTGATATCTCGCGAACCACAAAACGCAGAAAAAATTCTAAATATGTTTTAGAAAGATATGAAGGATATCTTTATTAATTTTTTATAATATTTTTAAAAAATATTGATTTCATAATTAAATTTCAATTTAAAACTCTATTTTTCCATTTTCTGGCAGTTGGACGTGATTAATTTTTATTTTTTTAATATGATTCTGTAGCTTTCATATTCAGCAATACATTTATTTTGGTGTTGGTTTTGGTAGCCTTGAACTTTTAAAGATACAGAGCCTAAAAGAGCGCTTTAATTACAAATTTTCATTAAAAAGTTCAGATGGTGACTTTTTCATACAAAAACAAGAATATTCATAGTTTTGGTGATTCATTTAGGTGTCTTATGTTACTCAAATGTTTGGTACGCATCATAAAAAACTCTTTTTTCATAACAATTGTAATTAAATGGCTCTTTAAGGCTCTGTATCTTTAAAAGTTCAAGGCTACCAAAACCAAAACCAAAATAAATGTATTGCTGAATATGAAAGCTACAGAATCATATGAAAAAAATAAAAATTTATCACGTCCAACTGCCAGAAAATAGAAAAATAGAGTTTTAAATTGAAATTTAATTATGAAATCAATATTTTTTTAAAAATATTATAAAAAATTATTCATATCTTTCTAAAACATATTTAGAATTTTTTCTGCGTTTTGTGGTTCGCGAGATATCACAAGTCAAAAAATGGGCGCGCGCGCCATTCGCGAAATTTCAAAGCGCGATATCTCGAGAACGTGTGTACGGAAAAAAATTTTTTTTTGCACTGATGCTTAGAATGTTATGAAGAACCAGTGTACAAATTTATAGCAAAAAATAAAGGCATCCGAAATTTTATTTATATTTCTCCCCAATTCGTAAGTAAGTTTTCACAAAAAACGTTTTAAATAAGAAAAATAAATCGGGTGGGACACAATGTTCTATGATATATACGAAAATATGTTAAAATTATGCGAAGTAAAACCCTTAGTTTTGACGTTTCACTCAAAACAATAAATTGATAGATCATCGCGTTGGAATGAAACCTGTACTTAAAAGTGTTTGCTTTTATAATATGAATGAATGATTCGTTTAAAAAAAAATTATTACGAGTATGAAAATTAGAAGGTGAAGTCAAGTTCATGACTTCGAAAATAATTTAATTATTGTATTAAAATTTTACATGCAACTTCTTACTTGAATTTTGTAGAAAATAACTTTCAATCAAGAATTTCATCATATAACGACATGAGTTGTGTGATCTTAAATAGATAAGTGTCTCATGTCATTTGAGTTGTATTGAAATTAAACGTAAAATGGATATAAACAGAAAAAAGTTATTTTCTGATATTTAAAAGTCAATTTTTTTCAATTTAATTTGTATTTGAAACCAGTAGTTGCCTAGTACCAATAATAATTATCATTATAGTTTTACTGGTACATGAATTTCATTCATCAACAAAAAAAAACAAATTGATTTTAATCTCAAGTATTTTTCCAATGTAATTTAGCATGCAATGTCTAACTCACACACACACATGCACATGCCCAATTGAATAAGTTCTAATATAAAATAATTAATTTTAATAAGATGCGATGAAATAAAATGTAATGAAATTAAACTGACTGAACGGTAAAGAACTTGTAAAATATTTTTGCTATGTAATTTTTAATCGCACCCATCATAAAATCATTCAAAGATTTTACGTTCATTCATCTAAAAATATTGTTTACTTAAATGTGTTTAATGTATTTATTTTTAATGGAAGTAATTACATTACGTTACTGATGATGATAGAAAATATTTACTTACATTTCATAGTTATTATGACATGTGAAGGTAAAATTAGAGTATCTATTGTCTTATCTCGATTAGTTCGAGTTATTATATGAGGAGTTCAACCATAAAATAGAAGTGAGTTATTAGAGGTAGAATGTAAGTGAGGTTTTGTAATTTATGTAATGATGGATTTTTACAAGGGAATTCGCACGAACTTGTTGATTTTTAATGAATTTTGAATTGTCTTAGGTTGATACGTTCAATTAGATCAAATTTAGAGGTCAGGGAAAATATTCTTATTCTAAGCCACACTGACACTGACTTTTAACTGAAAAGTTATTATCAGCTTTCACAAAATAATCTTCAGCTTTCAAAAAATTGTCTTCAGCTGTTAAAAAATCATCTTCAGCTCTCAAAAATTTGTCTTCAGCTCTGAAAATTTGACTTTTGTTTAACAAAAATTATCTTCAGATTCCTAAAAAATCGTCTTCAGCTCAAAAAAACGATCTTTAGCTCTCAAAAAATCATCTTCAGCTTTCAAAAAATCTTTTCTAGCTCTTAAAAATCGTCTTCTGCTTTCAAAAAAACGTCTTCAGCTCTCAAAAAATCGTCTTTAGCTCTCAAAAAATCTTCTCTTGCTCTTAAAAATCGTCTTCAGCTTTAAAAAATCGGCTTCAGCCCTCAAAAGTTTGATTTTTGGTTAAGAATAATCTTCTCTAGCTCTTAAAAATCGTCTTCAGCTTTCAAAAATCGTCTTCTGCTTTCAAAAAATCGTCTTCAGCTCTCAAAAAATCGTCTTTAGCTCTCAAAAAGACTTCTCTAGCTCTTAAAAATCGTCTTCAGCTTTCAAAAATCGGCTTCAGCTCTCAAAAGTTTGACTTTTGGTTAAGAAAATCATCTTCAGCTTTCAAAAAATCGTCTTTAGCTCTCAAAAAATCATCTTCAGCTCTCAAAAATTGTCTTCGGCTTTCGAAAATTTATCTTCAGCTATCTAAAATCATTTTCCGCTTTCAAAATTTAGTCTTCAGCTTTCAAAAACTCGTATTCAGGTTTCAAAAATTTCTTTCAGCTCTCAAAAATTCCTTTTTCCAATAGGAATTTTAAATGAAAATTGACTCTTCTGAAAAGCCTCGCCGAATTTTATTTATTTCCCATTTCATATGATCATCATGAAATGCTTAGTCATTAATTCAATATTTCACATATAACACACTTGACCACACAAAGAGGATTAAACATTAAATGACACTTTATATTGTGTACAAAAGTGACCGGTACTAGACAAACAACGCAACACAAAACAATCACACATATAAACCTGCAAAAATATTCATATTTAACACGAATATTTGATGTCCGTTGACAGCCTTTTGAATATTTATCCAAACACTTGGGTTATTTTTTCTTTTATTTTTATTCATTTAATCAAGAACTTCTTATAATTATATTTCGTACTTTAGATTGACTAAATGAAAAGTGTGATAAAGTTCAATTACCTTTTAAATACTTCTTTTACTTTTTTTTTTTATTTGAACAAACACTCGTGGTTTATGTAAATTTTTGTTGTTGTTTTTGTAAGGCAAATTGAACCTTGATTATGGTTTGCAAAAAAAATGTTTTGTTTGTTCTTCTGAGACAAAAATAAAAATGTGACTTGAATATGAAAGGTGAATCATTCTCCTAATTCGATTTTAATAAATATTAAATTTAAAAATGCAAATCGATTCCAAGAACTGTCTGCCTCTGCATTTCTTTGTTGTGATTTTTATGAGTTGTAATAATTGAATAGATTTTGAAACGTAAATAAATAAACATCAAGTTAACTGAACACCGGCATGAAACTAGTTTAAAAAGTATTAATAGAGACATTTCAGTAGCGATACAAGCAAACATACACAAGGCAGACTATTTTCTAATTTATAGTTTTAACGAGTTGTGTCTAGGCGTAACCAAGACAACATATGTGCAGTTCATTAAAGTCATTATTCAGATTCAGTGTGATTCATTTCAGTTTTTAGGAATAAATTTATGAATGGAATTACTATCAAATTTGTTGTTTAACAGAAAAATATCTTATTTGCGTTATTTTTATCATTCATGTGTAAATTTTGTGATTCATCATCGAAATTTCATGTTTTGGATAAAATTTTTGTATTATGTCAGTCTTACATGCATTATCTCAATTTAATATCAAAAGACACACGACAACTGAGAAAAATCTTTTTTAATTTAATTGACATTCATCAATTTCTTTGAGTATTTTATGTTTTAATCAAGACACTTCAAAGATTAAAATCAAAAAATAAAAGAATTTCCTCTATTTTTAGGCGTACAATGACTCAATTTAAAATCAAAATTCAAAAAAAATGAATCAAAACATATCCCATTGAATTTTGACAAGGCATGTCCGAGTCATTGTTAATTGTGCCATAAATGGAGCAAATTCTAAACAAATTTTGAGTGAATACAAAGAAATATCAATGAATTGCAATTATTACGATGAATCAATAAACCACAATAAAAAAAAATAACGGAATTAAAACCCACGGAATTAAATTTTTATTTCACTAAATTCATCATGATATTCGCTTACTGATTAAAAGACATATTTTGTTAATCTCTAAATTCAAGTGAAAAGTTAATAGTAAGATGAGAGGGTTTTTGGGCAAATTATTTGTATTTTTAACCCTTCAATGGAGATGAAGATCGATTTCAGCTATTTTGATAAAATTGACCTGGTTTTTCTCAAAAAATTTGTATGAAAATGAATTTTATTTTGTATGAGAAAATTGTTGATTTTTAAAAGACCTTCAACTTTGCTGAACATTGTTTTTGATGGTTTAGTGCAAAAAATTTGACATTTTGGCGAAAACTGAGGGGTTTTTCAAGTTTCTTTACCTTTCATTGTAATTTAATACGAATTTTGGTCAAAAAGAAAAGAAATATTAAATTAACCGATAACGGCCGAAAATTCTCAATAAAAAAGAAATCTTTTCAATAAGCCACCTTCATATGTGGAGAATCTAGTCTAATGTTTTTTCTACAAAATTTAATATAAATTTTTGACATTTAAAGGCAAATTTTTCATCTTTATACAAATTCTTCCGTATTGGGTTAAATTCTGCTGTGTCATGACGCGTCATGCACCCAAAATCATACAAATCTGATACATTGAAATAAAAATAAATTAAATAATTTCAATTCCGATAAGACCAAAAACTTGATGACCAAATAAAAATGTTAACAAGGAAAAATGCCTTAAAAATACCGAAAGTAACTCACTCACACCTTGAATTCTCGTTGATTTGAATTCTGATATGATATTTTTCCATGTCACCCTTTTTTCTTGTTAAAAATTTTCATAATAACAAAAAAAAAAAAAAATAATAAAATAGGAACTATCACACAAAACCGTTCACAAGTAATATAAACAAAGAAATTTTATTGAAAGTCTAAAAAATTTTACTTTTGTGTGGGTGATCGCGTGCCAGTCTGTCTTTTAATAATAAATTCTACTATTTTCATTTCATTTCATATTACTTTATTTTTTTATGTACTTAAGTCTGATTGCTTATTAAAATAATAAAAAAAAAATGTGAAAATAAAATTTAACGTGGCATTTTTTCAACTCATATCAATAACAATGAAAAAGGGAACAGAATTCACATTCAACCATATAAAAATTGAACGGCAATCTCTAATTCAAATCAATAATAAACGATTTATAACCAGAAGCGAAGAAATTTGAAATGTATGAATCACTTATACTTGTAAAGTAACTTATGGAACTTAAAAAAAAGCACTGAGTGAGAATCAAATCAAATAAAAACACCGCATTGCATCGTCTGTTCATCACTTTACATTTATAAGGACTTTTCTCTCTCACTCACTTTAAAAACATACAAAACTTGATTTGTTTTTTTTTTTTTATTTTAGTATTCAAATGAAATGAAATATGTCGGTCGTGTAATCGCGGTGTGTATTTTAAAACAAAAACAGAATAATTTGAGGGGGTAAAAGGTCATGAATCGTTATGTTTTCTTGTTGTTGAACTCGATTTTGACATGCAAGAAATCCTCGAAAACTATGAAATATTTGAATTGTGACATAAATGAAAATGAACTTTGACGAGACTTAAATATTCATTCATTTTGGATATGAATATTCTGAGTTATTGATCTAAAAAAAAAACTAACTTGACCCAGTTAACTGTCCTTAAATAGTAGCAGAGGCAATAAATAAATTAAATTGGTGTTATTTCTTGTGTTGTGACGTCAAATTTGATTGATTAAATGACCTCTTTAAATGGATAACTTGGAAATGCCAATATAAAGATTCACTCATATTAAATTTCAATGTATGCTGATATGAAATTCAAATATTTAAATGTTATGACTCACCTGTGCTTGTGTTGTTTTTGACACTACTGGAGCTGCTATACTATATGAAACTAAATTAATATTAAGAATAATGGTCATCAATAGGAATATCACTCCTTCTGTTTTTTTTGACAGTAGGCTGCTAATTACTGGTATACTGCTTGGAATCATTTTGTATGGCTTTTATTTGTCTTATCTTAAAAATTTAAACTAAATTATTCAATGTTGTATTTCTTTTCTTTTTCAATTAAAATGACAAGAAAAGAAAGATTTTGATTATCTGAAATAAAAAAATAAGAAAAAAAATAAAATTTTAGTTTGTATTCAAATCAATGATATAAAATGAAATGAAATGAAATAACGGAACAAAAATGACAAAGGTCAGTTACATTAAAAAATTTATAATTGTTTTGTCTTGCACCCACTCATTTTCGCATCACATATTAGAACAGTAATTGCCTTTGAATGAAATATTAAAGGTCTGATGACATGATAAAGAATAGATTGAAATGAATAAATTTGAGAAAGACTGGAAGTGATCAGAAATCGCTTTAAATAGAGATAAATTTACATTTTAATATTTTTTTTTTAATTTTATTTATTTAATTAGAGTAATTTAATTGTATCGCTTGTGATGTAATCGAATGGCACAACATCAGTAATTTACTATATTAAAACAAAAAAAAAGTAAGAATGAAATTGAAACTGAAACGTAATCTTAAAAAATTAGAGTAAGCGCATTTGGGTTTCACTTGAAATGGAGTCGTTAAGAAGGAATTTAAGGGTAAAAATGCGATTTTTTGATATTGGAAATTTTTTGGAAGTTTTTTTTATCACAATTTTAACATCAGATAGAACCGAGAACGTAAAGTTGACATAGGGTCGTGGAACCGTCTCCCGTTTGTAACCCTCTATCGTATGTTTTATGAAATTTTTACTAAAATAAACAGGTTTTTTTATAATTTAACAGAAAATTTAAATTCAAAAAGAAAATTTGATTGGTGTTCTTCAGGTAACGATAGTCGTACAGCAGTGTTCAAAATAATAGTAGTGAAGTGTGTTTTTCATACAAAACCACCATTTTGAGGCTCAATTTAAGTATATAAGGAGTTCTCCGATTTTTTTCCGGTCTTCTGCAATGTTGTCCGTATACTCTAGGAGAACACTTTTCTCATAGACCACATTTTTGTATTTCCACGCGTTAAAAAACTGCTTCAACCCTATTGATGCACATCAAAAAAAAATCAAGAAACTAGAATGAAATTTTTGAGGTGAGGTCAATGAAAATTCGTCAAAGGGTATCGTGATCGTGTGTACTATTCAAAATTTGCGTTAAATTGAAAAAGTAAATTGAAAATGTCCCGCAAACCACTCGCAGTGCATTTCTAACCCCTCAAGATGTCTCACCCAACTTTGAATCGTGAATTTGCTAAACACAGACAAAATGAGTGACCTCAGCACTCACATATGTTTCAAAATTGGCAAGATATTCCTTAAAACTTTAAAACCGCATACGACCTGTAAACGCCACGGAAAGGGATTAATTAACCTAGAGAACAGTACAGGGCGATTAATTGGTGAAAATCGCTGATTTATAATTTGATTCGCTACGTCTAGTCTAACGCTAACAGTTTACTGAAAACAACCCTTGATCAGACACCACACCGATCTCAATTTCCTCATAATCTCCTTAGTAATTTCAGAAAATATAATAATCATTCAACAAAAAAAAACAAAAAATTAAAGTAAGCTTATACCATAGCTAGACAAAAAAAAAATCATTAAAAAATTATGTTAAACACAGTTTCAGACCAAATACGCATAGACAAATGCCCTGAATTCTATAAACCGTTCAAATTTGCTCAGAAATTTATTTATTTTGAAGCTGGTCATTACTATTATTATTTTTATTATTATTATTTGTTGTTGTTCTATTCAAAAAAAAAATTGAATTAAAATTGAATCAATGTAAAAAAAAAACTTGTAATAGATTGATTCATGCGGAAAATAAAGTTTTTGTAGGTTATTAACTGTTATTATTGTACTGAGAATTGCTCACTTAAAATCTTATTCAATATTAAAAAAAAAAATACAATTTAATTTTTTTTTCACAATTTTTGACATCTTGTTAAAATTTTCAAATTTTCTCATGTAAATTTAAATTTGACCCATAAATATTGAATATTTTAAATTGAATATTAGGAAGCACTTGTATATAAACTTAAAAATAGAATATAGAAGGGCATTGTACTGATGATACAAAAATATTTCCTTTTTCTTTATATAAATGTTTTATTTATTTACTTTACACACTTATTCAGTTTTTCCATGTTTGTACCTATAAAATTTTAATAATTAATCATTCATTGTCAGGTCAGTTACTCTTCTTCTTATTTGAATTTAATTTCAATATTTTTTTTATTCAATTCAATTCTTTATTATTTACTATTGATAGGTCTCTATTTCAAATTACGTCTCATTATTATGCGTGTGACAACGCCATCCCTCTATCAGAATATGTGATTTTGAAGTACGCGTCCTTCAGACTTCCGTGTTGTAATATAACATTTTTATGATTTTTAATTGAAATTAAAATTTTCTTGCATCGATGTATTGAATTGATATGATATGAAGATTTTTTTGGTCAATCACCTATAAATTGAAATATTGAAAATCTGTGGGGTTTTGTTGGAATTTTATTGATTTAATGTCATAAATAATATTTAATGTTGAATTTAGATGTGGTTTTGTTACTCGTTATTTAATATTAATTTAATGATTTTATTATCATTTTGGTTTTATGGTAAAACAAAATGTGAACTGGCTTCACAACGGTCATATGAGATGATTCATATGGGATATGAGAAGGGGTGCCAAGGCATATTTAACTAAGATTAGGTAGGGAGGAGGCTCATGCTGATTTTTAAGATTTTTTTTAACAGTTTCAAAAACTTAACACAGAAATCAAAAAATTAATTTGAATTTTTAGCTCGATTTTTAATTTTGACCGGCACACGGCCATATGATGAGTGACAGAACCCAAAACATTGTAAAGGGGAGGGGGAATGGCCATTGGCGGATTGGCCATACGGCCAATTCGGCAAATGCCAGAAAGGCCGCAGTCGATCGTCTTGTAAAAGTTAAGTTAAGCGTGAATTTTAAAGAAAATCATACAGAATGCCAGAGTCGTTAGCAATTTCTAATCCGCCCCTAGGGAAGGGGTAAGTTGTTGTCATATATGAAAAAAATAAAAGTTTGTCTACCCTCAAATTTTTTCAATGAAATATCAAAACATAACGAGACCTCGCCCTCCCCCTCTTCCCCCCGTCCCTTCCCTTTAAATGCATCATCTAACTCATGTACTGCCGGCTACATTGTCGTTTAATGCGCACTAACTATTTTCATCCTAATCATATCGGGCACTAGAGCGTGAAGGTGGCCACATGTAATTTTTCGGTTTTGAAAACTTTTGTTATTAAAGCAATTAGATCTTTTTGTTAACATATTATCAAGTCAATGAGATAAAAAAAAAACCTATTTGAAGACAGACATGAGATAGAAACGAACAGAACCCATGAATTAAAATTAATTTGATACTCTTTTAAATGAATCTTTTATTTTTTATATCGTAATGTGTGATTAAGAACTTGTGTCTCATTTTTTTTCTGGATGAACACAAAATTTAAAACTAAACCGGAAAAGTTAAATTAAATCGTTTACTGATTTCATTTATTATTACTCAAAAATTTTGTAAAAAATTATCGTGTGGCGTAATCGCATTTAAGTGAAAGCTCACCATCATTCATTGTTTTTACATTTATTCTCTGTGATGCAATCTGTGGTGAGTTGAAAAGGTCGTGCAATGAAGAACCTTGGCATAATGACATAAAAGACACCATAATTGCATTCTAATCCATTAAATCTTTAATTTCAAAAAGTAAAATGTTCGAATTTATTACACAACACAACAATTGATGATTTAATGCACAAAACTAATCTAAATGTAAATAATTGGATATGAAATTACATCAATTATCATCATGCATCAATATCCAAACAAACAACAGGTAAAATTCTTTATATTCAAGGTTATGTTACATGTTTCATTTCAAATTTTTTTTGAAAATATAAATATAAAGGGTGATGTTCCATAAAAAATAAGTTATCATATCATTGAATGTTATCAAATCGAGTCATGATGTAAACGAAAGCCTAGCCTAATTTTAATGGTATTTTTTTTACTGTTATCACAAATTCTTATCAGTATCTAATACTAATATGATGATAAGTGTTTGCGATTGTTGCTCAAGTTAATGAGTAAATATAAACAGGTGAGTGCATAAATATTTTACTATGATATTTAAAATGAATCTAAATTTGTCACATGGAAAATGATTCATATTTTGTGTAAATTTTTAACTCAACTCATCTCTGAATAATATAAAAATATTAATAACATGACCCGATAATACTAAAATTGCTTGACCATGACAGAATACGAGTTTAAATCTCATGTAAAATTCATTAGAGGGCGAATTTGATGGGATTTTTAATAATAAAAATGTTATGATATATCAAAAAAATAATTAATATCACACATTTTTTGCAAGGAAGTGACAAATTGTTAAGTTTAAAGTAAAAAAAAACATAGAACACGTGTTTAAAGTAAAAAATTGTATTACATTCCCATTATAATCTAATCATGGTATTTGTATTTTTTTTTTTGTTGAATCATTACAAGAATCACCTTTGAAGAGTACAAAGTTCTAAAAAGAATTCATCACACTATTTAATTTT
Source organism: Culicoides sonorensis (assembly GCA_900002565.1). Taxonomy (NCBI): domain Eukaryota; kingdom Metazoa; phylum Arthropoda; class Insecta; order Diptera; family Ceratopogonidae; genus Culicoides; species Culicoides sonorensis. Next base: position 539,196 of record LN483401.1, on the reverse strand, counting down.
ATTGCTTATTATCGTACATTAACATGAAGTTTTTTTCTATGTTTTATTTTATAGTTTTGCAATAAGTCAGTGGTCGGGGTTCTATCTAAGAATAAATATGCATAAGGTGGATAAATATTGATGCAGTGATTTTTTTTTATTGTTATTGCACAATGTTAACTTGACGATTAGAAATTATGATTTAATTGGATTGAATAATAAGTGACATTCTTGATAACTTGATTTATTACGCAGAATTTTTAATTGAATGTCTGGGAAATGTTCAATTGTTTCAGTGGAATCATGAAATGGTGGATTCAGGGAAATTCAGTGAAAGTGTTTTGGTATTTTTAGAACTAATTGCTTGAAATTTTATCAGTGGATTCCAGATTAAGATTCATAAGTCGACGGTCAACCTCAAGGATGTTGATCCCTATTCAGCAACTTGCTGGTGCCCAGTAAAATTTTAGTGCAAACCTATTCTTGAAACGTCTTATCCAAGACATACACCATCATATGGTTAGGTGTCTTTGCTATGGTGCATAGAATTTTCAACGTCTTAAATCCTTTGGTGTTCGAGATCTTCAATTTTAACTTTTTCAGTCTGCTCGGAGTATCAGACACGTGACATCCAGTACAGTAAGCTGATAACTTAACCACTAGACCATAGAAGCACATTTAAATAATTGCAGTCAGATTTTCTATGGCCTTTATTCAAGTCTTGTCCTGACAAGGAGTCGTCAAGTTTTATCAAGTCTTCAAAATCAAATAGAGACTGGTGTCTTCAATTAAGAAGTAGGTTGGAGACTTCTTTTTTTATCATATTGAGTTTTGAACCATCATTTAAATGACTAACAATTTTCATTCTTATTCATACTTTCACCATAATTGCTGGTGGTTGCCTGTATCCGTAGCCGTCTTGCTCTTATCAATACCGTTGTGCTACATTCTTTATTTTCAAGTAAGGTTGTAACTGTAACTGTTGACTCACCCTGAAGACTGGCGCTTGATCCTTATCAGCAACTTGATTTCCAATCCATTTTTATGAGACTATGTTGACTGAATGGATAAGTGTACGTGCATGCATGTCTGGACAATTTAGCTCGAGTTTATAAGAAAAAAAGACGGCTAGTGACAAAAATGTCGTTGAAGGCATGTCCTCCAGGTTTTTTTTTATTTATTTAAGAGTAGATTTAGGATTAGATAGGTTGAATATTTTATCTTTATCAGTTGATCAGTTGTTCCATATTATTCATCATCCATATTTTGATATTTTTTTTAAAAGTGTTTATGTTTGGTGACTGTTTGATGTGATGTGGTGTTAAATATGTCAAAAGTTGTTATTTGGACTTTGGTCGATTAATTGTCAAGCGATTCTGACTGCCAAACAATGCATCGTCTTTTGCCACAATCCTTAGCCCCAAAGAAACATCAGAAAGTTAGCTGACAAGTCCTTGCATTAAAGATGGAATAGGGCAAGTAGTAAAAATCGCTTCTACAAACACAAAATGGGGCTCTTACTATGACTGGCAATATTGAATAAGCAGTGAGGTCGACTTAGTTTTTGAAATGTGTACTGGGAAAAGGAAGGGTGTGTTTTCGTCATATCACCTCTCTAACCGACTGGACTTTGAAAAAAAAATCGCTCCGGCCATTGAACTTTACAATTTCAAATGTCCCTTTTTCCGGCTACTAAATTTGAGTTAAAGCCTATATAAAGGTGGCGACTGCTTGGAATGACAGGATAAAAGCTAAGCCCATCGGATGATGATAACGGGTATGTACAATGGGCCTTAGTGCAGTCTTAATACCAGCTCTACAAATCTGATCTGATCTGACCTGAATCAATCAATGGATTTTTTTTGTGTTCTGCGAACCTGGAATAAGGCGAGTTCATTGCTTAAAATCAAAAATGAGCTCAACATATTTAATCACTTTAAAAAAATAACTTAAATCATCAATTTAAGTTCATTATCATTTAAATTTGTCTTGAATTCGATCGTTTATTCAACCCTGAACGTGTACTGCAATAATAATTCGCGATTTTTATCAATGTTTTCAATCACTTTGCCATCACTTACAATCACATGGGCCACACACACACAGATACACAAAAAAAAGTTATTGTTCTTTTATTATTATTATTATTATTAACTATTGTTGTGTATCATCATCATCATTATCATCAAAGTAACTGAAACTCACCTCAGTTGAGTATTCAATTTATTGGACTTTAATTCTAATACAACTTATATTTTGTATCAATTGTTATTGTATAAATAAAATGTTGTTTGGTGGTCATTATTTTATTTGACGAGACAATGTGTCGGTTTAAGCACACACAGTGAATATGATGAAAAATCTATGTTAAATAAACATATTTACTTTTTTGCATTTAAATGTAGAATGAATGACCGATTGATTTACAAACTAGAATTGTCTTCTTTTTTTGTTATCTGTCAATGAATTTTAAAATAAAATATTTATGTTTCCCATTGCAAACGAAGACAAGATTCATGATAAAATTACATCAATACATTGTGAATTCCCTCAAATAAGCAAATAAATGACACTCAAATAGTCGATCGATATTATCGGGACATAAAACTGATAGTTAGCTGTTGCTCCCTTGTTTTCGTAATTACACACTTTCGCTAGTAAATTGACATAGCTCAATGAAAATGTATACAAAAAAAATGAAATAGGGAAAAAATTGGTTGAGTCATGCAATCCTGTACTAATAAGCAACTGACCTTTTTTTATTATGATTAAACTAAATTGTAATGTTTTGACTTTTGCATTCTCCTACTGAAGCTTGAAACTATTTAATGAGTCGAAACAAAAAAAAACTATAAAAATCGATTTTACAGGGAACAAAAAAAATTAAATGAATAAAAAAAAAGTCATAAACAAAGGAGAACATCCAATGAAATTTCAATGAAATATAGGAACAAAGATAGTAAATCATTGTTATCCTTTTATGGCATAAATATTCAAAGTAGTTTAACAGGTTCAAATAAATTGCATGATACAAACTCAATAAAATGAGCATAAAATGAGTGTGAATACATTCAACAATCGTTGTATTTATTTTAAAAATTAAAATTAGTTCAACAGTTTGCAAAAAAATCGAAATTTTAATAATATCTCCTTGGAAATGACAACAAACAATACATAATGATGATGATGATAATTCCGATTATTAACGTTTTATTTTTGGTACTAAAAAAATTCTAGTTAGGCATTAATTTGATTGTGAATTGTCTGCTATCAGGACAGGAAGAGCAAAATTTTATCAATTTTTCTGATCGGGCAATTAAAGTATAGGAAATAACCTTAATTTAGGCAAAAATTCTAATTGTCGTAGTCGAATGGAATGTTCTTGACAGTCAAATTTGATCGTTTTGAGGGTTTTTTGCAAATTAATTACAGTTTTTGGACTTTTCGAAGGATTTCAATTTGATCTTGAATCGTTATCAGTACCAGAAGTTGTTTAAAAATTAAAATTACTAGGAAAATACTTGAATTTTTTAAAAAATAATTTGAATGTGATATGACGATTAAATATTTAAAAAATTTAAAGAAAAAAATGGAAATTTTGCTAATTTATAAGTTCTTAGGCAAATTTTGTATACTGGAAGTTGAGAGCGCTCTAAAAACTGACTCATAGTGTTACAAGCAGTCTTTACGTGAACACCCCCCGGCCTACCAGGGGCGGATTGAAAATTACTCATGTCCCTGCGATTCTGTATGATTTTCGTTCAAAATTTACGCTAAACTTAACTTTTACAAGACGATCGACTGTGGCCTTTCTGGCATTTGCCAAATTGCCCATATGGCTAATCCGCCAATGGCCCCCACCTCCCAGAACTTGCTTATAGATAGGTATGAGCTAAAAATGTTATCTTACTAACGACTTGAACCTGCCAAGAGAAGGACCTTGTTAGGTGAGGCGTTTTTAACTTTCAGTGTAATGTGTAAATTGCAGTTGATCGTCCAAGGGTGGGTCGATTAAGTTCAAAGAAATTCAATGGATGCGAAACTTATCCAGGGACGAATCGTATTAAATTCGATAAAAAGTCACCAAACGTTCGTTTCCTTCAAAGAGGTCAACACTGAGGTTTGAACAAAAATAACGATTCAATTCTAAAATGTCAAAAAAACATTTCCTTGTCACTTTAAGTGATGTGGTTCTGTTCCACCCTAATCACAATACATTAATTGAATATGCGTAAAGAGTCGCAATTTTTTTTGCTCATACATTTGCTTTTGCTTTTAATGCAACACATGTTACTTGATTTGAGCAAAAATTAAAGCAAGGTACGAAAAAAAATATCATTTTAGAATTTTAAATACATAAAATCATTATTTTATTGCCTTACCGTTTAAAATTTAAACCCAGAAACACGTGAAAATTGTATTCAATGTAATGAGGTTCTAAGAAGAGCAAGCATGCAAAAAATATATATTTTTAAATAGAACAGACAGTGACAGTGAGATATTTCAAATTTACTTAGAATATTATGTCTTTGTCTCTAAAATTGGAAACATTTTAAAAGGAAAATCCGAGACATGAACACAAATAAAAAAAAAAACAATGTAAACGTAAAATGTAAATGAAATGTATTTAGTTCACTTATGGAAATACGTTGAAATTTAGATGACATTTTCTTGTTCTTTGCATTTAAATTTCCCGGTCTTTGTTCGTTTGTTTGTAGCATTTTAAGGGAATCAGGTGAAAATTTCCTTGAATGCATTTAATAGAATTCAAAAAAAAATAAAAAAAATTTACCTGGATTTTAATTATGACTAATAATATTTTGATTATGAACTGTCTTGTTTCTTCTTTAATTTAATCAGTGAATTTCACAGAAATTTAATTCGATGACTAATTTTGATGTTGTGCGTTTTTTTCAACTCACTTTCTTGTATTATTTTATTTTTTCTTTTAATTGTGTTTGTTAACTGATACTAATATTTTTTTACATTTTATCTTTTGTTATCTTATCACAATTTACAATCTCAAGTTAAAATGAGTGTATGTTGCAATAATTTTTAATGAAAAAGATATTTTTGCTTTTGTTTTAATTGTGATGTAAAAAATAATTATTTATCGTATTTTAATTAATTATCTTTATTTTAAAGGCAGTGCAATTTTGATTGATTTTATGTTGAAACAAGACACTTTTTTTTATTAAAATTTTTCTTGTATAATTTTATTTTTATTAGGTTTTAACACAAATAACAACAAAAAATATTAACTAATATCTATTGCTGTTAAATTTCTATTTCATTTATTTTTTTTCTCTTTATATTTTTTTTATTTAAATAATTTGCAAAAAAAATGATATTAATTGTCCAGAACTGATATGATTTTAGTTGATACGCTAAGTTGAAAAGCACGCTCGCGACTGAAAATGAAATGAATGCGAAAGAGTACTTATATCAACTACTCAATCATCTGTTTTTTGTTCTGTACATTACAGAGAAAACGCGCGGTATTCATTGAGAGATATATTCATGAAGTGTATATAAATAGTACACATAGCATTATAAATATAAATAATAATAGACTTTGCTTGAATGAATATTTTGTTGTTTTTTTGCTGAAATCATACGTACGTATATTGATAGTACAGTGTACAGTAAATAGTACAGTCTTTTATCAAGAAAAATAGTATGATAAAAGGATTGTAAATATTTTAACAAAAATAGCATAAAACTGATTTAATCTTAGGTCAGGCTTTGTTTGACTCAGGTAAGTGTTCAAATCTCTTTAATTTTTTTTTTAAGAAAAATCGTCCTGATTATTAACCCTCCGTTTAGCGATAACTTTTTATCCTTACTTTCAGCGACGAGATCTGGGTAGGCTCCTAACTATTTTAAGTAAAAAAATCATGTTTTTGTAAGTTTTAGGCAAAAGTCACCTTAAGCAAAGTTGTAGAGAATATTTCAAGCTACAACTTTGCTGAACTGACCAAGTTTATATTTGATGTATTAAGATTCCAAAAATGTCAAAAACGCAAGTGACTTGAACGAGCAGAACCAAGGATTAATCAAAAAGAAGTCACCTAGACCTGGCTTATAGGGAGCAAAACTTTACGGACACAAAACTGTAAACAGTAAGCGCAATATAGAGAAACTTGGAAAGGTATTCTTCAACAGGCCCAGTCTGAAAAAAAAAGACGTAGCGCCAGAGAAGTAAAATGTAAGTAAGACCTGGCTCAGTCCTGGAAAGTGTCCACACCTTCTCACAAAAATTGATAAGCACTAATACCTCAGATTTTTCATGGAATCATGACTGGAAAAGTACTCATCCATCGTTGTTGTTCAGTTTTCCATCATACGATGATAAAGTTCAGTTTTTTTTACTTCAATATTTATTTTTAATACAGTGAGTTTTTAAAAGTTAAACAATATTGAATAAGGTTCAATGAAAATCAATGAATTTCAATGAGGAGTAATAATGTTTAAAACGGGAGTTAACAGGACTCTAAAAGATGTACAAAGAGTCATTGAAGATCAATAAAGTTTAATAAAAAGGACTAACGCAGAGTCCTACAGAGCAAGAAAGACTGATGTTAACATTTAAATACTCACTGTATATAATTTAAATTCACCTTTAAATATTTTCACTTCACAATCCAACATATTTTGATTTTCGTCAATAAATTCATTGTATAGCAATACACCTTTATATATGATTGAGTTTTGTGCAGCGCTAGTATTTGTTCTCAGAGGTCTTAATCTTGATGGATTGCGCAGGTATTGGGTTGTGAATTAGATAATGTGTTGAAAAAACGATTAAGGTACTCTGGCATTAAGCCTTTCCTTTTCTTGTGGATAGCAGCAGTTGTAATAGATTCGTTGTTTGACACTCATCAGCTCTGTATCACCCAACATTTGGTTAGAACTTGAATATCTATTGTGATTCGTCATAATTCTCAGAGCATGGTTTAGTATCATTTGTAGTTCGTTTAATTCAGTTTCGGATGATAAAAATAGGATAGTTGAGCAAAAGTCAAGGCACGGTAAAATAACATTTGAAGCTGAAGCAATCTGAAAATTGATACTTTACCTTGTGAGCTTATGGTAATGAAAATTGTTGAAATGGTCCATCAGCCACTGTGATCAGGTTGAGATTTTAATTAAGAGCCGTATTTTAGAATCAAATTATCTCTCGAAGGCTCTAATTTTGGTCTATGCCAAAAAGTTATACCAATTTTTTTAACAAGCTCATTTCATTTAACGGACATTCCGATTTTATATTAAAGAAGAAGAAAATAGAAACATAAACAAAAATATTGACATTGTAAAACACTAACTTGAACTTGTTGAGTAACTTCTTGGTATCTATGCTTGTATAAAAATAAAAATCAAGTGACATACTCAACCATAACCGGTTTCCCATACGTAAATGATGATTCATCACACATAAAAAAATTAAATAAAAATGAAGCCGGCATTTCCCCTACATAATATTTTGCATCAAAAACCACAATCACCATTGAGAGCACTTCAATGTAGTACCGTTTTATTTCATTTCTTTTTGTACAATTAATTATTAATCTCTCGATATTTTGCTTTATGTTGATTCCTGGAAATTAACAGCAAATGCAAAGTAATTTTGATGACTGGACTTTAAACTGTGTTATTTTGCTCATGCCCACACAAAGAAATGAATTTATGTCAGTTACATTAAATTAATGGAACTAGAAATGTGAATGAAATGTTTATTCCTTGTTTTTTTTCTGTACCCACCTTCTTTCCTACTTTCATTATGTTGCTTGATGCATATCGCGTATGAATAATGTGATGAGTCATTTACAAGGCAAATAATACACACATTTTTCATTTGTCACATAATTTATTTCTCTTTCCTTGCACTTTTACGATTCCCTTTTGAAAAACACTGAAATCACTTGCAACATTCATGTCATAAACCATCAATTTCTCGGCTGCTAAGGGATGCCATTCTCCAAAAGTACAACCAGAATTCACTTCATCGTCATAATAATGACACATCGATGTAAGTCGCGTTGATGGAATGTATTCTACGATGTCAATGTGACTGCAAAGTGGCAATAGGAGGGCAATTCCTGTGAATAAAAAAATTACAATTAAAAGAGTGTGAAAATATGTCAATCATTTTTCATGTAAAAATGTTAATCAAGTAAAAATAACTGCTAATTGTGATCAATAATTCATTGGACTTTCATCATTTCATTGCATTAAGAGATGTTGCGCAATTTATCGATAATTATGATGATTATTTTAATGTAATATTATGTGCTTTGTGTTCATTTTTATATGATAAAATTGTTTTATTTTAATGTGAATTACCGATAAAGCCAGAAGTTGGAGGATTTTTTCTAACAACACTTTCAATTGTGTAATCTTGAAGTGCATTCCATAAACGCCATATCGATCGAGGGTCAATCACATTGACGTCAGCATCCGGGTGTCGCATCATAAAAGCCTTGTAGTTCGTAAACAGATCAAAGTCTGGATTTGAAAGCCACTGATTAAGTGAAGCATTATATTTGCCAGGATCCCAAATTCCAATGGAAATATTTTGAAAAATTGATGCATTCAAGAAATTAAATTGAGCTTTACTGACCACCTATGAAATGAGTGTTAGATTAAATATTCAGTTAAATTACAGGCCATTACCATTCAATTTCAATAAAAATATAAACAGAAAATGATTAAGATCTTAGAGACACATTTTATATTGTTTTTTTTTTATTATTGTAAATGAAGCGTGCATGAAATTCTTAATCAAAGTGCATCAAGGATCTTCTAACTTTAAATATTGTTATTATAAATGTCTAATTGAAGTTAAATATGAAATAAAATTAATTACTAATGCAACACAAATAAACAAAATACAATTTACGACATGGATGCACTTGTACCTGCGAATTTACGATGCGAATTGTTGTCTTTTTGCCAACATCATTTTCATATGTTTCAGTTGGTGCATGGTTGAATCTTAACACAATGTCGTGTGAATCTGAAAGGTAATTTAATGATAATTATTTGAAATTACAAGGATTTAAGGTAAATTTTGAGTCAATATTTTACTTTTTAACTTTTTAGGTATGTTCTAATGAATAGAAGAGAAGAGAAAAGAAGAGATGAGAAGAGATGAGAAGTGAAGAGATGAGAAGTGAAGAGCAAAAAAGAGAAGAGAAGAAAAAAAAAAGAGAAGAGAAGAGAAAACAAGAGAACTGAAGAGATGAGAAGTGAAGAGAAAAAAAGAGAAGAGAAGAGAAAAAAAGAGAAGAGAAAAGAAGAGAACTGAAGAGATGAGAAGTGAAGAGAAAAAAAGAGAAGAGAAGAGAAGAGAAGAGAAAAAAAGAGAAGAGAAAAGAAGAGAAGAAAAGAGAAGGAAATTCATCATAATTTCAAATCAAGTGACAGGTAATGGTATTTGTCGCTTATTCAGTTTTTCACTCAAAACTCAATTTTTTTGTTAGAAAACTACAAAAATGATGTATTGCAACTTTATTCAGCATGAAAAGGGCAAAATTTTTGTAGAATATTTTAAAGTCAAATATTGAATGTAACTGGTTCAAAATGGCCGAAAATTGCCAAAAGACTCTACTTTTGAGAGTTTTTCGCCAAAAACTCATGTTATTTGTACTTAAACACTGAAAACAATGTTAAGCAAAATTGAAGTTCTCTTAAAAAGCTACAACTTTTTCATACAAAGAAAGACTCATTTTCATACAAAATTTTCGAGAAAAACGACGTCATGTTCTACAGAAAAGAGTTGTAATTAGGTCCAGGTCGTCAAGTCCAGAGCCTTTTAACTGTTGTAGCTCTAGTTTTTAGGGGTTTTCTGAACTTTTTAACTCGACTTCTACTAATTTTTAGCGAAATTAGTCTTCACAGATGGCATTAAAAAATTCAAATTTCTCTGAACACGGGTTTCAAATAAATAAAATAGGGAAGTTATTCCATTTTTATCAAACCATCATCATAAATTATTAAAGATATAAAGATAAAAATCTCAATTTAATTGCTTTTAAACGAGTTAATAAAAGAAATTTGCATGATAATTGAATTATCTTATAAGATCACATCCAAAGAACATTTATCACGAAACAAAGTGGAACGCCTGGCACTTTACATGGAATGATTAATTAAAAATGATAAAATATTGCTTTTTATTTCCTTCTAACTTGCACTCTAATTTTAATAACAATAAAAAACTTTTCATAAAATGTGTTAAACGTTTCCTTATACCAATAAAAATGCACATTTAAATTCTCGATTAAATCAATTCAAATCAATTATTAAATTTCCTTGCCCTACTCAAACGTTCCTATTCTAATTGAATGCTAATTATTAATATTATTATTATTGTAATAATAAAAATTGAAGTCATGCCAATTAAAAACTTACCAATAAATGAGCCTAATTTCGATTTTTTCATTGATCCTGCACTTGAGACAATCACACAAGTTTTATTTGGACCTCGATGTTGTGCCAAAAACTTTTGCTTTGGAAATAGTGAACCTAATAAATTACTGTTAAATGGAGGTTTGTTTGTCTTACGTAACATTTGAACTTTTGCTTTTAATAACAAGCACATGGCAGATGTTTTATTACGATTAGAACTTGATTTATAATTAATGTGATAAATATTTGGATCGTGAATCAATTCATCACGTACTCGTTTGAATTCTTGCAGAATTTTTTCCTTGAATGTAAGGGTTTTATTGATGCAAAGAGGTTCGAACTCTGATGTGCATTGAAATTGTTTGGGATCCATTTTTATGTGTTGTTGAACTTTCGATAACGAAAAACGAGGTATGGCAATGAGAGATGTTCGATTAAGGAGATTCGCTATTTTGGAGTTTTGCTCTTCAGACTTGTCACGTGGAGTGTTTTTGACTGTAAATGCACCTCGAACATTACGATAATTGGCGATTTTTTCCAAGGAAGGCTAGAAAATGATTATTAAATGAAAAAAAGTTTCAATTCAATTAAATTTAATTTACATTCGAAAATTTCACTGTTCGATTTTCTCCTCCATTACTGGCCGTAACTGTTGTTCGAACTAAATTCGTGGTGAATAAAATGTAAAATAAAATTCCACGCAGTGATGCCATGAACCAACTTTATTCGATTAACCGATTATTCGACAGTAAAGACATCAACCCACATTCAAATTCTAACGAATATGATAAATTGAAGGAAAACACGCGAACACAGTCGACTGTGACGTTTCCACAACCGGGTACGACTGTTTCACTTAAAAAACCATAGATTTCGTGTTTGCAATTATACCGTCTTTATCTATTATTCACAACATCACAGAGTAATTTAGCAAATATGTATGAAATGGAAAGATGAACACGTGTAATTCATGTCTCATGCCACTAATAGACGGTACTTATGTGTGTATGTGTGTGTTTGTGTTTTAGACACCCTCTTTTCCAGTGATATGTGCCTTGGTTCCTAAGTAATAAGCTGCTTTAATAAGTTAAGTATAAACTTAAGTGATGATGTTATAGTCAATGAATTTTTTCTTGCTATGCTGCATTAATGTCTTATATAAATAAAATGTAATAGAAGAAAAAAAGAAGAAGAAAAACTTCCTACGCTTCTTGATAAGAGAAATTTTTTTCATTTCATTTATGAAAATTATACACAGAGCAGTGTTTAGTTGTGTAGTGTGGAAAACTAAACGCGTGCGCTTGAATACATTTAAACTTACCTTTGAGATATCTATGGACAAAGAATCAAATTTGCTCTTACCCAAATCTATGTACATGTATGTAAGAAGAAAAACAGACATAACTCAGCTGATACGAGATACGCTTGTCTATGAAACGACATCATTTTGTTAATTTACGTACATTTACTACATATTTTTCTTCTTTTTTAAATTGATCGATTTGGTCACAAAAAAAATTTGTTTTATTTTTTTATGTTTTGTTTAGTTATTGATTTTTTTTTTCATTTTATGTGTGTAAATTATGTCAGCGTATCTTTGTGTGTGTGTGTGTGTGTTTGTATTTTTTTGCACTTAAATTTACACAACGTGTGTTCAGAATTAATCAATTTAGATTACATCTAAGGTGTGTTTTGTTATCAACGTAAATTGTCACTGAAATGTGATTACTTTCCGGTTTTCCATGACAAGGTTTTGCCTAAGTTGTGTATTGTGATATTTGTTAGATGTTTTTTTTTGTTTGAATGGTAGTGTTCCGTTTGAATAAACTGTACAGTTTGAGTTGTCATTGTTAAACTTGAATTTGAAGTCAATTTAAAGGCGAATTGTTAAATTTCCAAATACCAAGTGTCAAAGGTTCAAGTTGTAAAAAAGATGAGAAATGTCAAAATCGAAAACACTTTTTTGAAAATTTATAAAGATTAAAATTGATTAAGACCTTTTCAATTTTCCTTGAAAGGTTCGTCTATATTGAAAAACGTCAAAATCTCTCCAAGGCTCAAAATTGATTAGAAATGACAATAGTCAAACACTCAAAATGTCATCTATCAAAGGACTACAATTTCAATTTTTTATCCTTGACTCGCGATCATTTAAAAACCTTAACTGTCAAAAGCTTCTCAAGGCTCAAATCTTTTAGAAGTGTTAAATGTCAAAAACATATTTTTTTGAACCAGTTAAATTTGGCACGCAGATGAAAGTTTGACAATCTCTATTTACGTACAAAATCTATCTATACAGAATTAGCTGTCAAGTTTTATCTGCTTACCCAGTAAGCCTACAGTTAATTCAGAAACGTCATCTGTCAAAAGTCTTTCTTTTCAATTTGCTATCTTAATCTCTCTAACTTTGTATAAAACGTCATCTGTCATTGTTAGAGTTTGACAATCTCCGTTTACATACAAAATTTTGAAGTTTTCGTATGTGTATCTATACGAAATGAACTGTCAAATTTTACCTGTTTAACTCCTTAGAAATGTTGAAATCACTTTTTGAAAACCGATTAAATTTTCCAAACTTCAAAGTTGACCTTTGACAGATGACGTTTTTGAATCAATATTAAGCTTTATTGGGTGTCAAAAAAGTGTTTTCGACTTTGACATTTCTGATCTATTTAACGCCTTGACATTTGACAGTTGACATTTCAATTTTTTTTTCATGGCTTGCGATCATTGAAAAACCTGAAATGTCAAAAGCTCTCCAAGGCTCAAATATTAAGAAGTGTCAAATGTCAAAAAAAAATTTTTTAAACGGATTCAAGCCTCCAGCTGATTCAGAAACGTCATCTGTCAAAGTTCATGTTTTTCAATCGATCAAAAACGTCAGATCTTTTTCATATAAGCAATTTTATTTTAAACGTCATCTGTCAAAAAGTTTTTCCTTCAATACTTAAAAGGTTTGAAGAACACAATTTCTATACATATTTATTGACGTTTCCATATGTGTTTCTATACAAAAAGAACTGTAAAAGTGCTTGCTCGTTTCAATACTTTGAATTTAATCATCAAACGTTTTAATTTCAATTAAAGCTTAGTGATGAAGAGAGTGAAAATTGCATGTAAATGAATAAAAATAAATAAAAACAACGAATAGTATATTTTTTCTAACATTTTAATGCTCTTGAAATCGAACCAACACGTACATATCTTAGGTATATTTTATAGTGTCTCATCTAGTTTTTTTTTTGTTATTTTTTTATCATTAAATTAAATTTACCATACTGTGTTTTTTTATTTTATAATTTTTTTTTTAATTTTATAATTTTTTTCAGATGTTTTATTTATTTATATTTTTTTTTTGTATTATCATTATTTTTTTCATTGAAATTATATTTTATATTATAATAATAATAATAATCATGTATCTGTCTGTTTCTGTTATTTTTTATAATTTTCATTTTTTTTTTATTATATATTCTGCTTCATTTTTAATCAAATTTTGTTTTTTTTATTAGTCATTTATTATCCATTACTATCATACTGTGTGTATGCAATTATTCTATGAATGTTATCTCATTTTTTTTTTGCTAATTATTTTTATACTTTTATTAATAAATTAGGGCTTTCCTATTATTTTGTATTTAATTACAACGACTAATAGTACCATAATATAATTATAATGTGTGTGTTCTTTTATCTTATAACTCTACTTTTAACATTTAAAATAAAGATTAAAACATAACTTGAAATGAGAAAACAATTTTATTTTATTTTATAATGTTATGTTAAAAATATACCTTTAAAAACTTATTTTTTTCATATTGTTTGTTTTTTTTTTAGTTTTATATTAAAATAGCTGTTAACAATGTTAAATATTTTATTATTTTTTTTTGTTATCTTTTATAGAACATATTCATTTCCTTTTCTAAAATTCCTTAGAATCGGAAAGCCGTTTAGTATATAATTTTTTTTTTCTTTAAATCTTATAATGTATCTGTTTTTTGTTTACTTTTTTTTAACATCTAATAGACGCCATGTTTTCATTTTAAACTTGTTCATTCGCAATGACATGATTTTTGTTATAACTTTTTAATTTATTTTAATTTTTTTTTTTGATAATAATTATAATAATAATAAGATAATAATTTAAAATAAAAAATCATCAATGTATAATTTTAACATTATATAATTCATTTTTTTTTAAGTTTTCATAAAATCTCATCAAGATTTTTTTTCTCAAAATGTTTAATTTGATGAGTTTTATTATACTATTATTCATTATCATTATTATAATTTTAATCCTAAGTATAGCAGTTAATTTTTCTTTTTTATTATTATTAAATTGTCGTTAATATACTTAAATTATTTTTTTTTATTTTTTATATATTTATAACGCATTGCAATTTTATTTACTTTTTTATTTTTTTTTTTGTTTAAATTTATTATTATTATACATACATTTATTTTTATTCATATATGTATAAATAGTTTTATTTTATTTAAAAACGTTCATACACACACTTATAATGGATGTTTTTTTTATCATTTTTTATCATTATATTCTTGACTTGTTGTTTATTTTAAGTAATTTTTAATATTTTTTAATTTTAAGTTCTACTGTTCGTTACTTTTCTGTATGTTTGTGTATTTTTTTTCTCTTTGTTTGTCATTGTGATGATAATAATAATAATAATAAATTTAAAGTTTTCTATGTCCTATGTATATAAATATAGATTTGTTATCTATGAAAGAGTTTTAAAGTATAATGAGATGTAAAGATGAAATTATATGTAGAATGTGTTTCTTTGACAAGAATGTATTTTGATTATATTTTGTTGTATTTTTTTTTACCTAGTATTAGTATGAAATTTCAATTAAAAGTTGAAAAATTAAAATGTTGTAATATAAAAATTTGAATGTGAAGTTTGCATGGATACAATTTCTTTTTTCGAAATTGGAGTTTCGAAAATTATGGTCATGTTTCGTTAGTCTGATGGGACGCATTTATTGTACGATCTTTTTTCGGTAACGAGTTTCTTTTATCTTATGCTTTTCGTTATTTCATGATAATTCAGGAACAGTCATAGCGTAGTGGTGAACGTATCGCATTCCATTTTATAAGTGCCCAGTTTTATTCTAATAACTGTTTAAATTATTTCTACCCAACTGTGTATTTTTAATGCTTTTCAGATCTTTTAGTTGTTATATTGATTTATAATACTTATTTTGATTTTGAAAAAGATGCGACTGCTTCGGATGACAGGATAAAAGCTAAGGTACAATGTTGGTGGTTTGACGAATGCTATTAGATACTTCAGGCCTGACAGTATAGCCCACAAAAAGGCCAACATAAGTGGCTGTGGTGGGTACTGCCATCTTGTAATCATCATGGTTATTCCAATACCTGAATCTACATTACTTCAATAAGTCTAATTGTAGCTTCAGTAGGAAAAATAGCTCACCCCCTAAATCTAAGGGACTTTCAACTTTCGTGAAGAACTTTTATTTTTTTTTTGATTTAAAAACATCTTTTAGATTTGAAGTATGCGATTCAAAAATTATCATTTAAATTGATATAGAAATGGGGACTTAAAAGTCTTTGAACAGGATGAAGTCGAAAAAACTCTTCTGTACTAATTTCGATGGTCTCAATCATATACAAGCTATTTCTGGGTGAGATTTTTTTCATTTTACTGCAATTTCATAAGAGATTGGCTTTGGATTTTATCATCCGATTAACTTTCAACTTCCCTGAAGACTTTTTGCTTTAAAAGAGCTAATTCTTACTGCTTACATTTTTCAAAATGGTTTTTCGAACTCGAATTTTACTTTAAATTGATATTTGCAAAGAAAATTTTATCAGGAGGAAAAAGCTCAGCTTGAATATATCATATGAGACATTTTTTCTGTCAAAAAACTTCATTTCAAAACACAATCTCAATTTCGACTTTTCAAAAAAATCTTATTTCGAAAAAAAATATTATCAAGTGCAATCTTCACACAATCATTTAATATGAAAAAAACATATATGTTTTAATTTCAAAACTACTAAACATTCATTTATTGAATTTTAATATATTTTTTTTTAATTTTTTGCGCTTCATACTAAATCCGTGAATAAAATAGATGTTTTGTGTATGTTTTTCTTTATTTTTTTTCATATTATCTATTGGTAATAATTTATAATAATAATGATTCATTTTTCTTTTTATTTTTTTTTATTCTCTTTATCTTTAAACACCAAACAATTAATATGTTATTTGTTATATTTATAATATTTTTTTTATATACTTTAATCTATTTTTTTTTATTAGTTGATATTTATTTATATTTTTTTTAATAGTAATAATTAAAATAATAATAATCAAATATTAATAATACAGTTTTATAAAAATTATAATAATAATCATAAAATTAACTATGAATACGATAAGAAAAAGTTTTAAGCCATTGTATAGAATGTGTGAAATACTATTTTATAAATTTTTTATTGTAGAAAGATTTGAGTGCTATTATTATTATAATTTTATTTTCTTTGTATTACTTTGCATGTTGTATGTTTTTGAGTGTAGATTAGTGTCGATTTAAAATTGAAATTCCATTTAGATGTATGTTTTTTTTGCATATTTTTTGACTTGAACCGATACAGAAAAAGTTTAAAAAATAAATGTTTGCGTAATTATAATATTTTAATAACAATTAATAATAATAATATAGAAGATTTTTTTCATGTTTATTTTAATTTAAATATAGATTCGTTTTACATCCATACATACAAACATACAGTTTTTTATTTAAGAGTTATTATGTTTATTTTTTTTTTCTTGTTATATATTAAAAATTACTGATAGATCTTTTTTTTCATTTAATAAAATACTATTTTGTGCTTTTTCATTGTTTGTTAATGAACATATACATAGAGTTAATTAATTAAAAAATATAAACAAAATTCGTTTAAAATTAATTTTCATTCTACATATTTTTTTTAACTGTCATCATAAGTTTTGGCTTTATTTTTGTTTGTTTGCAACAACAATGTTTTTTTTTATTATCAAGAAAAATTTTATCCGTTCCGAACATGAAACATGTTAACAGTCTGTCACTTTATTTGTATTTTTTTTACATCATAATATTCTTAATTAATCATTATTTTTTTTTTTGAAAAAAGAGAGCTATATTCCACAAAGATTTAATATTATTATAATTATATTTTAAAAACATATTACAATTTTTCTTATTTGAAGTTTAAAAATTTATCTCTGATCATCAATCGAATTTATCATTTATCATTCTCATAACAGTCGTGTGTGTGTGTGTTTTATTTTTTATTTAATTATTACGTAATTTTTTCTTTTTAATTTAATTTACGTTTAAATATTTATAAAAATGTTAACTTAAATTCCTTGTGTTATACATGTACAATATAATTTGCAAAACATGTATAATTTACATTTTCTTTTTATTTTTTATATTCAATTATTATAATTTGTTCACTTGAATCATTTTAAAGTTTTTTTTTTATTAATAATAATATATTTTTAATTAATAATGATAATAATATTTTAATAATAATAATAATTTAATAGGCATGTTATAATTTTTATATTGCATGAAATAACATTCAATTTGTGCCTGGATCATAATTTTCAGGTATTTATCGTTTGTTAAGAATTTTTTTTGTTTAATTTCAATGTACAGTGTACAAAACATTATATTTTTTAATATTCCTGGAAAAAACTTCCAATTTAATTTAAAATCATCATGATTCCTGTCCATTTTAGCTTGATTTCTGTTCAAATATCTGTTAAAATTCACTTAAAATTTCATTAAAATGATTTTCATTTCAAACTCACTGTACTTTGAATATTAAACATTATAAATTAAAATAAATTAAAATGAAAAAGCTTTGTTAACTTTTATAATGTTATACATTGAGATCTCAAGGATCACAAATCTTTAAATTAAAAAAAAAATATTTAATAAGAAACAAAATTTTAATTTTTTTCATTTTAATTTTTCATATTATATAAACTTAACATGCATGTTTTTAAGTATTATTGTGCCTTTTTTCCATTTTTTGTATTTAAACATCATTTTTTTATTATTATTATTATGTTATAAATGTAACACTTTACAAAGTTTAATAATAATAAATAAAATATTTATAAAATAATTTATTTTTTTACTTTTTATTCATTCAGTTACATTTTTACGGAACGGATCTTTTTTCTGTTCTATATTTATGAAATTTCATTTTCATTACAACACGTTTTTTATTTTCATTTAATAATTTTCATATTAATTAACTATTATTATTATTTTAACTATGTTTAACTATATATTTATATATAGAAATGCTTAAATTTATAATTATTTACTTTTCTAACATTATATTATTATTTTTTTCTGTTAATTTTATACTATTATTAATATAAAATAAAATGAATTTCATAATTTTTTCTCTGTATATGTGTGTGTATGAATGTGTATGTGTGTGTTTGTATGTTTTTTTTTTTCATTTCATTTTAAATAATGTGTAATTTCATTTTAATAACATGTCTAGAATGTTCTCTTAATGCATCAAAAATAACATTTAACAAATTTTTTTTATTTATTAATCAATATTATTTTTTTTATACTTCTTTTTTTTTAATTTAAATAGCGTCTCATTTCTCTATACAAACTTATCTAATATAAATCGTAATTGGTAGCATCTTATGTTTAATATTATTTTTAATTATTTTTTTTTCATCATATTATTTAATTATTATTTATCTACTTTTGATATTAATACTTTGGAATTTTGTTTTTTTTTTTATAATTATTATTAATGTTGAATTGAAATAAAATAAACATTAACTTTAATTTAAACTTTTAACTTAAACAAAACAGAAATGAAGATTATAAAATATGTATATTAAAAAAATATTAATATAAAAATAAAAAAATATTATTAGAAGACGTCCTGAGTTGAACTTCAAAATATTTTTAAGTTACAATTTGTATTTTATTATATTATAATAAATTTAAAGGAAAAATAATAATGCATGTAAATGAATATTATTAATATATATAAATTTATATTAATATATAATCATAATAATAATGTTACACAAATATAATTATAATTTACCCTTCATCAAATTTCATTTTATTTATATATATTTTTTTTTATTCATTTAATTAATAAATTTTATATTAGTTAAAAAACTAATAATATTCATGATCATAGCAATTGTTGTTATTTGTTTTGTTATGTGTGTAATTTAACTATATAATCATCATTATTATTACAATTTATTACATTTACAATTATTATCACTACAATATTATTAACATCCATTTCTATGTGTGTTTTTTTCTTCTCAGTGTATGCATGTGTGTGTGTGTGTTTTTTTTAATTAATTTTTTTTTATTTTTTATAGATTTATGAATCGTTTAGATTTTTTTTTCATGTTTAATGTTATTTTATTATACGATAAAATACTATGTGCGCTTATGTCCTCTTGTTTTCTTTAATTTTATTACTATTATTTTATGTTATATGTTATTTTTTTTTAAGTTCAAATCTATTTTTTTTCTTTAATTTAATTTAAAATATTTGGATGATGATTTTAATGTGTGTGTTTGTGTCTGTTTTAAATCTTTTTACTACTATTATAATAATTTTCATTCAATTTTATGCATGTTTTGTAATAAAATGAAATGAAAAGAAAAGAAAAGAGGAACATAATTTTTCATACTGTTTCTTATATATTCAGGTAATTTCATAAAATGAATAACAATGATAATAATAAACCGGAAATTAATTTTTGTAGAGTAAAAAATTGAATTTATTCAGTCATTTGAATATTTTTTGAAGGTATTAGATTGATAATAATAATAATAAGCATTTTATATGCTAAAATGATTATTATTAAATTAATTGATTTTATTTTTTTTTATTATTTTTTTTATTATTTTCTTTATTCCTTCTGAGAAAAAGGGATTTTTATAAAAAAAAAAACTCATTTATGTATTTGTTGAAACATAAAACTCATTAAAAAAATGAGATGAAAATACATCAATAATATAAAATGAAATGAACATAATTCTTGGCAGTGATCCAAAATAATGTTTAATGAAGTAAAGGACATACGTGTAATGAAATAGGGATGTCATGCAATGGTTATTTTTCGGTTCAGTTTAATTTGCATCTTAAATTTTGGGATTTGAAGAAAATTTTTCATTTACAAGAAATTTTTTGAACTGTGGTTAATCGTAGGGCTTTCTTAAATTACGAAAAATGAAGGGAATTTCAAAAAGTCGGCCATTTTGGAAAAAGCGGCCTCACTGAGGCGAATTGGCAATACGGACAATCTAGCAAATTGGGGGAGCTTGTTGACCGAGTTGGTTCAGTGTCTAGTATGCTTGGTAACAAGCGACGATTACACTTTTCTTTCTCTTTCTTTATTTTATTGTTTTTATAGAATATGGATATAGTTTAATAAGTTCAATACAAAATTTAGCACTTTCAGCTGTTTTTTAGCCATGTTGTACCTAGTAGCTCTACTAGCTCCACTCAATGAAGACAGTTTTGATCTTCAATGTTTTTTTAAGGAGGTTCATAAACTTTCCAACGGTACCTAGATCACTGATCTAATAAAACATTTTGATGGTAAAATTTTTTTAAGCCTTTTACCACTATGCGCCGGGCAGCATAAATTTGTCCTTGGACCTTGAAATAAACCGTGAGACTAAATTTCGACATGACATCTCTGGTAATAACAATCAAAATATTACAATTATCATTGCAATTTCAACATATGAATAACTTTTTTTTCCTTCTTTTTCCATATTTTAATCCTCTACTCGTTTAAATGCATGATGAAAATAATAAAAATAATAAATTTAATTGTTTAAAATGTAAACTTGAAATTTCAATTGTAACAAACTATGTTAAAATGTTTAATTGTAAATGTTTACTCTTTTTTTTTTTGGATAAAATTACAATTTTCATGGTTATACACTTTAAACTATGAAGATTCATGGCAGTAGTTTTCTTTAATTGTATAATGTTTTTTTTTATCATTTTCATATTATATTAAAACGAATTTGAAATGAATTTAAAAGTAAAATAATGTTTTTTTGAAAATTAAAAGGAGCAGTATTTGAAATTATTTATAAACAATGTAATTTGTTTTGATTCGTTATTCGTTGTACTATACTGCGAATTTTCCGTTTCTATTATTTTTTTTTATTATTTTTATTTAATATGAATTGAAATTAAATTTAAAATTAATAAAAAAAACATATTCGTAAAATTTTTTGAATGTAATTTGAATTGTAATAATATTTAATTTTTCCTTTTAATAACAATTTCTTTGTATTTGTAAATTTGCATTGATAATGATAATGATGATGAAGGATTTTATTATAGTTATAGTTTGTTCTTCATTATTTTTTTTTCTTTATTTTTTATTAAACATTTACATAATATTTTTTTTTAAATTTCATTTTAAGCTTTATATAATATTTTATTATTATATGAAGTTATTTTTTTTTTGTTCTCTCAATTGATCATCATCGGTTTTCAATTATAATTTTATTTTAAAAATCCTTTTCAATTACAATGCTCTATTTCATTTTAATAATAATCATAATAATAAAAATGTTTTACATGTGAATTTCTAAACGATTTCATGTTTTGCACGACTATAATTTATTATTATAGCTAAAAATTTTTATTTTTATTTTCTTGTGAATTTCTTTAATAAAATTTTGTTAGTTGTAAAATTTATTATTGTGTTTTTTATGGCTTGTTTTCATGTTATGTGTGTGTGTGTGTATGAATGTTTAAATTTATACATGTATTTAATATTTTTTTTTAATAATGTAAATGATTAAAAATATTAATTATAAACATATTATAATTGTAACAAAAACATATAACTTTCAAATGTGTGTATTTCTGTTTTCTGAATTTGTGTGTTTTTTAATTAATTTTTTTTGTTAATTTCATAAAAAGTCTTTTAAATTTGTGTCTCATTATCAATATTTCATAGCAAAAAATATAACTGCAAAGACGATTTGAACACCCTGTACTACTGTTTTATTTAAAAACTATTATTCAATTTTCTTTACTGATGTTTCTAACGACATGAATGATAATTAGTAACTTTGAAAGGTAATTTATTTGAAATTTTACTAAAAATTTCGCGATGTTGGAATCTGAGTCCAAAAATTTTCAGCGGACCTTCCCGTCAAAAACATAAGGTACAACTCGCCCCGTGTCTACTCACCGTGGTGAAACAAGCGATAAAGTTTTAAAGGAACAGTGGGTTGGAGATGGCTCTCAAAGACCACAGAGACGCTTTCGCAGACTTTGGCATCAGAATGGTCAATGTTCATTTTCCATGTGAAGCTGTCTTAAATTTCCTTCTTGTGCTTCATTGGAATCACAAAGCATAGAGGGCGCTGATCAACAAATATTTTTTTCACGCTTTCTTTCCCAGTGTCCCACGGGTGGAACATTGATTTCAAATACGTTTTTAATGTATATTTTTCAGTTTCTTAAAATTTTTTCTTAAAAAAACAGATTCTTTGACGGGTTTCTTTGATATTTTCTGAATTATTTTTGAAAAAAATCTTTTGGGATCAAAAACGAAATTTTTTTCATAACAATTTTCATAGTGAAATTTCTGTACGTAGTTTTATAGAAGTTATACGTATTTTTGATAGCGCCTCCTGAATATTTTTTACTCTGACAACCAAATTTTTTAAATTGATCATTCATTTTTGCGTCAAAATCTACTAAAAAATATAAAATTCAATCAAAAATTCCAGCTGGAAATATTCCTGGGAAAGAGAGGGTTAAGAAATTAATTCGGCATCAGCATAGCCAATCTTTATTTTTCATCTGAAGCTGCCTTAAATTTCCTTGTTGCACTTCATCATAGTCACAATTTAATAATTGGCCTTAATTGTATCATATTTGAATGATTATCGTCAAACATACCGTTGGAAATATCAGTAAAGTTACAAAATTTGTTTGTAAGTTACAAATTTTTTTTAAATTTTAACAAAAGAAACTTAATGTATAACTTCAAATTTCATTGATTGAATCAAAAATTGCAACTAAACATTAATAATTTAAACTAAAATCCAGAAATTAATCGCCTTTTGTCATTTCTCTTCAATTCATGCAGGAACATTCTTTTTTTTGATGATGATGCTGATGAAAATCCACGTTTTATTATTAATATTTATGTTTTCTATTTTTTTTTTAACTTTACTTTTTTAAATCTCTTCATCTTTGCTTCTTATTGCCAGTAAACATTATTTTTTATATACTGTTTTTTTCCCAAAATATTATTCTTATTATTAATTTTTTTTATTTTTTTTTTCACTATCACACACAAATATCAATATTTAACACTTTTTTAATTTTTTATTTATTAATTTAGTAATAATTTTATTTTAATTTATTAGTTTAATGTTAATTTTTTTTGTTCATAAAATTTTTATTTTACTTTAATTTAATTTAATATTTTTTTGTTCACTTTATAGCAAATATATTATTTTTATTTTTTTTATTATTGTTGTCGTGATTGATGCACAGTTTTTATCATTTTAATTTTTTGTTAACGACGAAGATAGTGATTTATTCGGGGTTTCACTTTTTTTATTATTTGAATTTTAATAATAATTAATTATTTTTTTTTATATAACAAGTTTTTTTTTTATTAAAATTTTTTATATAATTTTTTGTTAAATGTTTTTTTTGTTGTGTTTTTCGCGAGCGTATGTATGTTAAAATGCCAACTATAATTCGGCAAGTTGGAGCAGAAATTGATTATTATTTTGTTTAATGTTATCATTATTATAATAATTATTAGTCCAAGCGATGTTCCTTAATATTGTATATTGAATATTATTTATAATAACAGTAATAATTAAAACAATTTTTATAATAAATACCGTCCAAATTCTATTATCATTATTATTAATTGTTAATAATAATAATTTTGATGATAATAATGATACGGCAGCGGTGGTGGTGATGGTGGTTGTTGTTTTCGTCATCATTGATGATGATAATGATGATGATTTTGATGGTACTTGTCCATCTTCATCGTAGTTCGCTGTTGTTGTTGTTGTTGTTGTTATTGTTGATGGCAAATGTTTTTTCATTGGTTTTACCGCTGAACTTATATTGAAATATGGACCAGGATATTGTAAAATACACGATTGTGGTCCAGTGAAATTATAAATTGGACATCTTCTTTCACTGTTTTCAATTTGTTGTTGTTGTAATTTATGTAATTGAAGTTGTTGTTGTTGTTTGTGTATAGCAGCAGCTGATAATGTTGTGGTACCACCGCTCGGACTTCTATTTGATGATATTTGTGATGTTACTGCTGCTTGTGTTGTTGTATCATTGATAAGTCGTGGCAGTCCATCATAATTCGTTAAATTACTAAACAGGATCGATGGACAGTTTGTGCATAAGCCATCATGTGGCCCATTGCAATACCAGTAACAACAATCATCGGGACCATTATTTGATTTTTCAGCCTGCTCAACTGTTTCATGTACATTCGGATCTGAGTGAAAGGAAAAGAAAAAAAATTGCATTATCGATTTGATATAATTTAAAATTTGCTTGCACACACACTTGATACAATTGTACTTTGCTTATAGTTATTACCAAAAAGAAAACAACTTGGAAATGAGCAAACATAACACTCTTATACATATAAAATTTACATTAAATTCCTGCTCAAATGTACTCGACAACACATATTTTAACAAGACACACTTTTAATGTGTGCCTACAAGCAAATGTTAGTTTTGCACTCATTTTAACAAGTTTGTTGCATAATTTAATAGTTCATTATGATGTCTATTTTCACAAAATATAATTGAAATAAGACACGATTTATGAAATTCACTGGTTCAATTTGATATCACTTGAAATTGGAGTGAATTTTAAGAAATAAATTAAGATTTTTGGAGACATTCTACATTTTTGCCTTGCAATCAATTTTGTATCAATTTTAGAATTTGAAGTAAGTGCTTAAAATTACTCTAATTTTCATGATTCAGGTTCCCAGTGTTGAAAATCAATATTTTTGAAGAAAAATCAAAAAACTAATGATTGGATCGGATTCAGACGACCTTAATTGACCTAAAAACACTTCGTCCCAACCTAGAATATTTTTAAATCAACTCCGTTGATCAATTTTAGAATTTGAAGTAAGAGCTTAAAATTACTCGAATTTTCCATTTTAAATCATATGCCACTTGAATGATTCCCTGAAACCACTTAAATCAATTTTTCATTCATTTCATGATATTTTTAACTTTAGAATGACACAAATCCGTTAATTTCCTCATTTAAAAGAACCACAATAAGATTCCGCTATATGAAGATTTTTAAATATTAAAGGATAAGTCAAACTACAATTTTAATCTTTTATCATATCAAATATTCATATTCTGTCTTTCAAGAAATCTAACATGCTAAAAACATACATAAAACTATTTAAAAATTTTATTTTAAAGCTGTCAAAATGACAACAAAAATTTTCTATCTTATGTAAACGATACATAAGCGATTAATAGTTAATCATAAAAAAAAAGCTAAATTTACAGAATTTTCTTTCACTTAATTTTCACTGTAATTTTGTATCATATATGCATATGTACGTCATACAGAGCACGTGTATATGACATTACACATCATTAAAAGAGGTTAATTTATGTGTGAAAAATAAACTTTGTACAGCGAATCAAAGAATTTTAACTTTATTAGTTGAATGGTGTCGCCTTGCTAATGAGGATGATGATGATGATGTAATGTCATGTGTGTGTGTGTGTAAGGAAATTTACGATTTCCAGGAAATTTCTATACTTTTGTATGTGACATGTTTCATTATATTCTATTTTTATTGTTATTATACATGGTTTTATGAAGCGTAAATTTGTTATAAAAAGTTAATAATGAGATGGATGTGTGTGTTATATGAAGAAGGATTTATAATATATTTGAATAGAAATCATAATAAACATAAAATAGAGAAAAGGTGAGAATGTTTTATTGGTAATTTGTCACTACACATATGTGCATGTGTATGAGATGAGTTTAATAAGCGTATCCTTTTAATATCGATCTAAGTCAAAATATTTATATTTACCATGACACAAAAAAGTTGGTTCTCCAGCATATTGTGTTGGGAGTGCTGGTGCTCTATCACCTGGCAACAAATACGGACATTTTGTTTCAACAGTCTGGCAAACACTTAAACAAGGACGAATTCGAATGCGTTTTGATTCGGAATTGGAGTTACGTGATTTTCGTCTTTGTCTAGGAAAAAATTTAAAATGAAAAATGAATCACAATTAAATTCAAAATAAAATTACCTTCTCATTGGAATTGAAGAAAGTGCTAAACTCGTGTGCGAATCATTGCTACTTATATTATGTGAAGAAGAAGAAGGAGAAGAAGAAGAATTTTGAATTGAAGAAGCTTTAATTACAGTTGTTGTTGAATGTGGAGAACTCAAGTCCCTTGTTTTCCTATGTTGTATTGATTTTGATGATGAACTATTGCTGTTGTTATTGTTGGCGCTTGTATTTTGACGTTTTGCATCAGATTCCGATGCAAAATAAGGTATGAATGTACTACAAACCCATCGTCGATACGCCTCCTATGAAAATCAAACAAAAAAAATTATAGTATCATATTTCAGTGAAAAATTAACTCATAATTAGTACGTAACAATGTCTCAGGGACTAATTCAAGCACATCAAGTACACTCATCATAATCATACACAGAAAAAAAAAACTCAAAATGAATTAACATTAAAATCGTTTTTTTTTTTATATTCATATTCATCAAACTCTTTACTAAGGTTTTAAATTACGCATATAATTTTTTTATTTTTTTTCAATTTTTTACAACATCAAATTTTTTCTTGTTACATGGAAAAAAAAAATAAAAAAAGCAGATTTAACAATTAAAATGATTATAAAGTGAAGTTGAAATACGTGATAAAGTAACATTTTTCTTTTTTTTTTGAATGATGTATGAAACCTTGTTTAGTTTATTCATTAGTTAATAAAAATAAATGAGAGTATGGGACAAGATTTTTTTTTCTGAATTTTATTTGTCAAATAAAATGAAAAAGTTACAGGAAACTTTAAGAAGGAAAAAGTGTCTTTAGAATTAATAATTTTTTTTTTTATAATATAGCATAAGTGAAGCACTTTTAAGTTTCCATGGCATCAGAATTTATATGAAAAATCATAAAATGCTTAAATTAATAAAAGAGAAGGAATCGTGAAAGGAGTTCATAAGCGCATTATGAATTCAAGAAAAAAAATTGGAGTAAAATTTTTGCACCAAATATCAGGAACGGATTTTGAATTTCTATCGAAGGCAAAGTTTGCTGGCCGCTTGAATTAATTCATTAAAACATTAAAAAAACTAGAGCGGCCATGCAACCCCCTTCCGCTATTTCCCCCTTCATCAATCCGTCCTTGCCAGACACAATTAAACTCTTTGAAGAAAATCAAGCCCGATACTATCCCTCGTGATTGATCTGTCAATCTTATACTCAGACGTTGTCTCATCAATGAGAGTCATCAACGGATCAGGACTGGATTTTTGAATTTTACTTTAGGACGGGGAAGGAGCAATTATATGTTTAAAATCCAACTTTAACCAACCAACACATTTTTTTCATACAAATATTAAATCATTAAGGGGCTGAGCTCATCTCCTCCCTCCCTCGTTCCTGCAACAAATTAATTAACAAACTGACAACAAAACAGTCCCTTGAGAGCATTTTTTTGAACAATTTTCATTCAAAAAACACCCTTGTACGCATTGTTTCATTTCGTGTAATATTTTTTTTTAAATTTATATTTATTCATGATACTTATCATCGTCATGAAGTGTCAATTGAAATTAAAAATTAAACAAAAATTATCACTGTCACAAATTTGTAAATAACTGTTTTTGATTTATGGTTTTTTTTTTGCTCTTTCTCTCTCTGTTTGAAATTAATTCATTTAATTTATTATTATTTTCATGCTACATGGAAATATATGAGTGTGAAATATTTTTTGATAGTTTTGTGGTAAACTTGTGTATAATAAACGATTTTTTTGGTAATTAAACTTGAAAATTATGACGACTAAATTTAATATGATGAGTGAAAGGATGAAGAGGAATACTTTTAAAGGACAGCTCAAGGGAAATAAGTGTCATTTTTATTGAAGGACTTTGCGAGGACAGATTTCTGGCTGTAAAAAAAGGAAATCACCTTTTAAATGAGTGAGTACTCAAAGATCGTTAGGACAAAGCTTAATCAGCCAAAATAAGGCTTTAAGTTATTGGACAAGGAAAAAGAGCCCTAAAATCAACCAAAACCCTTAATTTTTCATTTAAACTGAATTCTACTGAGAAAATTGGTCCATTTTTGAAAACTTTGCGTGATTTTTCTTCATTTTCTGAAATTTTGAAGTTTTATAAAATCAGAAAATCAGACAGGCGCACATCATGAGGGTTCAGTTTCTCAATTTTTTCAAATCTACGGGAAATGCTCTGAAAAATTTCATTCATTTTTGACTAAAGTTCCAATTACAATCATCTGTAATTCATCATTGAAATAATAATAATGATCATTTTTCGTTAAAAATTAAAATCAAATGGTTTCTCAAAAACATTTTCATTTAAAAGCCGTAGACACGAAGTCTTTCAAAATCATTCAACTTAATTAAAAAAATATATTTTTTATCATATATTTTACTTTATTCCATTTCACAATGATAATCTCATTATTATATATATTTATTATTAAAGTATAGCTTAAATTAATTAAATTGATATCTAAAGCAAAAAAAGGCATGAAATTGATAAAAAAAGACACTTTCTAAACGTAAATGCTTGTCTTGTCTAAGAATGCGCATGCAATTATTCAATTTATTTGAAACTATCGTCTTATCACATCACTTTTATATATTCGTTTTTTTTCTTTTTATTGTCATTATATCAAGATAATTTTTTTTTTATATATTTAATGCATTTCGTAAGGAAAAATGCACTATTACAGATGGTTTGTCCGCTTTTTTGAATAATTTAATAAAATAATAATAATAATAAAAAGCCTGAAAACACTCAAGAGCCCAAAATATAAAATTTTTTTCAAAAAGAGCGGAAATTTTTCAAAATGACGGAAATTTTCAAAATGGTGGTAGAATTATTAAAATTAAAACTTAATTATATTCAATGAAAGGATTCCAATCAAAATGCACTTTTCTAAACCGCCCAGTGGTTATTTTATTCATTTTTTTATATACATACACATTAAATGATTATTATATGAAACAATTTTATTATATGAAAGTTTTCTGTTTCTCTTTTTTTTATTTTATTTTTATTTTATATTTAATATTGATTTTCACAATGAAATTATAAAGCTATTATTACGGTCTTTATTGGGATTAATTTTCAAATATCTCTGGTGATAATTTTATTATACCAGATAATTCATTTAATTAAGGTTGATTGAAAAGCTCACACATAATTTTTGAACACCAAACAAATTTTTTTACACACGGTGGATTATTGCTTTATATCCATTGGATTATTTGAGGGTTAAATATTTAATTTTTTTATTTTATTTAAATTTATATTCAATGTATGAGTACATGAGGAAATAAGGGAAATTATCATAATATTGATGGTGTTATGATGATAGAAGACGAGGTAAAGATATAATCTTTATTTGAAAAGTTTGTCGACGATAACAATTAATACATCATTAAATTTTAATATCATACTATGAATGTGTGTGTGTGTGAGTGAGAGTGAGCTCGTTAATGGAAATTGGTTGAAGGAAATTTAAATGAAAGGGTAATTTATATAATAAAAAGTGTAACCATTATGCTGAGCATAATTGAAGTTAAGATGAATTTTTTATAATAGACTGACATTACATGACGTTTAATGGTTATTTTGCATTTTTTTCATTGAGGATTCTTTTCAGCAGAATTTCTCAGCCTACAGAAATGGGCTTAAATAGGGCGGATTTAAAATTATTAACGGCCCTGGCATTTTATATGATTTTCTTTAAAATTTACGCTAAACTTAACTTTTACAAGACGATCAACTGCGGCCTTTCAGACATTTGCCAGATTTCCCGTATGGCCAATCCGCCACTGGGCTTAAATATTGTTTCTGGGAGAGGGGGTCCCCCCTTTCCGTTTTCTTGTCAATTCACCCCTGCCAAAGAGTGGTAAAATACTCTCATGGTCAATCCAACCCATAAAAGCCATTGATTGGACAATTTTGATGTTTTGGGTAAAATTTAAGACAAGATATGGATACGACTGGTACTTGACTAAAAAAAACTTAAGCATATTGCTATAATTTTAGGTACTTACCCTACAATCGTCACAGTGATTTATCATCGAATATGATTTTTTACAATCGAATCGTGTCAAAATTTCTGTGAGTTCACACGTGATTCTACTAGCTAATTGATCTGTTTCGATTAGATCCATAATCCGTTTTTTGCACACACTCTCACTTCCTTTTATAACATCTAGATAAGCTTGATAATGTAATGCACTTAAAGCATCACGTTCACAACAATGTCTCAAATGTAATTTTCTTAATTGTGTTTCAATGCTGCTTTTTCTTTTACATAAATATTCTGGACTAAATTCATTTGCTTCGCCCAAATAGTGAAGGCACTCTGTTTGTTTTTCTATTATACCGGTATTTTTCTCCATATTTTTATTAATTTTATAATTTTTACTATTATTGTTATTATGTTGTTGCTGTTGTTGTTGCTGTTGCTGCTGTTTTTGTTGTTCTCGACATGATAACGGACACACTGGTGGCGGTGGTTGTGGAGGACCTGGACCCTCTTCTATCCTCGTCACTGGCAGTGTACCGGCTGTGCATTGACCCTGAAAACAACAAAAAAAAATAATTAATTAACTAATCTCATCAAGTTCTGTACGTAGATATGCGTATATGTATGTACGTGTACATGCCAATTATTTAAATTTTTCACAATAAATAAATGAATTCAAAGCTCAGAAATTTAATTAATTTCCCACCAAAACATACAACAACAAAAAAAAATACAAAAACCACATGAAACAAAAACAAATCTCACAATTTTACTCAATTATTTCATTTTATTTCACATTTTCACAAGCATTCTCATGTAGCACACTACTAATTGACCTGACTCTGTTTTGCTACAATTATTCTCGGTTAATTGGATCAATATTTGATGAATTATTATTTTTATTATTATCATAACAGGGAAGTTTTCAAAAAATTTTCCTTTAAAATCATTAGGATTGAATTTTATTTGAATAAATTTAAAAAACACCCTGTAAATAATAAATTTGAAAAGAAGCATATAAACATATACTCAAACAGCAAATGTACGTATGCCGTTCAAGCAAATGTATGTACGCTGAACAAGCAAACGTATGTATGCTAAATAAGCTAATGTCTATTGCTCATCCGGCAAATCAATGTTTGCCAAATTGGCTACTCTTGAATAAATGTATAGTATACATTTTCTTTTGAAATGTTATATTTTGAGAAATATTTGTCGTAGAAAAAATTCTAAATATGTTTTGGAAACGACAAAAAAATATCTTTTAGAATCTTTTACAACATTTTAATATTTGTAAATAAAATTGAATTTTAGAACGAAAATTGTAAATTTTTCATACTTTCATAAAAATATAAATAAAATTTAATGCGTACCAAATATTTGAGTAATGCAAGGCACCTGTATGAATCAGCAAAAACATGAGTATTCGACCATTTTGCTTGGTTTGCATCAATTTCTTATTATTTGTATGAAAAATTTACAATTTTCGTTCTAAAATTCAAATTTATTTACAAATATTAAAATGTTGTAAAAGATTCTAAAAGATATTTTTTCGTCGTTTCCAAAACATATTTAGAATTTTTTCTACGACAAATATTTCTCAAAACATAACATTTCAAAAAGAAAATGTATACTATCCATTTATTCAAGAGTAGCCATTTTGGCAAAGATTGATTTGCCGGATGAGCAAAGAAAACATTAGCTTATTTAGCATACATACGTTTGCTGTTTGAGTATATGTTCATATGCTTCTTTTCAAATTTATTTTTTACAGGGCATCTTTTAATTGTGACATTATTCAATGTAAATTTCAAGATAAGTAAACGAATGACGTAACATTATTGCTACATGTAGTATATTGAAAATTCTGTCAGATGCATGAATTAAATTTTTATTAAACATAAGCTTCATATTCAATTGGGATAAAGGAAAAATGTTAATTTTAAAATAATTTGTGTTGTTAGTTGAGAAATTTAAAAATAAAAAAAAAATTGATAAGAAAACGAAAAACATACACATATTACATGGAAAAAAGAAAAAAATTACATGAAAGGTACAGAAAAGACATGCGCAGACATCAGACACATAAAATTTATTTTATGGCTCTCTGTAAAATAACACACACTATCCACAACCATTAAACATATATAAATAGGTAGTGTGCTAGACATTCTGAGACTCGACATGACTAACAATAAGGACTAATATTCAAGTTTTTAAAGGCATATTTTGCTTAAATAATGTGAAGCATGCACACACACACATTGAAAAATACCTTTCTCGAGAAAATATTTTAAACGGAAAACATAATCAGATGAGTGAATCTTTTTCGTATAGATGTTACTGATTGAGTCATAAATACATATTTAACATGAAATTATATCTGTTTGCACCTTTGGATTAAAATAAAAGACATATTTGAAAGTGTGTCATCTATGCTCTGAATTAGGAGAATTCAAAATGTTTTCTTGATGATACAAGGAAATTAGAGATTTAAGTTGTTTTTTTTTGTATTTAAAACAAAACAAGAGACTTATTTTTTCCTTCCTAGAATTATTTTCATTTGTTTTTATTTTACATAAAATTACTAGATTTGGTGAAGTAACTGCTTTTACTCAATCTGATAATTTCACAGAATTTTGAAAAGTTTTTTTTTCTCTACATAATTTAAATCTTGAGTTTGTAATTTCAAGATATTTTTTATAAGATTTCTGAGAAGTGATGTGAAAGTTTGCTAAGCATGCATCGCCTGCAGTAATTTTAAGGAAAATCAGAACGAAACATCGCCGGAAAGATGGAAATTGGACAGTTTTACCTTAAAATAAATACATTTGCTTATCAGGAATTTTGTGATAAGATTTTGAGCGCATTTCTGTCGATTTGTTAAAAAAAGGGAGTGTCTTGGGAACTCATGCTGTCTGTCCGTCGAATTTCCCCAAATTGCTAAATTATCGTTAAATGGTCGAATTTTCTTTAAATGGTCCAATTTTCCTCAAATCGCACAAATTTTCCTTAAATGGTCGAATTTTCCTCAAATCGCCGAATTTTCCTTAAATGGTCGAATTTTCCAAGAGCACACAAATTTTCCTTAAATGGTCGAATTTACTCAAATCCCACAAATTTTCCTCAAATAGTCGAATTTTAAAAAAGCTCATAAATTTTCCTTAAATGGTCGAATTTTCCAAGAGCACACAAATTTTCCTTAAATGGTCGAATTTTCCCAAATCGCACAAATTTTCCTTAAATGGTCGAATATTCGTCAAATCGCACAAATTTTCCTTAAATGGTCGAATTTACT
The DNA here is from genome assembly GCA_900002565.1 of Culicoides sonorensis. Taxonomy (NCBI): domain Eukaryota; kingdom Metazoa; phylum Arthropoda; class Insecta; order Diptera; family Ceratopogonidae; genus Culicoides; species Culicoides sonorensis. The sequence continues at coordinate 505,100 of LN483401.1, read as the reverse complement.
CAAATCCCACAAATTTTCCTTAAATGGTAGAATTTTGTTTAAATGGTCGAATTTTCCCAAATCCCACAAATTTTCCTCAAATAGTCGAATTTTAAAAAAGCTCATAAATTTTCCTTAAATGGTCGAATTTTCCAAGAGCACACAAATTTTCCTTAAATGGTCGAATTTTCCCAAATCGCACAAATTTTCCTTAAATGGTCGAATATTCGTCAAATCGCACAAATTTTCCTTAAATGGTCGAATTTACTCAAATCCCACAAATTTTCCTTAAATGGTAGAATTTTCTTTAAATGGTCGAATTTTCCCAAATCCCACAAATTTTCCTCAAATAGTCGAATTTTAAAAAAGCTCATAAATTTTCCTTAAATGGTCGAATTTTCCAAGAGCACACAAATTTTCCTTAAATGGTCGAATTTTCCCAAATCGCACAAATTTTCCTTAAATGGTCGAATATTCGTCAAATCGCACAAATTTTCCTTAAATGGTAGAATTTTCTTTAAATGGTCGAATTTTCCCAAATCCCACAAATTTTCCTCAAATAGTCGAATTTTAAAAAAGCTCATAAATTTTCCTTAAATGGTAGAATTTTCCAAGAGCACACAAATTTTCCTTAAATGGTCGAATTTTCGTTAAATCGCACAAATTTTCTTAAACTGGACAAATTTTCTTAAATCGCACAAATTTTCTTCAAATGGTCGAATTTCCTTAAATGCTCAAATTTTCCCAAATCGCACAAATTTTTCTTGAATGATCGAATTTTCCCAAATGGGTGAAATAGCTCAATTATAAAAAATTGGTAAATTATTTTTTTAAAAATGCACTCGCATATAATGTTCATGACCACGCCATACATTTTTTTTACCTATAACGCAAGGATATCCTGTACTTTTTGTATCATATTGTGAAAAAAGGAACATTGAAACACATTTCAATGCATTCAAAAAATTTCAGTTTTTGCATGAATGGATTTTACGCCTACGCTCATGAGCCACTTGCACAACTATCATATTTTAATGAAAATTTTAACATTTCGCATTCAATCTGTGTATTTTGACCCATGTCTTTCCATAATCGTATAACTTTGGATAAAATTTCTTTGAAAATGTTTTAATGGAATCATATCTAAAAAAAATTTCACATAAAAATCTGACCAACTCGGATTGAATGCATTCCTTGAAAAAATCTGAAAGTCCAAATCATGCCATCGGTTAAATTGAAATGTTTTCCTGTTAACTTTGTTTAAATTTTTTCTTTTATTTTAATTTTTTGTACATTAATAAATTACCACCAACACACAAAATTGCTTTTATATGCCATGCCAGTTACGTTCAAAAAGTATATCCTAAGGTTCGTTATTTACATGTTTAAATGTTTATTTGAATTTTATATCAAACAACAATAGTACTTTGACATTTAAAAAAGGAAAATCAACCTCCACAATTTGCTGTAAATTTGAGGGTTTTTTGGCCAATAAAAGTTATTTCAGTTTATTTTTCATTTTAATTAAGTGAGATAATTAAGACAAGAAATTGGAACAGAAGAAGTTGAAAAAAAAACCTTTAATTAATTTAAAAAGAATCTTGGTAAGGCTCATACAATAATTTAATTATTTATAACTTATTCCCAGTTCACATCAAATATTAATAATAACAAAATAAACATACACCTAATTATATACGAGAATGAGAGCAGTAAAAATCCCAAGTTACAGAAACACACACAGAGCAAAAGTATTGGGAAAAAAATAATAATAATACTAATAATAAAAAGGGGAAAGAAAAAAAAATGTATAAAGTAAGCAAAACAAAAACTTGAACCTTTCTCTTCTAATTTGCAGTCTATTCTGTGTGCAAAAAAAAGTCTTTGTTATAACTTTAGATAAGTTTAGTGTATGGAACATGAAAAAACATTGAACAAGTCAATATTAATTCAAATGTTTAATTAAAACTCTTCTCTTTTATTTTTTAACATCCAAGGCACACACACACACACACACACACAAACACACATCTGTGCAAAACCCTTTTCAATGTTCCTTTTTCATGAATGTTATTTAGCTAAGTAAATGTAACATAGACGTGTGTGAGTGTGTTATTTCTTATCAACCCTTCGCTCAGATTACTCATGAAACCATAATACATACAATTTTTTTTTTGTTTTAGAATAATTATGTGAAAATTGCACTTAGCTTGTGGTAAATGAAAAAAAATGTTTTGTATGTAAATGCCACAAATAATTAAAAAGTTCAGATACAAATTAAAATGTGTTTGCGTGTGAGGAAATTAATTTTCAAAAATTGAAAATGATGACAGTGTGGTTTTTAATTGATGCTTTTTTAATTGTTTACTAAATTTATGTTTAAATAATTTTGGAGCAGTTCTCGTCGAATTTGAAAAAAATTTAGTATTATAAGAGCTAATGTTGGCCGTCCGTCCCTCAGTGTCAAGTCGTATAATTTTGTCATATTTACAACTTTTTATAAATGATCGTCTTTTCCGAAAAGCGGCATTTTCAAGGTAGCTGTCTTTTTAAAATGAGTAACTTTCAGAAAATGGCTCCTTTTCAATATAGATGAGATTTTTCGAAATGGCCGTTTTTAATTTAATTTCAATAGAAATGCGCTCACGTACATCGTTCAGGATCGCGTTCTACATTTTTTTTCATTATTAGAAGAGAAATCGTTTAATTTAAGAGATTTCATTTAAAATTTTTTAACTTAAAACCAGATTAAGTTGATTTTGAAGTTAAAAATTGTCCCTTGAAATGTAAAATCACGTAATTAATGAAACATTTTCCATGAAAACCTTCTAATTCAAGCTAAGCTTGCTGAGATTAGATTTTAAATTTTAAAATATTTGAAAAAATTATTCATAACACCAATCTTGATACCGTTTAATACTTTTATAACCCGATTTTTAATTAAATGACTTTCCTTTTTTAAGAATTTAAATCTCTTCAGAGACTATCCTTTAACAGCAGAGGCCATGAATTGACCATAGAACTGTTCGGGCATATAAATATGTAATTTTTAACTTATTTAAACATGAATTTCATCTAGTATTAAGAATATTAGTCTTAAACTTCCATTTTGTACTAATTTCAATTAAATCTGACACTTAAATCAGAAAAACTCGGTCATGAAAAGTTTTCCAAAACGGCCTTTTTTGTTTTTTCTTAAAAGTGTCGTTTTTTTAAACTTTCTAATATAGCTGATTTTTATAAGTTTTCTAAAAAGGCCGTTTTTTTAATTTTTATTGAAAATGAAGGATTTGTCCAAATTTTTAAAATCGGTCGATTTTCAAAAATCTTTTAAAATTGAAGATTTTTTAAAAAAATTTCCGAAATGGCCTCTTTTTGATTGTTTTTAAAATTGGCATTGACCCATTTGTCAAAATTGGTCTATTTTTCAAAAACTTTCGAAAATGCTCGATTTTTCAAAATTTCTTAAACATGTAAAATCTTTTTTTAACATATTCCAAACCTTCCAATTTTTTTAAAAACTAACTTTAAATGAATTTTTTAACCCTCAGTAACATGAACTTTTACCAAAGTTAGCCATTTCTGCCATTAGCTGACATTTTGGGCATTATCAGCTACAACCGACTATAATTGATCAAAATTAACCATTTCGACCATCCTTCAAATTCGTTTAAAATTGGTCACGAGCAATTTCCAGACAAAATCGGCAATTATTTGCTCACCATGGTCTTAGTCAGGATCAAAAATCAGTTTCCGATTTACACACATCATTTTACTACTCAAATTTAAGAATTCACAGAATTTTCATCAACTTGAAATGCCATAAAAAAGACATATGAATAAAAACGAAATATACAAAGCAAAATAATATCAAATCAAATAATAACTTCATTTGTTCCCCGATATCTTTACTAGATTACTGTATTAAACAAAAACATATCTAACGTTGTTGTTTTCTATTAAATTTAATGGATATTTTATTTCTGTTTTTCTTATTATTTCTAAGTAGTTTCTATTTTTTTTTGCTTGTATCTCTCTCATTTTATTTATAACATTGAATATATGAACGCATTTTTTATTAAGCAAAGCAAGTAACAAAAAAAAATGGATGTATATAAAAAATCATAATATGACATTTTGATGGAATAAAATGTCTTTTTATTTTAACAAAATTATTGTGTGTGTGTGTGTGTGTCATGATACATATAAATTGTGATATGACATATCAAAGCAAAGCAAAAAAAAATGAAGTGAACATTGAAGAGATTGAAAAATTAAATTTTAATGAAAAAAATGTGTTCACCGTTTCAAGGAAAAAAAATGGAAAAAAAATTAAATTCAACCAAAAAGTTGAAAGTAGATTTACCTGTCAAAAGTAAAAAAAATAAAATAAAAGGAAATCAATTATCTCAATTTTTTTTTGTATTTTAACCAAAAATTTTTAAGTAACCACACCACAAAAAAATGGAAAATTAAAGAAGAACAAAAAAAAGAAGCTCTTTTAATATGAAAATTCAATAAATTATCATGACAATTTATCGCATTGACATTCTTTATCTGATGATGAACTTACTTTTATGCACTCACTTCACACAATTCCTTTAATCGATATCAAACTTATCAAGAGAATGAAACAAAAATAAAAGAAAAAAGTTAAGTAAAAAAATACTCGTAAAAGAGATATTACAGGGGATGTACTTATGGGTTAAATTAAATAAAGAAAAGAAGAAAATAATAATAAAAAAGAGAAATTCTAGGGTGAAAACATACGTTTTATTATTATTATTATCAAACACATATGTGTGTGTGTGTACATGTGACACACATATAAAAAAAAAATAAAATAAAGAAAAAAAACATACCAATTGATATGCAAAAGTTTGTGACATGTTGGTCGTATTTTTCTACCCAACATGCTTAAACATACTTTTTTTGTATGTGTGTGTGTTATGTGTTAAATGTAAGTATTTTGTTAAGAAAAAACTGAAAATGAGAAAAAATAAGGATACTAATAATGTGTGTAATAAAATAAAATAAAATAAAATTGAAAAAATGAAGTATAGACAAGACATGACACGACATAAGAATAAAAGAAGTGAAAAAAAAGACAAAAGAAGAAAATTATGTGACGAAAAATCCTCCCACAAAATTTAAGTAGATGATGTTAAATAAAATTCATGCTAAGAACTAACCAAATATTTGTTAAGGTACCTTGTTTGCGTTTAAAATAAAAAGAAATTTAAATTCATCTTGATCCTAAGTAAGGTTTGGCTTAGAACTCACTTGAAAAAAAAATGTAAGATGAAAATGTCAAAAAATACGATTATCAAAGTGATTGAATTGAAATTTTTTTTCTTAGTATATGATTTTTTTTTTGATCATTTTTTAGAAGCATTTAAGACGGGATTGAACTTAGAAATGTTCCTTAAATTACCCACTGGAATAATTTTACGTAATTTTTAATGAAATTTGAGTAATTTTCAATGACTTTTGATTTGCAAATTAAAAGATGGGAAATTCTAACCACTGCAGTGTACTGGGCGGCTTAGAAAAGTGCATTTCGGTGGGACTCGTTTAAAAAAATTTTCGGAAAAAATTGAACATTTTGGGAGGGCTTTTAACCGTTTTCAGGTTTTGCAGCCCAATCACTCAGCCCGATTCTTGAGCCTAATCTCAAAGCTAATGACTTAAAGTTCATTTTGATAGGTTTCTTGATCCAATAAAATATATCAGCAAGTTTTTAAAGTTTTTAACCGTTTTTTAACAGTTTTCAGGCGCTGGAGCCCAATCCGTGAGTCTAATCTCAAAACAAATGATTTTAAAATGATCTCCTTTATCTAACAAAAAACCCGACATTCATTTCGACGAACCATTCCGGAGTTATGGATAGCGATCAGTAAAAAAGTGACGGCACGAGGGACAGCCGCGGCGGACAAACCGTCTGTAAAAGAGCATTTTTCTTACGAAATGCACTAAAAAGCATTAAAAATCGTCTTCAATAAATTTCTTAACAGTGTTCCTGTACCAAATTTTTATAGGTTTTGAACAAAAAAATATAAATTTTCATAAAAGTATGTAAATTAATGAAAAAGTTATTCAGGAAAGTTGTAGGAAATTTTTAGCACTAATACTTGGACTAAGAAGATTAAAATTAACTTCTTATCATAAGATTTCCGGAAATTTAAAATAACTCGACCGTTAAACACCTTTTTCTGGAATTTTTAATATATTTGTTCTAAAAATTTTATAGTGTATTTAGCAAAAATGTATCATTAATCAAATTTACTTGAAAATTTCTTTACAAAATTCATTTCATAACCACAAAAAATTTTAGAGGGTGGTCAAATGTAAAGCTAAAAGAAGAACAAGCCAACCAACGCAATTTTTTCAGCTCCTCCCCCTTGCCCCCTCGTATTCCTTGTATATCACAAAAATAATCTCGATCAGCCTACAAAAATTTCTCACATTACTTATACTTAAACGATAAAATTTAAAAAGGATATTCAGGAAAGTTGTTGGAAATTTTTCTTAACCGAATTTTTCTTAGAACTCAGAAGATTAAAATTTACTTCTCATCAAAAGATTTCCCGAATTTTTGAATAACTCGGCTATTTAAGAGCTTTTTTCGGAATCTTTTAATGTATTTTTTCTAAAAATTTGTAAAATGTATCATAAATCCAAATTTTATTGGAAATTTTTTCGAGAAATTTAGTTTATTTCCGTTAAAAATTTTAGAGGGCGGTCAATTTTTTCAGTTCCTCCCCCTTAACCCCTCATAAATCCTTGTATACCACAAAAAATAATCTCATTCAGCCTATAAAAATTTCTCACATATTTTATTGAAGGAAACACAACGCACAAAAAATATGATTAAGCGATTATGAATTTAAGTTTCTTCTTTTTCATCACAAGTTTGAATTTTAATTGATATCTTATCAAATTAAAAAATGTCAAAGGTGAAAACTTTAAAATTTGTCTTTGACATGAGAATGACAGGTAAATTTCATTCATTCATAATTTTGCATTAACAATCAACATCATCATCAGCAGCATCATAATCATTGACGAGAAAAAGACATTTTTAGGTCATTTCAGATTTGGATTTCATATCTTACAAAATTCTTTGAACAAAATTAACAGGAAAACGTTCAATGGTAAAAAAAATGGAACTGATACAAAAAAACTTAATATTTGACAATAAAAAAAATTGATTTATTATTCAAAATCCATGATAAATATACATCAATTTGTATTGTAGCCTTATCAGTTCCATTTAAATACTATAATTATTCAATTTTGATTCATTTTGATTCATATCAGTGCGCGACATGAATGAGATGAGTGTGTGTGTGTGTGTGTGACAAATACATTTAAATTCATAACCAATATTCTATAATTATGTTAATTTTTCTTTTATTTCAATAATTTTATTCGTCGTTTTTTTTCATATATGTATCGAAACATGTGTCATGTGTGTGTCGCTGTGTTTGTGTGTATTGAAAATGTGATCACAATAAATAAATAAATAAATGATATAAAAAAACTTAATTTATTACTAAGAAAATGTGTCAGGTTCCATGAATGAATGAAAAATGATACGAAAAATTTATTTATATCATTTTGTCTCATAAACAAAAAAAATATTTCATTCACTTGGATTTTTTTCTTTCACTTTTATTTGATATTGGCTGGAAATTGATGTTACATAAATTTTTCCTTCACAAAAATGAGAGCAAAGAAATCAGTTAAAAGAATTTTTTATTCTTGTTAACATGAAAAAAATAAAAATTACTTGTTAATTATAATTGTTATATAATAAACGGTTTACATTGAACGACTGTACATGGAAAGTTTTTTAAGAGTGGGAGGCAAGTTAAGCAAATAAATCATGTTTTTGTGTTGGTGATTTTTTTGAATGAATGAAATTTTTGGTTTTGCAATTTTTTTGTAATTTTAGGTCTAAATGCATTGAAATTGATTGAATTTTATGATAAAATTATGTTCAAATTATTGTTTCATGGATTTTTTTCTTAATTTTTCATCAATTTTATTACACAACACACGCACATATGTGTGTATGTATATATGGAAAAGGTATAAAATATTTTGTTATACGATGCTGCTGCGTACTAAAAACATGAATGAGAAGATCAAAGCATTTGCCTCAAGAATATTTTTATGTGTGTATTATTATTATAATAATTGAATTTGGTAAATTATTATTTTAAAGGTGTTTGTTTTTTTTGATATGTATGTGTGTGTGTGTGTTATTTTTTTCTTTGGTTAATTTTGCCTACCTGGAGATCCGGTGATTTTCTATGTGGAGCCAGATCGCAGGCTGATAACCAGGGATTAACGTGAACTAATGGTCCCCGATCATCGTCATATTTTACAATATCATTTATATTATTAAAATTATTTCTGCCCACTAACTTGTCCTTATAATTGGCACTATTGTGTGTGTTTGTGGTGCCTCGTTGAGCCCCCGAAATAAACGCAAGCGCCATCACGACCAGCCTGGGTCCTGGTCGCATATTGACCTCAGGTTCGATGGCGCTAGCATGGTGCAGCCCCCTTTGAGACGCTCTTGCGACTCTTGATGAATGTGGGGCACGATGGGCTCATGGCCCCATCATCTCTGTAGTCTCTCTTTAATATTTGCTTACTTTTATTGGTATCGTTTAGTTATCACTGGATTTACTTTCATTATACTCATTAACAAAACACTTTTTCCATCAAATAATGTCCGTGCAGCCATGTTCTTATAACACACTAACAATATATATTTATTTTATATTATACCGAGAGAGAGTACTTGTAGTAGTATTTCGTGGTATTCGTAATAATTATTGTAGCACACACATTCAAAAACTTTCTTTTTTTTTTTTGCTTTGCAATTTAATTTTTATTAACAAGAGAATTTTCCGATAAGAGCGATACGTTGGGGGCCTTATAGGCCTTAAATTCGATGATATTAACGTGAACCGAGACTATAGGACGGCTTTTTATCACGGTTCAATATTTTTTTTCTAATTTTTAAAGGATATTTAATCTCGCGATGCAGGATGCCGTTCCCTGCTTCTTCGTGGCCTAAAACGGCACTGAGGTAAGATGGCGAATTTCTCAATGCGCACGCATAAATCGATACCTTCTGTTCATGCGTAGCTTTTTTGCCTGGAAATTAAGAGCCCTCTACATGGCAAATCCCCAAACTAAATTCCCTTCAAATGCCAAAACATCCACTTTATCTAATCACATCCAGAACACATGCGTATCAAATCATCCTACAAACCATCTCATTCACTTACATGATCCAGACAAAGACATCACTACATCACACTTCTCACTATCAGAACAGATGATTTTCATTTCAGAACTTCAGATGTCCGCATTCCAGTATAACAAATTTCCACTCAACATATCTTTGAATGAAATTTACAACAACAAAAACAACAAAAAAATGGAATCTTCCATTGTAAAACCATGATAACATCCACACATCCACACACTCACACACATTCCACAGATAATACGAAAAAACACCCGTTTCAAATATTAGTTCATTCCATTTAAGTTGCACAGCAGTTCCATCAACTCATATGACATTCTCTTCTTTTATTATTATATAAAATGCATTCTTTGCACAAATAAATGCGCATTGAACTGCATTTTTATCCTTTTTTTTCCTTTTTTATTTTAATTTTAATACACATTCATATATTGCATGCCATTCTATCAACTTATTTTTTTTAACTTATTCGTCTTATTACACACACACACAGTGCAGGTACACACATTTTCAAATAGAAAATTCTAATCTTACGTATGGCATGTCGTATAATGATGATAAAACATTAATATATTTAGAGAAAGAAGAAAAAGAAAAGAAGACACTTTGATGGACGATTCTACATTTATATGTAAAAAAAGAAGAGAAATGAAGAAAATCAGCTATTCATGATACATTAATGTGGTTTATTTTTCATTTCAATTTTTTTGAAGGAAAATTAAGTTTCAATTTGAAATGAAACATTAAAAAAAAATATAATTTCTTTGATCAGTTTGGAGAAACTTTGAGTATGAACATTGAATTACACATTTAAGACGACAAAGAAGATCAATGTAAAGATGTAAAAATTAATTTTTGACCCAATTTTTTGTTGTTGCTAAATAAAATGTATGTTCAAATGAAACGAAATTTTTTTTTGTTTCAATTTAACATAAAATGACATAATTTTAAATAATTCTTGTTGATAATTAAAAATTAATTTTTACAAAATACCAGGCGTTTTAAAGTAATAATTAATTCAATACTCAATCAAAATTTAAGTGATGGAGTAGCAAAGACATGAACCAGTTTTAAAAAATTATTTGCTCGAATTTGATTCATGGATTGAAATTTCACCTCGTTGAAGTTTGTAAGAAATTTCGATAGATGGCGTCCATTTAATTTGAATTTATTTTAAGCACATGTGCTCGATTTGTTGAATGTTGAATTTTTAAAGTAGTTTTTCTAAAATGGTGGCATCACAAATTTTTCAAAACTGCAGAAAATCGAGAAAAATTGCAAAATTTGCTAAAAACGTAACGTAACATCGTAAAATTTCAATAGCAAATGACGAAAATTCGAAAAAACTTCCATAAAAATTGGAATTATTTCAGTGACAAATTTTCTTTGCAATTTAAGATGATCAATTATATTTGTAAAAAACTCAGAAAATCGTGAAATGTTTAAAAATCGTTTGAAATAAAAAAAAACGAGAAAAATCGTGAAAAATTTAAAAATTGTTTGAATTAAAAAAAAACGAGAAAAATCGTGAAATGTTTAAAAATCGTTTGAAATAAAAAAAAACCAGAAAAATCGTGAAAAATTTAAAAATTGATTGAATTAAAAAAAACCAGAAAAATCGTGAAATATTTAAAAATTGTTTGAATTAAAAAAAAACCAGAAAAATCGTGAAATGTTTAAAAACCGCCTGAATTAAAAAAAAAACGAGAAAAAGCGTGAAATGTTTAAAAATCGCTAGAATAAAAAAAAAACGAGAAAAATCGTGAAATGTTTAAAAATCGCCTGAATTAAAAAAACCGAGAAAAAGCGTGAAATGTTTAAAAATCGCTAAAATCAAAAAAAACCCGAAAAATCGTAAAATGTTTTAAAATCGCCAAATGTTTCAGTTCAATTTAAATGTCCATCCTAATTTTCATTTAAGAGACATTAATTTGCAAAAATCTCATCATTTCACTCGATCACCCATAACACAAAGAGAGTAAATCACAAATTTCCCTCAAATTGATCTTTGCTAAAAATTTTCACGAGCATTCGTTTTCCACACGTCGGAGTGATCAGACATAAAATTAAAAAGAAAATCACACAGTTTAGAAAATTATTGCAAAAGTAAATTTATTTTCATTTGAAATCGTGTGCGCGCACTATACACATCATACAATTCTATTGAAAGAAAAATCCGTTTTATTTCTTTTTATTTTAATTAAAATACAAGCTGTGCAATAGAAATTAAATATTTTTTTTCTTAATTCAATTCAATTTAATTTTCGTTCGTCTATAACTGTAGAAATATATAATTAAATTATTGATTGAACGTACGTGTGTGACGTAACTTTTTTTTACGCGAAAACTGATCAAATTTCTTCATATTTTAACCCGTTTTCCTTGTTTTTGGATAACTTTTTGGAACTGTAACACCAGAAAATCACCAGAATTAAATTCAACTTTCATCATCATCATCATCAAAGTGAGATAATACAAAATTTTATTTAGAATAGAGAAAGAAAAGTAAGTGCTGCCATCTACATGTATAAAATTTGAAACAATTTGTAATAATGACCTTCCTAAAAATAATATAACATAAAATACAGAAGAAGAAGAGGAAAATAAAAGGTTTATGTGTGAAATGAAAAATAAGATGAAATTTGTGTGTGATTTATAATAGCACACACATACTCGGAAAATTTAAAAGAACAAAAAAAAATAATGAAAATGAATAAATTAGACAGAAAAAATGATAGAGTCAAGGTGAAAACCACTTGTGCAATGTTAACGTGTGTGACGTCATAAATTATTAATATTTCATTCACTTTTCCAATTCAAATGAGATTTATTTGTGAAATTTTCCGATATATAAATCAAAGTGATGGTGTAACACAGTGATCGAAAGACGAACAAAAAAGAAAAAATAGCAGATGAAAAGTTGAAATTTAAATTGAAAAAAAAATTGTATGGCGTAACATCTAAATTTATCTGCGCGAATATCGTTTATATACTTTTTTTATTTTAATCTTTTCACGCCCGTCGTACATTTGATGGTGATTGTTATTGTGAAACGAATAGATATAAGTAGTTTAATGATCACACTCGATTTTTTGTTAAAATATTATTTGATTGTATTTGTTTTGTGAATTTGAATTATGATGATGATTAAAATGTGTAACATAAGACTAAAATGAGATCCCAGTCAAAAAAACACATAGAAATGAAATGAAATCAATATGTAAACAAAGAAACAAACAAAGTTCATACAAAATTGTGAGAGTTCAAGACCATGTCGAATGGTAAATGTTTTGAGGTTGGACACGTTTTCCACCTTTAGAGCTATTTTTAACTTGAACGAGAGGTAGCAAATTATAATATTGACATATTTTGTAAGATTAATCACTTTAACAAACACCCTCAAGAATTAGGAAGTCATTTAATGGGATTAAAAAAAAAATTACAAGTACGAAAAATCTAGGCGCCATCTAAATTATAACGGTTTTTATTGATTTCAAGCCAAATGTTATTACAAAATTCTGATTCGATCTATAAAATTGCAAAAAATATGAATTTTCATAAGAAATTTAAACAAAGTCTCAGCCTAGTTCTGACTGATGTCTCACTGGTTTTGAGTTGAGAGTCCAAATATGACTTCGTGCCACGGTGGATGATTTTTCATTCACAATTTAAGAAAAATTTGCAAGGAAAAGAATCAGATCCTTAAAAGGATCTCAGTAGCTGACCCTCAATGAACCTTTTTAGAGTCTGACCATCTTAACCTAATTTGGACGCAAAATTAAGGTCCAATGAGGATCAACATGCCTTGAAGCAAGCCTCACTCTGAAATATGGCTTCTTGCGGGAGATGAGCCCTTGACTAATTTTCTGACATTAATCACACATTTTTGTCATATTTTCAACCTTTAATCCCTTGACTAGTCCAATAAATTTTCATCATAATCTATCACAATAAAAAATTTATTACAACAATTTCAATAAATAAAATTTTTTGAATACTAAAAAACATAGAAAAAGTATGTACTTGACCTAATTTTCCTCTAAAAATACATAACAAGACCATATCCACCTACTTTTCATCTTTTTATTTACAGCGTCATGTAAAATGAAATAAAATTCTGTAACACAAAAAAAAACTCAAGTCAAATCTCATTTCTGTATTTTAACGCATATGAGCATGAAATTTAAATGAAATGAATTCATATAAACGAAAATTATCTTAATTCATTAAAAATTTATGGAAAATTTATTTCTTAGAAATTTTGAGATTGATTTGAATTGAATTGTTTATATTATTAAATTAAATGTTATTAAATGTTAAAAGCACACACATGTTTGACAATCAAAAGGAAATTGTAATTGAATATTACATAAGTTGAATAGATGATTAAATTTAAAATGAAATTAATTAAAATTAAGACCATGCTATGTCAGAAATCTTGATTTGATTTGATTTTATTTGATAACGTTAAATTTTAGTTAAATTTAACTTCAAATTTATCCTTTAAATGTCATGGCATTGCATTGCATGTTATTTTTTTTCCAAATTTTTTCTTGTATTCAAAATATTTTGACACAATGAAATATGTTTAATTTTCAACTTATTATGCATGAAAATAAACAAGAAATTAAAGATTAGCTCAAAACTCAAATTCAAAATTAAAATAGAGAGCGGATACAGATTTTACTCTCATTTTACATTAGAAGTAAAAAAAAGTGTCAATTAAAAATAAAATTAAATGAAATTTGAATGAGATTCTGCTACATACACAAATTACTTTATGTTAATTTTTCTCAAGACAATCAAAATTGAAACATGTATAATTTTCTTTTCAATTAAAATGTCAGTGTGTCACCACACTCTGCCAAAACAAATAAGAAAATTGATGAGAACTGCAGGGAAGTAACTTTTAATTGTCAAAAATGTAGGTTTATGGTTTGACATCGCAAATGTAAAATAAATAAAATGTAACGCACATAATTTTTTTTTGGTGTTGTTTCAAATTTGTTTTGTGGTGAAGAGAATCAATATTGTCAATATCTTGTGTGTCACCTTGTCAGTTTGATTAATGGATGTTGGATTGAAATGTGTGATTTGCGTGCGTGTGCAATTTGTTTCAATGTTTGAGTGAATGTGAGAAGAGAAAATGTTGCTAATGATGAGGGGTTTTAAGGAAAATTTAAAAAGAAAATTTATCAGTTTTTTACAAAGAATCTCATTTTTCGAGTTCTCTAGATCTTCCATGATTTTCTTAGTCAATTACGATTGAGCACTCATGTGGTCCATCTTTCTGTCGGTGTCAATAAAATAACCAAGTTTAAAAGAAATTTTCCAAAACGGCTAAATTTTTCAAAAAACATGAAAAATCAAAATGGCGGAAAATTCTTAAAACCGTGGAGTTTTCACAAACCGTTGAAATTTGATAAAATTTTCAAAATCGTGAAAATCCGTAGAATTTTTCAAAATGGCTGACTTTTCTGAGGTGGACGCATGCGCAGTGGTGAATGATGAATTCTGTCAATAGAAATGCGCTTATGTTAATCGTTCACGACAACGCTCTTCATTTTTTGACGAGAAAGACGCCATCTTTTCTTTTGACAGTTAAGGGTCAACCTCATGAAAGGAAATCACCAATGAATGTTCTTTTAAATGTAATTTATGAATGACTTCAGTTGCCTGAGCGGTATCTAAACAGGAAAAAGCAAGTAATTTTAAATAATTTATTTTAATTGTGATAAATTTGAAAGGCTTTTAATTACATTAATCAAGTATCGGAATTGAAAAAACCCAAACAAAACTTTTATCTCCAACTGATTTGAGGCAAGTTTTTTGAAGTAAAAGTTTTGCCATGTAACTTATTCAAAGTAGTGAAATAGAATAATGTTCGTGTTACCATAATCATTTACCTAGTTATTTTTTTTGCATTAAATTTCAAACATGTACAATCACTTGCAACAATAATAATAATAATTAAATTTTATTGCTACTGTTAACACTTTTTTCGTATACGTTATTCAATATTAACAGTTTTTTTGTCTAACGTGGTCTAACGGTGGCAAAAAATGCAACTTGAAGTTCATCGATCAGATCATGTAAGCTTAAATTACATTTCAAATCAAACGTGGCTTAGTCATGTGTATTTATTTGTCATATACTGTGAACATTTTCTTATCTTTACCATAAACGAATGCGACATACGAGATTTATATGTACATGGTTTGATGATAATAAATATTTATTATTTTATTTTACTTTACTCACGACGACGACAATGATGATAAAACATTTATTATTATTATTGTAAATATTCGTTAAATTTTCCACTTCATATTAAATTCAATTTAAGTAAAGTAGCTTAAAAATGTTGTAAAATCGATTTGATAATAAAATTTGATGGGATGTTATCATTAAAATAAAATATGATAATAAAAACCGTTAAAATAATAATTATGATGTGTGTCTTACATTAATCATAACACTTATAGTCAATATTAAAATTGAAGCAGAAACCAATTCAAGGTCACATTAAATTTCAACACTAAATACAATGAATGCCAAAAAAATCTAGTAAATATTTACATTTTTGCAATTCAATATACATCCAATTCTTATTTCATTATTTATATGATTCACAATGACCACAAATAACACTTTGTTTGATTTTACTTTACCTGTTGATTCACTTAACAAAAGCATCATCTTGATCAATGGGAATCAATCATGATGATGATGATAATTGTAAGTGATTCAATTCTTGATATGGTGTAATTATTTTTTTTTCTTTTCTTTTAAGTTATTTATAGATAAAATTGAATCAAAATCCTTTTTTTATTTTAACTTCTATGAAAAGGCAGGTGACGATGATTCATGAGCTAGTTGTGATGAATTTGCTTTGTTTTTTGTTTATATGAGGAGTGTGGGTGACCCTCATTGGTGTGTAAAGGAGATTATTATCATGGGGCATGACACGAAATTTTTGTGCGAGACATGGAAAAGGACCCAATGCGGAAAATTTTCTATACGAAGCACATGGGATTGAAAATTACTAACGGCCCTGGCATTCTTTTATTTCATTATATATTTATTTCATAACTTTTACAAGGCGATCGACTGCGACCTTTCTGGTATCTACCAAATTGCCCGTATGGCCAATCCGTCATTGATACGATGCTTTATCGACGACAAGACACTAAGATGTATGAGACACATGACATGAACTTGATACAAGTCACAATATGGAACTCACTATGAGTAATGACCCGGAACTCGATCTGAGATATCATACGCAACTTTATGCTGACGCAATTCATGAGTTGACACGGAGTTAAATTTGTTGCGAGATATCACACGGTACCCGATGCGAGACATAACAAGGAATTCGACTCAAAATTTGAATCGCAATTCGATGAAAAATGAAACGAAACATTCTAAAAAAACTTTCCATTGAATCTGACCCCAAAACCCCAAAATTAAATTTCCTTTCATTAAAGGGTTAATAAATTCAGCGATTCACATTTAACTCATAGCGTTTATCATTCTTAACTTTTTTTTCTCATTTTACTCCTTTTAACTTATTCGCGTGAATAACACACATTGCAATATTATTAAACACACAATTTATTTATCGAAAAGTAATGAACATAGAATTCACTTTCTATCTATACGTCTTGTTCATTTAAACCTCATACCCACTATGTGTGTATGTGAATTTGTGTAGAAGAAGGCAGACGAAGTAAAATGTTGAAAAAAACATATAATCAGTTGTTTGTTAAACGTTAACGCGACAACAACATGTGATTTGGTGCAGTGTGAAATAATTATTATTATAAATAAATAAATTTAATAAAAAAAGTCGTTAAAATTTAACTTGAAAAAAAAATATTAAAATAAAATTAATCGAGAAAAACATTCAAAATAATAAAAAAATAAGAGTAAGTTGTGTGAAAATATTAAATGATATTTAATTTAGAGAAAATTGGTGGGAGCGATTATGAATTTAAATAAAATTTAATTTTACAAGAAAATTTATCATCAGTGGACTGTTTTTTTTTTAATTTTAAATTTATTTTATACAAGTAAAAGTAGACACAACTCATTGCAAAATAATAAGATCAACGCGAAAAATGTTCTATTAATAGATTATAAATAAATACAAAAAAATTAAAATAAAAATAAGAAAAAAAACTCTTGTTCACTTTTATAATATAAATGTTTGTTGCTTTAGTTGTGGTGCGAAAAGTAAATGAAAATGTGAGTGAATCTTATTATTATTATTTTTATATTAATTTTATAATAATAAAAATAAAATAGAAGAGAAAAAAGTGGAAGAAGAGTGATTGCATAAACTGATATATCCTATTCAGTGTTTTAATATAATAATAAAATAATATTATTTTGTATTGTATTAAAAATACGTTTTTTTTATTCTAAAACAACACGCATTTCTATATCACTGATCTTGTAATGTCTAGTTAAATGCCTTATTATTATTATTATATTAAATATTTATTTATTTATTTAAAATTATTAATACTATTAAAATATAAATTAAAAGCAGTAACAAAAAAAATTCTTCAATCTGATTTCAGAATAAAAAACATTTTATCCTCTTATAAAATAATCCTTATAACCGGCATATTTTAATATTAATTTAAAAGTATAACAAAAAAAAAATATTTGCGTGGTGGTAAGTTAATTGAACTTTTAATAAAACTCTTGTTCCACTGATGATGCGTCTTCATATTATTTTATTTTATTTTTTTTTGCTCTATTTCTTTATTATTATTAGCATGAATGCGCAAGTAAACGACTTGTTGCACGGCCAAACATACAAACAAACGCACACCTTCCAATAATCATTAAATGAATTAAATTGAGACAGTAATTATATTTATTAAAATAAAAAAGTAATCTCTAAATGAGATAGAAGTGCACTGTTCAAGTTTAAATGTTTATTCATGTGATTTTTTTTGCACTCTCTTACTTTACATATTTTATTGTAAAATTTTATAACAAGTGCATTTATAATTATTTTGACATTTATTATCTAGTAATTCAAGAGAATTAGTAAGAGTGACTTTTTTATGATCTTGAAGGAAATTAATTTTGAAATGTTTATATACGAATATTATTGAGAAGGGAAATTTAGTGTTCAATGTGAAATATTTGAAGGTAAAACCATTAAACGAAAAACGAGATGTTTTGTTTAATTTAAATGTTTTTAAGGCCATTATGATTTTAAGAGTTCTTAATCGACTACTGCTTTATTTTACTAAATCCGAGGAGGCAACCTCAATTCTTCAGTTTTGGCAACTTTATTTAATTTTTAATAAAATTTGAATAATTTAAAATAAGGTGGCCAAACGCCTTCAATTTGGAGGACAAGCTCTCTATTTACATCACTGTTTTGTTGATCTCAGGATGGAAAAAGAAAGTTCTAAACTACTGAAAACAAACTGACAATCTTTATTTATACCATTTGTGGATAAAGGCAAAATTACCGATTTAGATTTCTTAAGTGAAGGAGGATTGTTTTTTAACATGAAGGCATGATCAGAACAGTTTGAAGCCTATTATGTGTTTGATTGGACAAATCAAACAAGAACTTCTTCTTCGAGCACTATTCGTGTGGTTATTCCGCTTCAAAATTGAATTTTAAACCATGAAATTTATTAGTCAGAAAGCTAATGCCCCATAAGATTCTTATGAATGCACTTGCAATACACATGTGAAAATATTTTCCAAAATGAATGAAACGACTTATAACTCACAGTAAGCAAAAAATGGGTAAAGTAATTTGGCTTCTCAAGAAAATTGTTTAAGTAAATTTTGATGGAGTGATAAACAAAAAACAGGATGACTTAAGAAACAATTTGCGCTTTAATTCTTATCAAGTACAATCATTACTTTCACATTTTGCTTCAGCCACTACTTGTCATTAAGAGCTGCCGAAGAGTACTTTAGATGGATAAAGCAGGAGGTGACTCGCATGATAGGAATCTTTAGGTGTTAGTTGCGTTGCTCTCAATTTGTAACAGTTTTAATGAGTTCTTCTTGAAAAGATAAACAAACTAACAAAAAAAATAATTCTTAAGTAAAAACGAAATCTAAATGAATTATTTCACCCAAGGTGGACCTAAGACTTTTACAAGCCGTAAACACAGTTAATAATCGTAACATCCTTTTATTAATATTCTCAAAACAAATTTAATCAAATTACTTTGCCAATAATAAATAATCATCATCATAACTAAAAACAAGAAGTTATACACAATTTTGGCAAAAATTTACCAATAAATTATTATTAATATTGAACATTTCTTTTTATAAAAAATAATTTCTTTAAAAAAATTATTCAAATAATAGTTTTGTGTTGGTGTTGTCTACAGTTATTTTTTTCATGTTAATTTTAATTTTTTTAATAATATTTTCTTCTTCAATGAACAAGATCATTTTGGCCGACACATACCGAGTTTACATACTTTTGGCAATTTGTCAGCGTATATTCAGCTAAAATTGTATCAGGTTTTTTTTATATTTTTAAATAATATTATTATTATTGTTATTTTGGCAATAAAAACACAATTTTTTTCGTAAATCCGTTATATAAGAGACATTTCCATATTTTGATGTAATTTAATCTGTATCTGATAATAAAAATGATGTGTTTTTTTTGTGTGAGTGTGTAATCTGGTTTGTGCATTAAATTTAATTTTATTTTTTTGCATCAACTTAATGCAGATCGATGATAAACATAAAATAAATGATATTTTTCACACATTAAATTGAAACAAATAATAATAATAATAATAAATAATTTAAATAAAAAAAAAACTTACACCTGTTGATTTGAAGTTCAATGTTCGTATATGTTTATCATGGTCATCATACAAAATGATAAATGTGTATAAAAATGAAATATGAAATAATAAAAATAATTAAAAACAAAAAAATTACACATTTCTATGAGGAATATCTTTTATGGTATTTTATTTTACTTTATTTTAATTAATCGCAATGTCTACGCCTTGATATTCACTTTTTTATTACACTTTTTTTTTGTCCCTCAGATGATGAGAATGAATTTAAAAAAAGTGAGTAATGTACTTTATTATTCGTATAAAAGGAGTACATTGACGCACAATTTGTTGTAAACTATTAAATTATTTAATAAAAAAAAATGTTTTACTTTTGTTTAACATGGTTGGCAGAATTTTTTCACTTACTGCAAATTTTACGCTATGTGAACAAAATAGCATAAAGATTCGCTTTTATGGTAAAATGTAATAAAATAATTGAGTCATTCCATGTAAAAATTTTAGATTTTTTTTTAAAAAGAAAAAAAAACTTGGCATTAAGGAATCCAGTTAATGCGGGTCTCATTGTAGAATCATGAGAAAATTTTTATTTGTTTATTTTTTTTGTTTAATAATGACAAAAAAACAGACATTTTTATTCTTGTCTTTTACTATCAAGCCGATATTTTTAAACACTCCTACAATGTTTGTTTTGTATCAATGTAAACAAATCATTATGATGATAAAAATCTGTATCCTTTTTATAAATATTTAAAGACATATTTTATTTAAATTTTAAAGATGACTCATGATTATGATGATATCTAACTATAAAAATATGATTTCTTTGAATTTGAATTGATCGTTTATTTGATTATTATTTTTATTTGCTTTGTATTATAAAAATAATATTTAAACGTCACTCATGATGATGATATTTTACTTGAAAAAAAAATTATCATGGTGAAAATGATTCTCATCCAGCAACAGGCAGGTCACAGGGTATAAAATGTGACTCAAAATCTCTGTTCAAATCAAACATTGTAAGAATAATCGATAAAGTTGTCGGTGATCGTTTATCAAATTGAAAAATCCATTTAATTTAATATAATACACCAATAATTGACTCGTTAGAAAAAGCGATTTGAAAGGAATTCAATAAACCAATATATGACTTCACCTCAAATTGTTTAAAAATCAAACAAACAAGTAATCAATGCAATGTGTGTAGACAGGCTTCAAATTATTTCTATTCTTTTCTATTTAAAATGTATATTAGCAAAAGTAAAGCATTCCGCTATGTGCTTTTTGAAATGAGATTAGCTTTAATTAAAACTAAATCTAAATAAAATATAATGCAATTTATATAAATTAAAGAAAATACAACACGGTTTCTTTATCTGCATGCTACGCATTTCATTTTAAAAAATTTTTAAAAGTTGTATGAATGGAAAAAATACATCTTTTGAGGTGGGTTTGTCATTTTTAAATGAAGCGCCATCTATGAGTTACGTTTCATAGCAATTTGGAACTTTTTTTGTGATTTTTGTTGTCAACCGGGAAATTCATGTCAATTTTTGACATAAGAGTACTTTGATAGAAAACGAAATGGAAAGTTTTTTGTACCTTTTTCTTGACAACCGGGAAATATATTTTAACAATTTTTGACATCAGGATACTGTGATAGAAAACGAAATAGAAAGTTTTTAGTACCCTCCTCTTGTCAACCGGGAAATTTATGTCAATTTTTGACATTAGAGTACTTTGATAGAAAACGAAATGGAAAGTTTCTTGTACTTTTTTGTTGTCAACCGGGAAATTTATCACAATTTTTGATATAAGGGCACTACGT
The DNA here is from genome assembly GCA_900002565.1 of Culicoides sonorensis. Classification (NCBI taxonomy): domain Eukaryota; kingdom Metazoa; phylum Arthropoda; class Insecta; order Diptera; family Ceratopogonidae; genus Culicoides; species Culicoides sonorensis. The sequence goes on along the minus strand of LN483401.1, from coordinate 483,184 downwards.
CGTATGTCAATCACAGCATAGACCTGCTCTTTTTAGGTTTTTTTTTCTTTAAATCAATGACTTTCATAGCAACTTATCATAAAACCGGAAACAATAAATGCGCTTATGATAAACCTTTTAAAAGTACCTTTAACTCAATTTCATTAATTTCCAATAAACCATTGTGTCTGTGTAAAGTCTGTATTTTTGCACCTAATAAACATATTTCTCTCAATAATAATAAAAATAACAATAATGCAACACAAAAAAAAGCACATAAAGAAAACGACCAATATATAAACCAGTATTGCTAGAGGTGACACAACAACCCACTTTAACTATTTTTAATGTAAATTGTACAATATTTACATGTTGTATATGATGATGATAAAGAAAAAAAAAACATTGCATATATGTAAAATGTTTGTTATTGCACTCACTTGATGAATAAGTGAGTAAATATTTTTGCGTTCAATGCAATTTATAATGTGACACTTTTACATCTATTTGCATTGTCTTTCATTGTATTTTTTTTTCATTTTAATTTTAATTTTATTTGCTATCATTGTACAATTACAGACAATGTTCACTTTCGTTCTCATTTATTGTTTACTTATTATCTTTGTAAAAATACTTTTGCTGTTACCTTTGAAATTTAATGGTATAAACACTGTTAATGGTGTTTTTTTTCCACATCAAGGCTGTTTATTAATTAGTTAATGAGAGAGTTTGAAATGAAATGATGCGAGACACATTTATTTTATTTATTTTTATTTTAAATGAAGTTTTTGAGATTTTCACTTTTAATTTAACACAATTTTTTTTTAAATTTTCTTTTCAGATTTAAATAAAAAATGGCTCAATTGATAACCGTACGATTAACGAGAAACGACAACCAACCTTGGGGTTTTCGACTTCAAGGTGGCAAAGACTTTGGATCACCACTTGCTTTACAAAAGGTATGTGTCAAATTAAATTCCTTCTAAATTTTCATTTCAAAATAAGATCAGGCGTTAACTCACACACACATTAAGAAAAATCAGATTTCAAATCAAATCAAATCAAATTGAATTGAAATACTTCGTTCATTGATTTAAATTTTCAAAAGAAAATGAAATGCACATTAAATGTCAAATGAAACAAATAAAATAAATATTTTTATAAATGGCACGTTCGGACAATTGTAACAATGCAATTCAATTATAAATTGTAAATTAATGCAAAGAAGTGAATATGCATTTCCGATGGTCAGTTTAATATTTTTTTTGTGTGTTCTCTCTCTTTTGTTGCCATGTTACATCATTCATTGTTTTTTTTTGTGATTCTTTTGTTTGATATTTATTACTTCCTTTTTTTAATTTGGAGAAAAAAGACAAAAAATTGAATTCAAATATGAAATTTGTCATACCTGTGAATTTCAGGTCATATCAATTTCAATTTAGAGATCATTCATTTTTTTAATGCAATTTTTTGGGTTAACTGACCTTGAATTGAGCATTTTGGAGACGTAGAGATCGGAAATCAATTCTCTAAAGACTCATTTTTGAATATTTTGTCGGAGCAGAAGTTCGATTTCTCTGCAATTTTAAGACGAAAATACCTCCACGCTTACTGGGCGCTTTCTAAGCTGATTTTAAAGCACATTTCTGATCGATTATGAAAAAAAATCTCTCGCTCATAGTCACTCTAGCGTAGTCTGTACAAAGCATTTCAGGTTCGTTTACGAGTTAATTTTAACTGACAATCTGTGAATGTGCATCAGAAAACTCAGGTAGACAACTTTCTACTCAATACACTGGTGGTAAATTTCATTTATCTCCTAAAAACAATTAAAATTTAAAAAATGAAACAAAAGATTAAATGTGGTCATTTTAATTGCATTAGTTATGTCAAAATAAAAATGTTTCTTATCAATTTTCATGTCAAATTATAGGATTTTAGATAATTATAACCTATGATTTCAATTTAAACAGGCAAATTTTTAATGATATATTCAAGATAATAAATAAATAATAAAAAAAATAAGGATAAAAGGAAAAAAAATCAAGATAAACATCATAAAGATGAATGAATAAACATAAAAAATGAAAATAATGAAATTAAGATGAATAATGTCTGAAAGATATTGTCGTTGCATCTGTGCATACATCAAAAAAAAAATAAATTTAAAGAAAAAAAAAGTAACAGTAGAACTTTTTCTCTGTCTCATATTATGGAAAAGAAACACACACAACAGAAATTCCATAAAGTATGAGTCACGTTTATTTTTATTTTTATTATTTTTTGTCCATTTGTTATTATTTACATTTACCTTTTTGTTGCACATTCAAATCTTCTAATTCTTTTCTTTTGAAATTTATACCTTCATTTTTTTTTTCTTACATTAAAAAAAATTGTCTACAATATCCAAAAAAAAATCAAGCAGAACGAATCGAAGACAATATAACACAATATATGAGATGTGATCTATACATTGAAATTCTTTTTGTCGCTTTTTATTCTACTTTATTTTAAATACATTTAAAATACATGGAATAAAATGAAATGAAATGAAATGTGATCTATTCAAGTGTGAATAATTTGTTTGTAGGTTGATACACTCTCATGACAGATTATTCTTTGAACAATTTATTGTCAATTATGAGGGATTAGTAATTAAAGGATTAAAATTGTTTGTTAGTTGAATGACACAGAAGCATTTTGGGATTGTGCATTTCATTGTTCGATGATTTTTGAGAGTTTTTTTACAAGGAATGCGATTTAAGACTTCAGGGAGAAGATCAGACTTTTGGAGTTGAGTGCACCAGGGAAATTCAAGGATCTATCAAATTCATCACAATATTAAATCTGTACTATAATGGCATTGTGGGGATTGTGGTTTGCGTGTTGGACTATCAATCTTAAGATTAACAGCTCGATTCTCGCTCCGGTCATTAAACTTTACAACCACAAATGTCCTTTTTTCCGGATACTCAATTTAAGTTGAAGGCTAGATAAAGGTGGCGACTGCTTGGGATGATAGAATAAAAGCTAAGTCCCTCAGATGATGAAAACGGGTATGCACAATGGGCCCGACTGATGGCCTGAGTACAGGCTTAATAGCCGCCCTACGAATCTGTACCATTATGGCATTGTCAGCACCCACGGACATGGACAAAATATGCATTCTGATGGACACATCATTTTTAATTGATGTTGATCGACCATAGTCAATTCAGAAGTAATTTCTCCTTTTTTGTCTTAGAGATCCAGGTTGGCAACATCATTTTCCTCCCTCTAAACATCGCCTCAACTTACTGAAAATACTCATCATCAGTGATCTGCAACAGATTGCTTCCTGCTCGTTTATTTTTGACGCCTTAAACAATAAAGTAAATTCACAACCTATCAAAGATGAAGTCAGAATTAGAAATGGGCCATACAATTTGAAAGCTCAACGTCCACTGGAAGAAGTCAAGGCAAACTCACGATATGAGGCAAACAATTCCATTAACCGTTGTTTGACTCTTTATAATAAGTTGTTTCAAGACATGTCTCTAGTTGGTTCTAAAAGAAATTTTAAAATTAGTTTAAGTTTAGTTATGATACAAAATTGTAAATGATCATAGAGAAGGCTCTCAAATAATTCTGACTGGGGATTGTCAGAACTGGTACCTGAAATTTCACTACGAGTCATTTAAAATTACCTTTACAGAATTTCCCACTTTTTTTGTTTTTCAAATTAACTCACCTCATTGTCTCCGCCTCACACAAATCATGATTAAATTCAATTTGAAATTATCATGAATCACATTTCAATGCACAAAACACAATATTGCATATGCACAATATATCAATTTACCTTTTTTTACAACTTAATTCAACTCATTGTACATGTACTTTGATCATGAATTTGAATTCAAATTACTTTGCACATTCATTTAAAGAGACATGCATGCCACCAACACTCGAATCGGTCAGCCACTTGCAAAAAACTAATATTTAATGTGAATTGACACGTGTTTGTTTGTTTGTTTGTTATTCGCTTACAACATTTATTATTAAGAATGTCTTTTATAGTGTGTCTTGTCTCATAAATTTTCATTATTTGATATTTTGAAATTAAAATAACAAAAAAAAATTAAACTCAAAAGTTCAATTTTGACACAAACAACGTGGCTGACCTTCAAAATAAGAATTTCAGTTATTTTTTTGATTTGCATCATGATTTTTTTTGATGTGATTAATTGCTTGTTTTAATTACTCATTATTTAAAAAACATCTAAAAAAACCATTTTGTTCCATTAACGTAATCCAACAAATTTAATCTCCAAGCCAAAATTTATTCGTGAATCTGAGTCATTGAAAGTAATTTTAATTCACTTATCATGCGTATGTTAATTTTGTCATCAATTTTATCATAAATATCGTAATATTTTTGGATTTGCCGGTTTCGATTTCTATGATGCACTTAAAATCATTTAACATATGAAATTAAAATTCAAAAAACTGGTTAATCAGCGATAGGTGTGTTTTTCTATGAATTTATGTATGTCTTGTATGTGAACCAGGTGGATTAGTCATCAATTTCATTCAGGTTATGCATGAATGGATTCAAATCGATTTTTTTTTAGACTTTTTGAAGATTATGAACTTTAAGACTTCTGACATTTCCTTAAATTTTCTTGTAGCATCAAATCTATTGATTAAATTTAAATACAAAAATTATAAAAAATCCATAAAACAGTTACTTTTTGAAGTGTAAATCATTTCCAATTGTGTAATTTCATATAAGAAATTATTTTTTATTGAGTCATCACTTGAAGAAAATAACAATTTGTAACATTCTTCAAATATCCATTTAAAATCATCTTGTAATCTGCATTCATCATCTTAAGCATTGTAAAAAAACGCAAATTTCTATGTTTTTCTCTTGTTCATGTCTCACTCTTGAATTTGAGGACTCACTTGTCTTAACGGCAAAAAAATGTTACCACTAAAAATGTGTGCTTTGCATGTCACACTCAAATATTTATCATTTTATATTAATTTCATGTTTCTTGTTGTTTCATTATTATAAGTCTTTATGTTTTTTTGTTACTGTAATAATAATATTCAAATGCGGAAGACATTGAGAGATTATTTTATTGAGAAAAATAAAACATTTAACATTGTTGCAATAAATTTTCACATTAAACATGAAAAAAAAAATTAAAATTTTAAGCGTTTGTTCACTTTGTGGTTAAAACGTGGTTAAATGTTAAAATAATTAAGAAGAAAAAAAAAATATATCGACAAAAAATATGACTTCAATTAAGTAATAAATTTTTTGAATTTTCAATAGGTGATGATTTTTTTTGTTTAAAATGAAAATATTTAAAAAAAGGACTCAGGAAAGGGAGAAAAGAAAGTGCATTTCAATGTAAATGAATTTGGGCTCATTATTTTTTTGTGAGGGCCAAACTCGGTTGACGGAAAACTTTGAATATACAGTGTAATTTTCTCAGTTTTTGTCACAGTTTCTCTCTCACTATTCTTGTCTCTCTCTTTCTCTCTTCTTCTTTCTATTTCCCTTTCTTTTTTTTTTAAGAATAAGATCAGGACTCAATTACAAAAACAACCCAAATTACAGTGAAAATGTCTCTCATTTTTTGTCTCAGTTCCTCTACCTCTTTCTCTATCTTTCTCTCTCTTTATTCTCCTCTCTTTTTTTCTGTCTCCAAAGAGAAGATTTAGGCTCAATTTCAAATCCAATCGAAATATTCAAAAGCCTTAATCACAATTTCAGAATCGGCCAAACGCCACGTTCTCTCTCTGTCTTTCACTCTATCTTTTTCCCTCTGTTTCTCTCCTCTTTTTTTCTCTAGCTCCAAGAAGAAGATTTAGACTCAATTTCAAATCAAATCGAAATATTTAAAAATTTTAATCATATTTTCAGAATGGGGTAAATATCAAGTTCTCTCTCTGTCTCTCTTTCATTTTTTTCTCTCTCTCTCTCTTTTTCTTTCTCCAAAGAGAAAATTTAAGCTCAATTTCAAATACAATCGAAATATTTAAATTTCGAGTCCATCTCACCAAAAGAGCATTTTCTCTTCATCTCATCTCATAATCCCCTCATTAAAACCTTTCTTCATTTCATTTCATTTCGTTTACGTAATAATTCAGCATTAATCTGCACTTTTTTTTCCAATTTCACATGCAATTAGTATAAATGAATTTTTACGCACGTTGCCAGAATTTTATTTATTATTATTATTTTGTTTTTTTTTTGTACTTAATTTCATAAAATTTGTGCATTGCATGCATGCTGCAAATCGTCATTTATTACATATACACTAAATGTGCAATATAAATAATTTATTGCATGTTTTAAATCCTGAACCAGTTCTTTCGGTTTTTTTTTTGTTGTATGCTTGTCTTGATTTACATTTAAACTTGATTTTGTGGGTAATTATTGATGTTGTCAGATTGTGCATTGATCGAATTTTTTTGTTTTGTTTTTCCTTGCTTCTGATTTTGGTGTGATTTTAATACAAATTGAGGAACTTTCACAATGATAAATATGAGCAATTTTTTTTTGGTTTTTTTTAAATGATAAGGGCGAAATTGAAATTCTTTTTAATATGAAAAGGAAATCATGAGACAAAACAAAAAATGAAAGTCGATAAGCGTGATTTAAAGCAAAGGAGGTGTAATGACCTCCATGATTAAGGAAAAAAGATAAAAATATTCTTTTAAGATCATTTCAGTTCAAAAAATAATACAAAAAAGTAGGAAAATCAATTTAATAAGAGATTGCAAATAAATATGATTGACATTGAAAAATTATAAATAACTTTAATAGAACGCGACAACAAACATTCCCATAAAATATTGAAATTGACATAAAATAATATTGTGTTGACATTAAAAGTTATTTTGCTTATACAATAAAAAAATATAAAAATTGAATGACCAAGAAGTAAAAAAAAAATATCAATTGTTTTCTTCCTTCATTTTTAAAAGTTAATTGTGCTTGACATTTGAAGTTCATTAAATGTATGAATGTCAATTAAAAAAAAAATGAATAAAAATAATCTAAGAATTCCTTTCATTGTAAAAAAGAATTCTTCAATAAAAAAAAAATTAAATAAATTTATAGTCATCATCATCATCATCACCATTCAATTTAAAACCAAATCAATCTTGATAAAATTTATTTTTATTATTATTAAAATGCACATGCTAATAATTTCAATTCAATGTATTGCAATTATAAGCAAATTACTCATCTAAATATGATTCAAAATAAAAAAAAATATATCAGAAAAGTGATGATGAAGATTGAAATGGCATGTGCAAGAATGAATTTTAATTGAGTGAGATAAATATTGAGTCTGGTTATCTTTAGTTTTGTTTCATTTAATTCAATTTAAAACAAATGATGAGTTAATGATGACAAGGAATGTCCTAAAGGAATATTGATTGAATTTTTTTCTGTTCACTGTGTCTTTTTCTGGTTGATGTGATGCAGAGAGAAAATGAAAGTTGAAATTAAAAACATGTGCGATAAAAAAATGTGGAATAAAACTTTCGTGATATAATCAATTGAGTGTGTCACTTTTCTTGACATTACTCTCAAATTTGATTGTTTTTGAATTTTGAGAAGAAATTAAATATTACGTTGATGTGACTCAGAAATGCTCGACATGATATTGAATTTGAGGTTTAAGGAATTTCAGTTCAATCCTCACTTCGATCATGAGCTGGTGTGCTTGATTGTATATTCAATATTCCATCAGCAGGGGTTCAAGTTCCGTTTCTGACTCAGAAGGCTTCAAAATTGCTGAGTTTTTCAAAAAGGCTGAGTTTTACAAAATTGGCTGAGTTTTTCAAAATTGACTCAGTTTTTCAAAATTGGCTCAGTTTTTCAAAAAGGTTGAGTTTTTCAAAATTGGCTGAGTTTTACAAAATTGGCTGAGTTTTTCAAAATGACTCAGTTTTACAAAATTGGCTCAGTTTTTCAAAATTGACTCAGTTTTTCAAAAAGGCTGAGTTTTACAAAATTGGCCGAGTTTTTCAAAATTGGCTCAGTTTTTCAAAAAGGCTGAGTTTTACAAAATTAGCTCAGTTTTTCAAAAAGGCTGAGTTTTACAAAATTGGCTGAGTTTTTCAAAATGACTGAGTTTTAAAAAATTGGCTCAGTTTTCCAAAATTGGCTCAGTTTTTCAAAAAGGCTGAGTTTTACAAAATTGGCTGAGTTTTTCAAAATTGACTCAGTTTTTCAAAATTGGCTCAGTTTTTCAAAAAGGCTGAGTTTTACAAAATTGGCCGAGTTTTTCAAAATTGGCTCAGTTTTTCAAAAAGGCTGAGTTTTACAAAATTAGCTCAGTTTTTCAAAATGACTGAGTTTTAAAAAATTGGCTCAGTTTTTCAAAATTGGCTCAGTTTTTTAAAAAGGCTGAGTTTTACAAAATTGGCTCAGTTTGACGAAATTGGCTGAGTTTTACGAAATTGGCTGAGTTTTTCAAAATGACTGAGTTTTTCAAAATCGGCTCAGTTTTTCTAAGAGACTGAGTTTTTCAAAATTGGCTCAGTTTGACAAAATTGGCTTAGTTTTACGAAATTGGCTGAGTTTTTCAAAATGACTGAGTTTTCCAAAATCGGCTCAGTTTTTCTAAGAGACTGAGTTTTTCAAAATTGGCTCAGTTTGACAAAATTGGCTCAGTTTGACGAAATTGGCTGAGTTTTTCAAAACGGCTGAGTTTTACAAAATTGGCTGAGTTTTACAAAATTGGCCCAGTTTTTCAAAATTGGCTCAGTTTTTCTAAGAAACTGAGTTTTTCTAAGAGACTGAGTTTTCCAAAATTGGCTGAGTTTGACAAAATTGGCTGAGTTTTACAAAATTGGCTGAGTTTTTCAAAAAGGCTCAGTTTTTTTCAAAATGAATGAAAATCAATAAACAGGAAAGAAAAACTTCAAGCAATTTCATTGACAAACTTACATTCAATAAAATCACTTAAATTGATTCCAATTTCACACTCTTCAACTTTAAAAGTCGCCTCAATCCATTTTCAAGCTTAAATGTTAAATTTTACTTTAATTTCATTCCATTTAACATCATTCTTGTCAATTTCAATCACAAAAAACCCAATTTTATTGCATAAATAAAAAAGGAACAAAATCAAAAAAAACGGCAACATATTTTTTTAAAAATTTTATTGTTTAAATTGTTATTTAAATTTAAATTTTAAGTGAAAGTGATTTATTTAATTTTTTTTCTTCTTATTTAATTTGCACAGCAAAATTTTATATAAAGAATAAAAAAAAAGAAACTGTCGAAAAAAAAATTTCACTTTTCAATTTAAATTTCGATCCTTACATTGTTCATCATCGCACTGTCTCTCACACAATTAACGTCGTAATCAGTGTTATGCTGCTCAACATTAAAATGGGTGTTTTTTTCCTTCATTTTGCTTTAAATTTTTTACACACATTTTGATGAATGGTCACCTTAAAAATTTATTACGAACTTGTTTTTTGAATTCAATATCTCTCTGAAATGAAATGAAATGAAATGCACTTGCCAAAGTCATGTCACAATATGTTACTTTTGAATTAATTTTGTTTTAAAATATTTTTTTTTTCAAGTGACTACTGGTTTCAATTCAAAAGTGATGTTTATTCATAGAAATATAATTTCTCGTTTTCATGTGAAATGTTTTTTTTTTTTTGTAAATAAATATGTTCTATAAATAAATTGTGTAGGATTTTTGGCATATGTGTGATTTTGTGGGAAAAAGACACTTGTTGTGTAGAGTGAGTGAAATTAAAGTGACTAATGTTCCGAAAAATTTGTTTAATTTAGAGGGACTGATGAGTTATTTGATTACTCAATATAATAGAAAATATTTTGGACAATCAGGGTCATTAATTTTTATAAATAAACACAAATTTTTCATGTTAAATTTATTTTTATTTTCATATTGCGAGACAATAAAATATGAAGGAGACGCATCATTGAACTTTTCTTTGCTACTTGCTACCTTCATGTTTTTATTTTCATTTTATCACAAAACACTTGTAAGAACAATGTAATTTTTTTGTTCTGTTATTGCAACAATAAACAATGTAACTGATGCTTTAAAAAGGAAATAGATAACACTTTGTGTCGCAATGCAACTCTCCTATTCCAATTTTGTTCTTACACGAGCAATGTAGGAGCAGCAATTCATGTAACTAACCTATTTCAAGGCTATTTTTCTATTTTTTTTTGTACTTCTTCTCTTTTTATTATTTCTTTCAAATAATGAAATCGAGTACAAAACGACATGCAATCCGCGTGCTTAATGAGTTAAATGCCATTTCATAGATGCCGAGTCCTAAAAAAATTCTTGCATGTTCATTTGTGTGTCTGTTCATGATATTCTCATTTTATTATTCGTTTTTGCACATTTCTGCTCTTCTTCTTTTTTATTATTTTTATTTAAGGTTTTAAACTCATTTATTTCATGTATTTAATGAAATGATTCTCATTACACAACTTTTTAAAGACTGGTTCTGTGCACGTGTGCCATTTGAAAAGTCATGTGTTGAAATATGATATGGCTTCGATTGTATATCGTTAATAAATTGTTTCACAAAAAAAAATAATAATAATAATAATGGAAAAAAACGAATCATTTGAAAGGAAAAAAACCGCATGTCGATTGACTATGTAATTGATATGATATCAAAGAATATAAACAGATACAGTTGGTGATGCAGTTCATGGGAGTTATAAGAATTTTTATTTTATCGTTATTTTTTTTTTGTCTTAGTTGAAATCGGTAATGATCATCAATGAAGAGTTATGTGAGAAAATTGATAATGAATGGCCAATGAAAGTGCATTTTTGAGAGGCTCATTTCGAATTTTGCTGTTGGGCACAAAACAGTTTTGGATTTTGATTGTGACAGATTTTGTATAACAGTTTTGAATGTGACAGATTTTGAATATGACAGATTTTGAATATGACAGATTTTGAATATGACAGATTTTGAATATGACAGATTTTGAATATGACAGATTTTGAATATGACAGTTTTGAACGTGACAGATTTTGAATATGACAGATTTGAATGTGACAGATTTGATTGTGACAGATTTGAATATGACAGATTTTGAATGAGACAGAATTTGTATAAAAGTTTCGATTGTGACAGATTTTGTATAACAGTTTTGAATGTGTCAGATTTTAAATATGACAAATTTTGAATATGACAGATTTGAATATGACAGATCTTGAATATGACAGATTTAAATGTGACAGAATTTGTGTAACAATTTTGAATGTGACAGATTTTGAATATGACAGATTTAAATGTGACAGAATTTGTATAACAGCTTTTTTTGTATAGCAATCTATACAATGGACACCTTTAAATCAAACCTCAAAAGACCATTTTAATTGATATTCAATTCAAACATTAAAAAAACCGATATCTTATCAATTATTTAACTACGATGATTTATTATTTATTGAATTTAATACATCTAGTAGCGCCTGATTATATCATTTATCATCACAATTTATAAATGAATACAAAAAAATTATACTTACAATTTTTATTATCATATCTCATTTTTTTACATTTTCAGGTTAATGTTGGTAGCATAGCCGATAAAGCAGGTCTTTTAGCCGGTGATGCATTGATCAAAGTAAACAACGAAGAATTATTTAATTTGCGACACAAGGATGCTCAAGATGCCATTGTACGAGCTGGGCCTTCATTTGAATTGACTGTTTCACGGTAAATTTAATTTTTTCATTTTAAAAATTCAAATTAAATTTCAAAAAAACCTTCAGTGGTGGTTTAACATGGAAACCAGCAGTAACACCTTTGACATCACCAGTTCCTACATCAGCAGGCGTTAATGTGCTAACAAAAACCTCATTGCAAGCAAAACCAGGACAAAATCCTGCCGCAATTGGAACTGGCCACAACACTGCAGCAAGACCATTTGCAGTGAGTTAATTTTAAATGTAATTTTTTCTTTGAATTCATTTTAATTTTAACAATTTTACAGTCAAAAGAACCATCTGTTAAAAGTGTTGTTAACAAACAATACAATTCACCAGTTGCCATGTACAGTGATGAGACAATCGCTGAAACATTGTCTGCCCAAACTGAAGTATTGGCTGGCGGTGTTCTTGGGTGAGTAGTAAAAAGAATATTTTTAACATTAACATTAAAAAAATGTCTTTATTTGAATTAAAATTTACTTTTAAAATTAAAATCATGTTAAAATACTTTTGTTAATTCCCAATTGTCCATGTTTTGACCATACCACAAACAAAAAAAAAGTAAAAAATTCTTTTCTCAAAATTTTTTAAAATATACATATTTTTCCTTTATGTTTAGTGTAAATTTCAAAAAGAACGAAAAAGTTTACAATTCAGCACAGTCTGAGGTATTTAAAATGTTGCAGGAACAAGGCAATGAACCAGAACCAGGTAATATTAATACTGAATCTCAATCTGAAATCAATGAAGAATTATTATCACATTACTATACATTGGCTTGCATGTTGAAAATGCTAAATGGTGGCGGTAATCCTTTTATTCAAGATCAAATTATTGATTAACCAATTTCGATTTTATGTTTTCATATTACGCACCTTTGGGTGGTTTCATTTAACAAATTAAATTTAAACGAATTCTCTAGTTCAAATCGAGTTTCCTTTTATGTAAGCAGTTTCTCAGTCGGATGTCTCCCATTTTTTTTTATATTAATAGTCAATGTCATTCAACTATTTTTCTTCTCATACCGCTAAAATTATTCTAAGAGAGATATTTTTATTTTAAGTGTATTTTATAGTAAAATTATTTATTTTTATATTTTTTTTTTAATGGAAAATAAAAGTAAATTAATTCTATTTTGCTGAAATTCAATGACTTTTTTAATTATTTCACGAAATTTCTCTCTCGCTCTCTCTCTTTTATCTCTCAATGTAATTTGTGAATGATGGTGGTGGTGAATTACTGTTAAAATTAAAATTTTTGAATAATTACTTATAAAAATCAAAAAAAACTGTAGCAAGACCATCATCAGTGTACAGTCCGTCATCACACTTCCCTCAACATCCATTGAATGATCAACACAGTTCAGTGTCTGATGGGGTAACAAAACATGTCACTGCACCTGTGAATGTTCCAAAACCACCTTCCAATAACGGATTGCCACCAGGTCAAAATATTTGTGCTGATTGTGAACGACTTATTGTGTAAGTGTCCCAAAAAATTTTTTTTTTTTTTTTAAATTAAAGTGTGATTGCTTGTATGAATGGTCACGTCTCTCATCATTTTTGTCTCATTTACAATTAAAAATAAAAAAAAAAAATATTAAATTTCTTATGAATTTAAAATTACAATAAAAAATAAAATTGATGATAAAATGAACAAAACTAGCTCATAATTATTATTGGACGGCAAGTCATGCAGTTGGATGTCGAGCCAAAGAGCGATCATCGACCCCGTCATTTGTACAGAAATTTGAAAAGAAATTCGCTTATACGCCATCTGCATCACCATATTTTACGGGAGGTAAAACACCGGAACCTTTCGAGTCACATGAAGAAAGTCAACCAAAAGAGCCACGACATCCCACGAGTGCTGATGTTCCAAAAAACGAGGAAGCGCCGAATCGGCCTCCCATTCAAACAACGACCAATGTGAATAATAAAAAGGAAGTGACAAAAGAAGTGACAACAACAAAAAATACAACGACCGAAGCTACAGACAAAGACATTAAGTAAGAATTTCAATGACCTTTCATCGAAAACCCGATCATTACGAATAAAAATCCGATCATAGTTAAATTTTCATCGCACGAGTTAATTGAATCAGCTCATATGCATTTTGTATTCACTTGAATTGTGACAATTTTTTCATATAAATCGGCATTTTTAACTAAAATCTAATATTCAATGATAAAAATGAAGATCAATTGTATGAGTCTGTGTCTTTTTTTTATAATTTCTTTGTATGATTCTTTAACTTTCATTTTAATTTTTTGCATGAAATTTTCACTCTCTATTGTTATTAATTTTTTTAGTGGCGTTTTTGTTCGTATTAAGGATAAAAATCTTCATGTTGAGTGTTTCAAGTGCTCCACATGTGGCAGCTCCTTGAAAAATCAAGGTTATTACAATTTTAACAATAAATTATATTGTGACATTCATGCTAAATTGGCGGCGATGAGTAGCCCACCACCAAATACCAATGGATTGGTACCTGTTACAGTGCCACCGTATGTATAAAAAATTTATTTTTCATTTTACTTCAATTAAATTTAAAGTGCGTGCCCCTGTCTAGTGTTTCACTTTTATATTTATTATTAATTTCATTCTCATTTTAATTCCCCCTGATTCAAAATTTCATAAAAATTTGTATTGAAATGAAGAATTTTCATTGATAAATTGATTTTTTTTTTTTTTTGTTATTATTATTTTCAGAAAAGCACCAACCAGCACAATCTCGTCGGCATTGAATGCCCATGCCGGTGCCTTAAATGGCTCTTCTGTAGCTCCTGCTGTCCCGACTACAGCTCATGTGAGTATTTAATTTAATTTTTTTTGTATTACTATTTTTGTGTCATGTCTTTTAACAAAAAAATTAATTGTGTGTGAATTTTAAAATGTTTAATTAACAAAAATTTTAAGTGTGTCACTGTTGAAATCGCTTGGGCCACACCCAGTCACTCTCGGACTAGTAGCATGTCAAGTGGATATGGAAATTCAAATAGTTCACTCAAAAACTCACCCATCGTTCAATCGCCCTCCCATTCACGTCAAAGTAGTGGGGTGTCATTGAGTGACCTTAAATTGATCGATAATTTGGATGGCAGCAACTCACAACAAGTAAGTGACGAGGAAAAAGAGAGTGAAATTTCTGGAAATTTGTATTATAAGACAATTAACGGTGGAATTATACGAAGTGTGAAACCACCTAATAAGAATAATGGGGAATTTAAGTACAAGGTAGGTGCCTTTTTTCATGTGTTGCTTTGCTTTAAATGTCATTGAAATAAATTTCAATTGAAATCCGATGATTAATTGATGAAATTTCATTTTTACAGCTCCCATCATCAATTTCTGGTCCAAAACCATTCTCGTATGCTCCTGTTCCAGCTCCAGCTCCAGTTTCAGCTCCAAAGAGTCCCATTGCATATCCACCACCAGCTGCTCCCGCCTGGACTGCTCCTGTAAGTGCTCCAGTTCAAACGGCACCAGCATGGACTCCAGCTCCTGCTCCAGTTAATGAAGCAGCGAAGGCACCTGCTGCTCAACAATTGCAAGGTATGTGAAGTTTTTTTTGATAACATTTACATTTCAAATATTGAACATTATTTAACCGTTAAAATTGAGAATAAACACAAAAAAAATATAAATATATAAAAAAATAGGGAAACTCAACGTTTTTAGACAACCACAACCTCAGTCACAAGCACCAACAGCTACTCCTAAACGAGGTACTGTTTTCTAAAAAAAAAAATACAATACCACACACAAAAAAAAAATCATCAAACCACATCAAAAATGCTTTTTATAAAATTGAAATGTATTTATGTAGCTAAGCTAAAATCGCTTTTGATCCACTGAATCTTGTTAAAATAAATCGAAACAAGAAATTATTCAAATTAACGGATGCTTTGACTTGACTCTTGACTTTTCTAGGCGGACAACATGAGCAACAACAACAAATTCCAATTGAAACAATTAAATGTAATGACAAATGTTCTGATAAAGAAACGACTAGCTGTGATTTGTTAAATTGTTGTTTGAAGTGTTTTAGATCGCATAACTCAACGCCACCTTAATGCTTCAGTTTTTTGAATTTTTTTTTGAAAAAAATGAATTGACATTTATGTGTTTCGTATCATCACCTAATAAAATCTAGCATCATTCCGTTTCTTTTCATTTTTATTTTAAAATACTATTTTCAATGAACAAAAACAAGCTAAAAATGTGCATTAAATGGATTCGTTGTTTCATTCTGATTAATTTTCATACTGATCAAATTGGAAACAAAAATTTTATATACGATTTTCTTTTTCTATTTGTTATTCTTTTTTATTTCTAGTTAACGATCGGTTCCCATGCAAAAATTTACCTGCTGGGGGAAGTCCCCGTTTTCCTGTTAAAGCTTTCTAAAAACATTTTGATGAAAAAACCTCAATTTTCACTTTAAATTAAAACAAAAAAAACTATCAATCATCAAATTCATGTTGATATGAAAAATAAAAA
The DNA here is from genome assembly GCA_900002565.1 of Culicoides sonorensis. Lineage (NCBI taxonomy): Eukaryota > Metazoa > Arthropoda > Insecta > Diptera > Ceratopogonidae > Culicoides > Culicoides sonorensis. The sequence continues at coordinate 466,960 of LN483401.1, read as the reverse complement.
ATTGTGTTAATTTTATTCTCTTTTTTCCGTGTATGCAGCTTAAATTTTAACGTTTTAATTAATTTTAAGTGTTAAAAGTGTAGAGACTTTAGACTCCTGTCCCTCAATCACATATAAGAACATGACTAAGACCATGAAAATGAATCACTCAAAACTCATGACCATTTACATGTAAAACGAACTATTAAAATTAATCGACTGCAAAAAAAAAATTATTATCAATTTAAAATTCAACGAAAGTGTTAAAAAAAATATTTTAATAATTTTATTCAATGTTGAAAATAAATTTATTTTAAAATGAAATTTAAAAAAAAATTGTAGTATTTTCTTTTACTCAATATTAGCGCTAAAAATTTAATACAATAAATTCAAATAACATTTGCTTTTGCTTTTAGCTGCTTGATTACTGAAAAAATCATTATTTTTTTTTAATTTTATTTTATGTTGCTCCATTCATACCCACTTTTTTTATGTTAAATGTTATGATTTAACCTTCAAAAAAAACACGACATCACACTTTGTGCTTTTCATGTATCAATGCTTTTCTCATTATCATGTGTGATATCCTTGCTTGAATCCCATTTGTCGATACTCAAAACACTCGATACTCAAAAAAAAAATTAAATAAAATTAGAAAGTAAAATGCTGTTGTTGTCTTATATCAGGGAGGAAGAAGGTCGTCCTGAGGTCTTGAAAGGGTTTGAAGAGCAAATTTCACGTTCGAATACACCCGCGTTTCAGTGGCCACCCAAAGCTTGCAGTGAAGAGGACGAAAAAGTCCCTTTAGCAGCTCCAATTTATGTGCCACCACCTGAAACGCAACATATCCAGCCAAAACCTAGAACTGAGAAACCAATGTTACCACCGTCAATACAAAATAAAATCGATAAACAGAGCATATCGGCTCCTGAATTGTCACATAATCAATTAGGACAATCCGATGTTTCATTTTCGGAACAACCTGAAATGTATTCGGATAATAGTGCATCAACAAGTTCGACAACTGGTGATTCATCATCTGAAGAATATCAAGTGTATTCGACAAATGTGTCACAACAAGTTGTGAGATATTTTGATGCGAATCAGCAGAAGCCTGCACCTGCACCTGCAATTGATGCGATATCTGATTACGCTGCGAATTATGCGGCAATGTTGCGACATAAACCATCAATTTGCTCGATTGGTGCAAGTAGTTATGTAAGTGATGGTAATGCTGATTTTGAAGAAGCTTATATGGTACATGAACCAAGTGAAGAGCGAAACGATCGACCAATGTATCAAATGCAAACTTCGGTTCAATCACAGCAGTATCAAATGAAGAATTCGAATCAATTACAACAATATGAAATGCAGAGTGCAAATCAATCACAACAAAATCAAATACAGAATATGAATCAAGCTCAGAAGTATCAAATGCAGGATTCGAATCAATTACAGCAATATCAATCACAACAATACTATCAAGAAGATGACAGATCATCACAGAAAAAACAGCAAAAACGAGTAGGATTTGCAGAACCTGCAAAAGAAGTTGAAGTTGAGTATGATCGTGAAAGTTCAATTGATCGAGAATGTAGAGGTAGATCACCAAGATCAGTTGAAGGCAGACACGGTCCCTTGTATCCAAACACATTGCAAATCCAAAATGATTTTGATTCATATTATCAAGAAAGACGCGAATCTGACTATTCAGAACAGTGCCAATCTGATATTGATCGAAGACAATCATATGAAAGTTATATGACAGATTCAAGACGTGAATCTGAAATCCCTATTGTTGTTGTTGAAGATAAGACACTTCCATTTACCCAACAATACTGTACTGGTGATCCAAGATTTGCATTGCCAAAGTTGGAAGAGACCAAACCATGTCCATTGCCTGTATCACCAAATGTCAATACAAGACCACAACAATGGCAAAGTCAAATGTTGAAGGCATTGACAATTACACCAAAAGAAGTTGAGAAAGATATGGATGATCCCTTTGAACGTGCGCGTCAAGCTGCTTACGATCAACAGATTGAGGATGATCGTAAAGCACGTGATAATGAGCGTCGCAAATTGATGGATGAGATGTTGGCGAAACAGAGAAAAATGAAAGAACAACGAGAACGTAACGAATTTGAACAAGCAAGAAAATTTGCTCCTGTTAGCCAACTAGCTCCAAAGAAACCTGATGATTGGCGTCCAGCACAACCAACTCCTACTATTCCTTTACCTGAAGAAAAAGAAGCTTATATTCCACCACCACCTACAATGGAACCAATTAGAATTGGACCATTAACTTTTCCTAGAATGGAATCTCCTTTGCTTGAAGCTTTAAAAACAGCTTCAATTCGTCCTTATACTCCATTCAGCAGTGAAGTTGCATCACAGTTGTATGACATGCCAACACCGCGCCAACAAATGACATTTTCTTCAGCTTTGGTAACGGCTCCTGATCGACCATTTACACCCCATACCGAACTGAGAGATTATAATGCATCTCCAGTTCCATACAATCCAGCACCGGATTACAGTCAAATGCCAACAAAAATTTATAAAGAAAATGAGGAGCAAATAAGACATTTAGAGGAAGAAGTTGAACAAAGATTAGAACGAAGAGCTTCAGCTTTTGCCAAAATTCGACCAGTTAAACCTGCAACACCGGTTGAATTGCGAAGAAAACGTAGTGTTGGTCAAAAACAACAACAAATGGATTTTCCATTCACTGATGATCAAATACCAGAACAAGCTGTTCCAATTGTGTGTGTTCCTCAGGAATGTTTAAGCACATATCAAAGTATGTGCAGTATTCAACAAAGATCGTATGCTGCAGGAAATCAAAAACAAGAAAGTTATCAACAACAACATCAACGTGATCAAGAAAATTATTTGAAACAACAAGAAAATTATATGAAACAACAAGAGTTGCAACAAATAAATGCTAAACATGTTCAAGCCCAACAACAGTTAAGACAATCAAAAAAAGCACAATTACCTCCACCCCATCCATCTGCACGTGTTCATACGCCTAGAAAAGTTCAAAGTCAAGTTCAATCGCCTGCTTTGTTAAAACCAGATCCAGCTGGCTTACACAAAGCAGACGAAATTCCTGCATATCAAAGAAAATGGTTCAATCTTCCGACACAAAGGGCCTCAATCACGCCCGAACCACATGAACTTAAAGAAAATGTTCCATTAGCATTTGTAGCAGCACCCAAAGAGCCATCTCCTACAATATCAAAACCAATTGCCATTAGTGCTGCAAATACATATACAACATCATACGCAAACTTTTCTTCTTCTACTTCATCTTCTTCTAAATTCAATCAAAACTCACAATACATAAATTCATATGATTCATCACAAATTCAAAATCAACAATTTCGTCATGGTTCAAAACAGCGTGAACTATTAGCTATTGAACCAAGATATTCCATTACAGAGTCACAACCTTCAATTGAAATTGATTCTGTTGTACCAGAACAGCAGCAACAACAACAACAACAACCTCAACAACAACAAGAGGAAGTTAAAGAAGAACCTCAAACTGTTCAAAATCAATCAGTTTCTGAAGGTAAGCGAAAACCAAGTAGATCATCAACCATGTCATATCAACAACAAATTTCACAACAAAAACACAATTATAATAATCAAAATAATGAACAAAATGCACGACGTGTATTTGCAGAAGCACAAAACCAACAACAACAAGTACAAGAATCATTGAATAACTCAAGACGTGCTTCAATTAACCAAACACAAGAAGAACAATTAACTCAACGAAAAGTCTCGCAAGTTGAACAGCAAGTAAGATTGCAACAACAAGTAGAGCAACAATCCTACACGTCTCAAAGTGAATCAATGAGACGTGGTTCAATTCAAGACAGACAAAGCAAATTTGAACAACCAGTTCAACAACAACAAGAAACTATTCAACAACAAGCACCAAAACAATCACCACCAAAACAACAACAGGAACAACAACAACAAGAAACTTCTGAACTAGACAAAGAAGTTCAAGATACAGTTGCACCACGCATTCGCATTGTAGAACCTAGATGGAGAACACCAAGTAGACAATATTTGCATGAGTTTGAAGCTTCTTCTTCTTCAGGTCAACAAAATGAAGTCTTTAGTAGTGATCCAAATGAAATGTTACGTCCAACCACACCATCAAGTCGTCCTTGGACACCATCATCTCGTTCACAACATCGTTCTTCCCATATTCCCTACTACCAGGAACAACTTGCATGGGAAGAGGGTGTTGCATTGAGCAAGGAGTTTGAAAAGAAACTAAGAACACCATCTCCAAATCCAATGATGATGCGTCCAAAATCACCAGCGTTTGGTCCACCACCAAATCCATTGTTGCTCATTCATCCACAAACTAGAGATGAAGGCAAGGACTTGTCAGGTAAATATTTGTCTGGAACCAAGCTTTTAAGTCCCATGTGGGAAACACAACATTACAAGAATGAATATCTTGGAGTTGATACTGACAATCCATATTATGAGAAACAACAAAAGTCTTCATCTCAAAAGTACTATGAGAGTCCTGAGATGGTTCAAAGACAACGTGTTGGAGATACTCAAATAGAAACACGAGCACGTGAAAGTCATGCGGAACAACAAAAGAAAGCTGAAATGGAACGCAGCAGTGTACAGCAAGTTGGAAATGCTACAATTCAACGTAAAACTCGGGTTGTTGAAGAATTTGAACATACTTCATCAGCAAAAACGGTTGAAATTCAGAAAACTAAAGGTGCTACATTGACAATTCAGGATGATGAATTTCCTCCACGTGGATTTGTAGCCCAACAAGCAAGAAGATTATCAACTGCTGATTCTGATACAACATCTAATAATATTACAAAACGTCAAGTTGGTGGTGGACAAGAACCTCGTGATTACACTGTACCGACATTTCAAAGTCAAGTCAGTGTTCAACAACAATCCAGTTCTCAAATGCAATCTTATTCTGCACAATCGAACACCACAAACTCTCAAATTTCTCAATATTCTTTCCCAACTCAATCCGGAATGGTGCCTCCCCCAGGTTTTCCCACCTCAGCTCAAGCCTCTCAAATTACCAATGTAATTCAGCGTCAACAACAGCAAGCAGCTTCTTCTTTCAATACTAACACAACTAACAAAGCAACCTTGCCACAACCACAACAAGCTACTAATAATAATTCAGATCAGCAATCTAACAACCTGCCTTCTTCACTTAACAACAATAACAAGAACTATGAACCATCACCAATCTCGTCCAGTAACACAAATCCCAGTAAAAAAACGTCAAGTGACCCTGTTCCTGGCTTAGGTGGAATCTCGGGAAAACCATACAATGTTCAGAACGTGACTCAACCAAAACGTGGTCGTGGTATCTTGAATCAAGCAGCCGTAGGACGTGCTCCAGTCTGTGGATGTTGTAGCGGTCAAGTCAGGTGCGAACTATATGAGTGTGGTTGTACTTTTGCATTGATGTTTTTTGTGTGTATTTCTCAAAACTCAATTTAATTTTTTTATTAACATTATTATTTTTTTTTAAATGTTAATGCATGTGCTTTATTTTTATTTTCAATGTAACACTTTCAGATATCAAACCACTGAAAATGGTAGGTAATCCCACTGAAATGCTTGAACAAAGTGTGCGTGAATTAAAACTCAATAACGGAAAACCATCATCAAAATTCAAAAATGATGCATCACAAGTCATTTCGGCAATGTTAGAGGCCAGATTGAAATTAACTCAACCGAAACCTTTGCAAAAAGAAATTCCATTGCCTCCTTTGCCAAAAAGTTCTCCACCTAAACACGATACAGTAACATTACATTCCAGTATTAACAATAAATTAAGGAATATGAAAAAATTAAATGAAAATAGTGAAGAGAGAGAAAAATTAGACGAAAAAATACTTTCAATCATTCCAACGACGACTGAAGTTGATGTTTTTGTGAAACGTAACAGTATTAATAACAATAATAATAAGTCGCATGCCTCAAATCGTTTGTCATATGTTGAGACATTTAATAATAATAACAATAAAATTGATACTAATGATAAAGAAAATGAGAAAATTAACAAAAATTCTGCTGAGACAAATAACAAGATCGTAAATGGAATCCAAAATGGGGAATTGCCTATCTGTTGTAAATGTAATGTAAAGATTACGACGTAAGTACTTCAATTCTTGTTGTTTTTATGTCTTGTTTTTTTATTGCTCTTATTCTGAAATCAATTGAATAACATTTTCAATTTAATTTTCATAGAGGACCATTCATCACAGCCCTCGGACGTATCTGGTGTCCAGAACATTTCATTTGTGTCAATGCCAATTGCAAGCGTCCATTAGCCGATATCGGATTTGTTGAAGAAAAGGGCGATTTGTATTGTGAATATTGCTTTGAACAATATTTGGCTCCAAATTGCAGTAAATGCGTCAAAAAGATTAAGGTAAATTTAAATGCAAACAAGTTCAAGGTCAAATTTAATTTAATTTTTTAAATTCACAATTAGGGTGACTGCTTAAATGCAATTGGACGTCAATTTCATCCAGAATGCTTCACATGCTCGTACTGCGGAAAACTCTTTGGCAATTCACCATTCTTCCTCGAAGAAGGCGAACCCTATTGTCAAAATGATTGGAATGAATTGTTCACAACAAAATGCTTTGCATGTGGATTCCCCGTAGAAGCAGGAGATCGATGGGTTGAAGCTCTCAACAACAACTATCATAGTCAATGTTTCAATTGCACTGTAAGTTAAATGCCATTTTAATTTTAAATCACAATTTTCAACATTTTTCATATTTTAATTTTAATAGATGTGCAAAAAGAATTTAGAAGGTCAAAGTTTCTATGCCAAGGGTGGACGTCCATTCTGTAAAAATCATGCTCGTTAAACGCTATATTTTATTATTTCATTTATTTAAAAAGAATACAATTATTTAAAAAAAAACACACAATTTATTATAAATTTAAGTTATAACTTATAAAAGAAATCAAACATTATCCGAAAATAACGGAAATGAAGCGCTTTAAAAAAATATTTAAATTTAAAGCGACGCCTTAAAATCAATGAACCTTATTTCAATCCTGTAATCTGTAATCTTGATGATGATAATTATTAATATTATTATTATATTTATTTTAAATAAAAAAAATTAAATTAAAAAAATAAGAAAATATTATTTTTGACACTCAGATATTTCAAAATATTTTAATACAATTACCCACATTATGTATGTATATAATAAAATTAAAGCAGTTCTGAAATTTAAATTTAAACATTGAACATAATAATAAAAAAGTAAATTAAAAAACGGACAGTTTTTAAAATGAAATGTAATGAACCTTTCTAGACAAATTCATTGAATATTTTTCAAAATTATTGTGAAATTTCATATATTTATGTTAAAATTATTCAATTTCAAGATTAGTGACACAAAGAATAAATTACATGTAAAATGTTTATTATAATAATTATTAATTATAAATTTAAAATGAATATTTCTGTAAAAATATTTTTGTTTGATATTTTTTTTTGGTTCAATAAAATTTTTGAATAAGAATTGTTTTGAGTTTAATTGAGTTAAGTTTTTTTTCTGGCCAAATGTCTGGGCACAATGAAAATATTTTTCTGCATACTTACCATAAATTTAATTCGTATCTTTTTCATATTAAATGTAACAGAAGGCTTCAATTAAATTTAACATTTGTTGATGAGTCATGCTTTTTTAAGATGTGAGTAAGGAGAACATTAATTGGAATTTCAGGTTAAAATCAAGCATTTAATAACAACAATCATGGTCATTGAAGGAGCAGGAAGCATTCAAATGGAAGCAAACAAAATAAAAATGAAAACAGGGAGGGTTTTCAAATCTACATACATCTTGTTTTTATTTTATTTTTATTACTTTTTTATAATACGTATCATTTTATAATACTTTTTAATTTAATATAATTTTTTAATAAATAAATCATCATTCTTATTATATGTACTTTTATTGTTTAATAATAATAATAATAATTGTAATAATTTTAATTGTATAATGTTTTTTATTATAATATTTTTTTTTATTATATTATTAATTAATATTGTTAATAATAACAATTATAATAATGTAAATATTTATGTTGTTATACAGTGAGTTTTTAAAAGTTAACATCAGTCTTTGTTGCTCTTTATGACTCTTCGTTAGTCTTTTTTATTACTCTTTATTGACCTCAATGACTCTTTGTGCATCTTTCATAGTCCTACCCAGTCCTCTTAACTCCTGATTTATCTTTATTACTCCTGATTGATCTTTATTGATCTTCATTAAACCTTAATTTGATTTTTTTTTCAAATTTATGACTCCTCATGACTCTTCATGACTCCTCATGACTCTCCATGACTCTTCATGACTCTTTATGACTCTTTATGACTCTTCATGACTCTTGATTGATCCTAAATTTTTTTTTTAATTTTTTTTCAAAGAGTCAAAAAGAGTAATGAAGATCAATAAAGTTCAATAAAAATCAATAAATTTGAATAAAAGTGTTCAATGAATGAAAATTCCACATTTTTACGATCATTTATGATTTTTATTGAACTTTATTGATCTTCATTACTCTTTTAGACTCTTTGAAAAAAAATTAAAAAAAAAATTTAGGATCAATCAAGAGTCATGAAGAGTCATAAAGAGTCATAAAGAGTCATAAAGAGTCATGAAGAGTCATGGAGAGTCATGAGGAGTCATGAAGAGTCATGAGGAGTCATAAATTTGAAAAAAAAATCAAATTAAGGTTTAATGAAGATCAATAAAGATCAATCAGGAGTAATAAAGATAAATCAGGAGTTAAGAGGACTGGGTAGGACTATGAAAGATGCACAAAGAGTCATTGAGGTCAATAAAGAGTAATAAAAAAGACTAACGAAGAGTCATAAAGAGCAACAAAGACTGATGTTAACTTTTAAAAACTCACTGTATTATTTTTAATGTACAGTGAGTTTTTAAAAGTTAACATCAGTCTTAATTGCTCTTTATGACTCTTTGTTAGTCTTTTTTATGACTCTTTATTGACCTCAATGACTCTTTGTGCATCTTTCATAGTCCTACCCAGTCCTGTTAACTCCTGAATTATCTTTATTACTCCTCATTGATCTTTATTGATCTTCATTAAACCTTAATTTGATTTTTTTTTAAATTTATGACTCCTCATGACTCTTCATAACTCTTCATGACTCCTCATGACTCCGCATGACACTTCATGACTCTTCATGACTCTTTATGACTCTTTATTGATCCTAATTTTTTTTTTTAATTTTTTACAAAGAGTCAAAAAGAGTAATGAAGATCAATAAGGTTCAATAAAAATCATAAATGATGGTATTATTATTGATATTCATTACTCTTTTTGACTCTTTGAAAAAAAATTATAAAAAAAAAAATTAGGATCAATCAAGAGTCATGAAGAGTCATAAAGAGTCATAAAGAGTCATTAGTGTCATGAAGAGTCATTAAGAGTCATGAGGAGTCACCAGGAGTCATAAATTTAAAAAAAAAATCAATTTAAGGTTTAATGAGGAGTAATAAAGATAATTCAGGAGTTAACAGGACTGGGTAGGACTATGAAAGATGCACAAAGAGTCATTGAGGTCAATAAAGAGTCATAAAAAAGACTAACAAAGAGTCATAAAGAGCAATTAAGACTGATGTTAACTTTTAAAAACTCACTGTATATAATGAAAAAAATTTAATATGTAATATTTTTTAATGTTTTATTAATGTTTCAATTGTGTATTAAATGTAAAATACAAAATAAAACTTGAAGTGCACACAATATACTTATATAATATATATTTAATGTATACATTTAATGTGTATGTTTGTATGAATCTGTGTGTGTGTATATTAAAAGTGCCAAATATTGTACAAATACATATAAATTTTTTATTATTATTAATATTTTTTTTAATGTTTTTTAATGTGGTTCCAAAAGTGTATTATTTTAATATAAATATTTTAATTAATATTAATTTTATCATTAAATAAAATCCTTGACAAATTCTAAAAACGCGCAATTTTTTTAATATCATTTTATCAATATTTGAAGCGATTTCATAAGATCTGCTTTTTGGCACCTTTACAAATTTTTTTTGTAATGTTTATTTTTTTTGTGTAATTTTTTTTTTTTAATTTAATATTTATAATGATAATGTTGTCACTAAACTATATGTAAATGTTTAATAATTATTTTAACTGACACTAAATAGACAATGATAATATAATTGTAACATTATAGCATTTTATTTATTTTTTTTTTTTGTTATTTAAATGTATGTTTTTTTTTATATCGATATATTTTTTTATTGTATAAATGTTTGTTTTTTAAGCACAAAAGCAAGTTATTTAAAACATTTTTTTAAAATATATTTATTTATCAATACTCAAGTTTAAGATGATGATTGTATTTGACCCTGTATTGTAAAAGGCTGTTTTTATTTTTTTGTTTATAAAATATTAGAATATAAACGTAAATTTGATGGATTTTATTATACATTTATATTCAATACTGATGTGTAATTTTTTTTATTTTAATTTCATTTCATATTAAAATAATAATATTAATAAAATAGGAGCATGCGACTACATTTCATCTAAATTTAAGGGATTACAATAAATTATAAATGATAAAAAGGAAATTTAATACAAAATTACTCTAAATATGTCATTTTAATTTGCCCTACAAAGCAGATCTACTCGTTTCTATATGTTTTTTTTTAATACAACAATTTTTTTTATCTAATTTTACACTACATTTCTAATGAAAATTGTATACTCTTCAAATATGCATGAAATTTTATGATATTTATGCTGAATAAATGATCACAGCTCTAAGAAACCATTTTGCGATAATATTTATTTAAATTTCTTTTTTATTTTTTTTTTTATTAATGTTGTATTTTTAAAGAAGGTTTTAACAATGAGCTAACATTCATTTAAATAAATAAATAAAATTAAATTAAACATTAAATTTCAATGGATTCGGTCTTAGAGAGGTGATGAGCTGAATATTATTAAAATTTATCCTACACATGTATTATGTTGAGAAAAAAAATACAATTTTTTTAATTTTTATGAGCAAACTTTATTTCTTTGCATATATTTTTTTTATTAATAATTGTTTTTTTTTATTATTTTTATTATTAATATTTTTTTTAAATAAATTCTCTAAATTTGTATATTTTTTTATCATTTTTTTTATATGTATATTTTATTACTATGATACACTGATAATACTTTAATTGTTATAATGAGCATCTAATTCAGGTCTAATTTTATTAGAATAATACATTTTTTTTGTATGTTTAATGTTTTTCAATGAAATTTAGAATATTTAATGTAAAATATTTAAATTAAATTAAAATATTATAATTTAATAATGAATATTAAATTTTAACTTAATGTTATATGTTTATAAACGTAATAAGATTGTCTAAATTTTTGTTTAATTTAAAAAAAAATCATCATTATGAATATTAAACATAAACATTTAATAATAACAATGATAAAATAAAAATACTTACGGTTCCATTTCAATAATATCACAAAAAAACCATGCAACAAAAAACAAACCAACATAATTGTAATAAATAAAAAATCATAAAATTTTATTTTTATTTAAATTAAAATCATTCAATTTATTTATTTTTTTTTATTTTTTTAATTATAATTATAATAATAATAATATAATATGTATAATAATAATAATCATTGTCATATTTTACTAAATTGTATTAAAATTAATGCAACCAAAATTAACTTTAACTGTAAAAGTCTTTAAATTTATAATATAATGTTATCATAATGAAACTTTTAATAATAACAATAATAATAAAAAAAGAACTATATGAATACCATTAATAATTGAGCTTAATCATCAATAGTGCGATTAAAATGAAATTATTATTATAAAAAAAGTATTATAAATAATATTAATTTAAAAAGAAAAATAAAATTTAAAAATGTCTTTTTCTACCACTTTTACCTTTTTCTTTTTCTAATATATGTATAATATTCAATGTATATTATAATAATAATAATGATTATAATATGAAGCTCATTGAAAATTCATCATCATTATTATTAAATTAAATTAAAGTAAAAGTAAAAAACAAGCAATTTAATATTATTACTATGATAATAATGATAATAAATAAGAAGAATTTTTAAAATTTAAATGAATAAAAAGTAAAATTTAATAATAATAATAATAATGTTTATTAGTACTATATAATATGTATAATGTTTATGTAAGTGAGCAATATATGTGTATATAATATATAATTTATATTTAATTAATTTGAATTAATTAATTAATTATTAACAATATGTGTTTTTTTTTCTTTATCTTTAACATATATTTTATTATAATTAAATATGTATATAAATAAGATCTCCTTTTTTGTTTTTTTTTAATTATTTTTACTTTAATACGATATCTATATATTTTATTATAATTTTAATTTATTGTTTAATCATCATCTTTTTATTTTTTTGTTTAAATTTCATTTATATATATATATTTTTTTAATTTAAATACATCAATCATATATAATATTATAATAATTATTATCTAAAGTTTAATTTCTCATTTTTTTTATTATGAATTGTTATTATTTTTATCATTAAACAAAATCTAATAATGTTTAATTATGATCAAAATGCATACAATGAATAATATAAAATAATAAAAAAAATTAAATTTTTATATATTTTTAATATTAATAATGATTCATTGAATAATAAATAATAAAAAATAATAATCATATAAATTTAAATTTTAATGTAATAAAATTTTATTTGTTGGCACACCATTAATTTGTTATTTTTTTTATTAAATTTTATCATTAAATCTTACTTTTCTATGATTTTTCTTTTGTTTTATGTATTTATTTAACTTTTTTTTATTTTATTAATTTTTATTATAATAATGATATTCTTTTAATATATATAAATTAAAAAACATTGACATTAATATTGTTTGTTGTATTTCCTGTTTCATTTCAATATGTTTAATTTTCATTTAATTTTTTTTTTGTTATCATTTTATTTTATTACAACATTTATTATTATATAAATTGAACATTGCAAAGATTATAATAATTTTCTATTAGATGATGGACATGGATTACATATGATTTTAAGTGATTTTAAGTTATAGTGCTTTTATTTAATATTTTTGGGCTTTTTTATATTAAAAATGTGTGAAAAATTATCGTGCATTGATTTAAATTGATAAAGTGTGTTTATTTTTTTTTGTTTTTAATTTTTTAATGAAACATTTTTGGGCTAAATAAGATTTTTAATGAAATTTCAGGAACTAGTATAAGCTGATGAATTGAATTGAATTGAATTCAAGAAGGACAAGAAATGTGATTTGAGACAAGAAACTAATTGAAGGGACCTTTTTAAAGAAATTTATGTTTAAATTTTAACACATTCAATGTTATATTTAATCATTATCATAACATAAAATAAAATAATATAATATTCAAATATAACCTAGTTTTTTTTTAATTATTTTTTTGAACATTAATTGGACCACGTCTTTTTTAATTTTAAATTTATTAATCATAATCATAATAATAAATATATTTATATATGTATATAATATATTTTTTTTTAAGTTTAAATATATACGTAATATTTTTATATGTATAATTATAATAATCACATTTGAGATTGTTCATTAAGTTCCTGAAATATAATTATATATGTTTATTTTTTTTTGTCCCATCGTCTCATTCTTTTTCTCTCAATTTTTCCCTAACATCATCAATTTTAACGCAATTTTTGTCTTTTTTGTTTTCATTTTAAATTAAATTTAAAGAAAAATATACAAAAAATAAAGAAATTACAATTAATACAACTAATATAATGTGTTTTTTTTATTTCAAGCACAACAACAATGAATTGCAATAAGAAGATTAATTAAATTTAATTAAGATTAACATTTTACCTTCAATTTCATCAATTGTGTATATTATTATTATTAATATTATTTTTTTTAATAAAACATTGAATTGATCAAAAAACATTATTAATTTTTTTAAATTTAACTTTATTTATTTATTAATATATACGATCATTTTATTATTTCATATGTTTAATGTTAATTTAATAATTATAATAGTTAAAAAATAATAATAATTATAATTTATGAATAAAATCAAGTAATAAAACAGCCCTTTTGTTACGTATGAGTACGTTTTTATTTTGTCATATTAATTTGTTTAAATTTAATTAATTTAAATTTTATGATGTTCTATAACTTTTTTTTTCATGTCAATCCATCTAAAATTGTTCTTTTTTTTGCTAAATTTATAACTTATCATTTTTTTATTGTTGTAATCATGAGCTTGATTTTAACTACATATACAAGTTTCTATTATTATTTATTCTTAATAATGTAAGTTGAATGTTTTAATGGTTTAATATTTTTTTTTATAATGTGTTTTTTTTAATGTGTATCATATCATAATAATTTAATTTAAACTGATTTTCTATGAAATGAAATTTTAATGTATGTAGCTTTTCATTCTAAAATGAGTGCGAATCACAATTGTCTATTTTGCCAATTTGAGTGCACAGGCTTATGGTCCATCAAAAAATATGAAACTTTTGTTCTACGAAAATTTTTTTGTACATGCCCTAAAAGACGCAAAACAAGGGTTTAGAAAAAGGGCACCAAAGATCAGATCAGATTTCTAGGGCGGACTCAGATCAATTTGATGTGATAAGTAACCAGGCGTTTCCATTATGGGTAAGTTCTTTTCTTTTTTCTAGGAATTTTTTGGGTAGCTTCATTGAAGAGCTTTAAAGACTTTTATGTCTTACGCTCCCTAAACTCAGCAATCTCTTGCGAGATTTCTAGGGTGGTCTCCACAGAAGAGAACCAGCACTCAGACTTACAGACGGGTTTAATATGCATACCCATTATCATCATATCTGAAGAAGAAGGAACCAAATCTAGAGAAACAATTAAAAAAAAGAAGTCCACTAGACCTGGTTCAGTTCAGGAAAGTGACCACACCTTCTCAGAAAGCTAAGTAGGGCAGACACCTTCACTTTTATGATGGAATCAATATTAGAAAAGTACTCACTAGCCTGATCTGATTTGATGGGCACCAAATGACCGAACCATAATCGAGTTGTGACCTTACTAGGGTGTAGTACAAGTTAGAATTGCATTAATGTTTTGGAAGCTTTTGAAGGTACGTATAACAAATCCAAGAGTATTGTATATCTTTGTTATCAGGTCAGCATGTACATTGAATGACATATGCGGATCAAATGTAACGACAATGTCTTTAAAGTTGGTGGTCTGGTTAACTTTAGAATTATCATATAGGTATTCGTGATGTATGTTGTAGAACTTCCTTGAAAAAGTCTTCTGTTCTCACTTCGAGGGATTGATTAGCATTACATTTGAGGCACACCACCCACAGAATGAGATAAAGTCATTTTGTAGTTCGATCAGAGACTAATCGTGACAGAGTATAATCAAATCACTTGGGCAATTTTGAAGTCATCTGCAAATGCAGAGCATTGACTGTTCATGATAACATTAGGTACATCATTCATGTAGATGATAAACAAAAGTGGGCCTTAAGTGGATCCCTGTAGAATACCACTACTTGGAAGAAGTCCTGCGATTTCATGCCGTTAAAGGTAACATGGTTAGGTCTATCACGTAAGTTTGTTTTGAACCAGTTCTGTAGAAAGCCATCAACTCCAATGTGATGTAGCTTAGCTATTTGAGTATCGTGTCTTACTAAATCAAATGCCTTGGACATGTCAGCGTAGATTACATCAATTTGTTCACGTCCATCAAGAGCATTTACCAAGAAGTAAGTTAAAGAATGTTGAGCGATGTTTTTTATAGGCGTGTTGTCTCTTCATGTGATTTTTGCAGTTTTAAGTTTGATGAATAAAACAAAATTTTTAGGGTAGCTACAAAAAATTTCGTAGAACAAAGTTTCATATTTTTTGATGGACCATAGGCCTGTGCACTAAAATTTGTAAAATTGTTTGAAAATTAAAAACTTTGTGACCGGCACTTACTTTAGAATGAAAAGCAACGTATGACAACTAAAATCACGAAAATTGAATATTAAAAAAAGTTGAAAACATTAGATCAAAATAATCAAAACTTGTGTAATTTTCACATTTTTTACCCTTCATAAAAGTTATTGTTATACGTTAATTTTCATGATAACAATATATTTTTATAATAATAAATATAATAATAAATACATTTAATATTATTAATATTTATACGAATGATATGCATTTACGCCCATTTAATGTTTAAATTTTTTAAAGTTATCGCATGAAACTATTTAAAAGAAAAACTCCCAAATGATCTCATAAACTTATATAATTTTATTGCTTTTCAATTAATTATTTTTATTATTCATTATTATTATTTTATATATAATATATTTATTATTGCTGATGTTTAATAATTTTTTTTTCTTGAGTATTTTAATTGTGTATCTGGAACTTTATGTTATAAATGTCATACATTTTAATTTTTTTTTCTTATCATTTTGATTGTTATTTTAATAAAAATATTTAATTTCATTTTAATTTTAAATAGTAACATGCGTTTTTTTTTATGTTTGTGTATGTTTAAAAGTTATATTAAGAGATTATTTTTTTTTTACTTTTATCATAATGATAACATTGAATGAAGAATACAGATAAGATATTAAATTTTAATAATTTTATTAGTAATGTTATACAATTTTTTGTTTTTTAAAACATTTTAAACATAATGTCAACATTATAAAAAAAAATTAAATTAAATTTATAGATTTAATAGTTTATAGTAGTTTTTTTTTATCATTGAAGCAGTTGCTTGTCTTTTTTTTCATCTAATTTTCATCTAAATTCATATTATAATTACTAAACAATTTGAAGCAATTGCATTCCAATTTTAATTGTAATTTTAATAAAAAAAACGAACATTTCACTAATAAATTCATCCCGTTTTTAGTTTTTTTTTTGTTTTCTAGTGCGATTAACTATGTTTTTTTTTATCATTTTATTTTCCATTATTTTTAATTAAGTTTTTTTTTACCATTATTTAATATAAAAAATT
Organism: Culicoides sonorensis; assembly: GCA_900002565.1. NCBI lineage: Eukaryota > Metazoa > Arthropoda > Insecta > Diptera > Ceratopogonidae > Culicoides > Culicoides sonorensis. The sequence goes on along the minus strand of LN483401.1, from coordinate 449,818 downwards.
CTTTGGCTTTTGATCCCACAATTTTCACTGATTTCTAATAAAATAATTTTATTATTCTTTTTCTTCTAACACATTATCTAATAATAATTTCATCTTGTTTTCATTTTTTTGTCTAGTTCACGATACAAATATAGCATTATATATGTTTAATTTTATAGTATAGTTTTGTGTGTATTTTCATATTATTAAAAAGCAAAATTAAAAAGTGTTTATATTAAAATGAAATATATAATAAAAAAATGTTTAATTATTTGTTTTTAGTATGTTTTTTTTAATTTTATTTAAATTTAACATATATATGGATTTTAAATAAGAATATATAAAATACGATATGATATATTTTTATAATATTTTATTTTATATATGATATATGTTTTTTTTACTTGTTTTACTTGAATAATAATGTTTATTATTATTTTACGTGTCTTTTTTTCCTTCATCTTTTTTCATTTCATCTAATGTTGTGTAAATATATGTATATCAGATATGAATTATAATTTGCATCACTAATATGATATTTTTTATGATACGTGTTTATTATTTGTGATAATAATTTTTTTTTATTTAATGTTTTATATGTATACAATGTTACATTTATAATGTTGTTTTGTTTTAATTTTTTTTATTTTGTTTGGTAGGGATTTTAAATGTTATATATCATTATACTTTTTTTTTTTTTTGAAAATCAGTCCAAAATAATTATTGGCAAATTACTGTTAAATTTTATTGCTCCCATACCATTTTTCTTTTCAAATATGACGATGATCATGATTCAATTTTTTTTGTACATGTATGAAATTATTGAATAATAATAAGAAATTTTATGTTCAATTACGATTATTAAAAGATATTTTTTTTTTGTTTTATAATTGATATGATTCCGCAACATATTAATAATAATATTCTTTTTTTATCTCTAAGGCGATATAAGAAAAACACTCTCAAATATTTGTGTGTTTTATTTTAATTTTCAATTTCATTTAAATAGAGTATGTTTTTTTTGTTGTTTTGTTTAATAATCATTTTATTACTTGTAATAATTGAACTATGTAAAGATATATTTAAATGAAATAATTGTACTTTTCTTTTAAATTTAAACATATACAAAGTTAACTAGACTGAAGTTATTAACGACCTCATTAACGACCTTGTCAGCCTTGACGTGGGGTAAAAAACCCCTTGGACCCTCCCCGGCTACCTTTCGGAAGTAATCAACGACTTTTACACTGACTTTTTATTTTTTTGGTGTTTTTTAACTTTTTTGTGGTGTTAATCACAAAATCAGCTCTCAGCGCCCTCTGGAGGATCCTATCAAAAAACCCTGATACAAGTGTTTGTATGTCTTGATCCTCTAGCAAATTGCCTACTCATCAACGACTTTCCCGTTTCAAAATTTTTCAGAAAAGTCTAAAAACCGACCTTTATTTCAGAAAATAGTCACCAGCGCCCCCTGAAGGGTCCAATCCAAAAACACTGATAGGAGAAATTGTAATTTTTTATTCTTTATCGATTTGTATACTCATCAACGAGTTTGTATTGGGAAAATTTTTCAGGAAAGTCTAAAAACCGACCTTTATTTCTGAAAAACCGCCATCAGCGCCCAATGCATGGACCAATCAATAAAATCCCGGTACAAGTGTCTTAATTATCGATCAAATCAATTTTATTCATTGAAATTAAGTTTTTAGACTTTACAAAAAAAAAATTTTCCAAGGGTAAAGTTGATCATGAGGATACAGATCGATAAACAAACAAAAAATACAAACACTTGTATCGGAGTTTTCCAATTAGAACATCCAGAGGGCGCTGGTGGCGGTTTTTAGTAATTTACCTGCAGAAAAAAGTTGAAGAACAGCAAAAAAATAAAAGTAAGGGTAAAAGTCGTTGATGACACCTGGACCATGTAGGGAAAGGTCCAGGGGCTCTGAAAAACCTCTTTACAAGGCTGCGAAGGTCGCTGATGAGGTCGTTGACAACTTCAGTCTTATCAAAGTTAAAAAGTTATAACATATGTAATTAATCATATTATAATATGAATATAAAAAGAAATAAAAATCATACAAAATTGCATAAATTGTATTCAAATTTTCTAAAATTAAATTGAATCGAAATTAAATTGTCTTCTAATGTTTTATTATTTGTATGTTAAACTGATATATATGATATACATATAAAAAAAGTAAGACAAAAAAAATCAAAATAATTTTCACTTATTAAAGTTAAAGATCATGATGATTGCAATTACATTTATATGCATATAACATATATGTGTATATTATCAAATTATATTTTAAACATGTGTTTTTTTTGTGACAATTTAAAATATGTATAAAATGAATAATGTTGCAATATGTGTGTAACATGAAATGTTTATAAATATCTGAATCAAACAGATATTTTTAATTTTTTTTTAATAATAATAATAATGAAAAATGTCTTTCTTTGTATTAATTTTAATTTTAACTTTTTTTTTAATTTAAACACATATTTCAAATGACATTTGTATATGTTTTTCTTGTGTTTGAACGTCATATGCCTGTTACATTTACACACACACGTAAAATTGTTACGGTTTTTTAATCATGAAGAATTATTACATTTTGGCACAAAAACTGCAACAAACTAATGCATTATTTTTGTAATTTTTTTTTTATATTAATATTATTAACAACTGTTCACGTTTTTCAATTCATGTCTGAATTTTATGCATATTTTCGCGTTTCTTTTTTATATGAAAATTATAATAATAATGAAATTTAATGTTTACTAATAATGTGTAATTTAATGTATAAACTTTAACCCCATCTTCAATTTTTGTGTTATTTCAATTAAAAAAATAATAAAAGTAAGTGAAATCAATTCAAAACATTCAGAAAATATCCCAATACTTTTTGATGAAATTTATAATATTATATTTTATATAACATTAAATTTCAAAGTAAAATTTCAAGCATTACATTGAATTAAACAATTTTAATTGAATCAAAATAAAAAATTCCCTTAAAATGCATTCATTTTAATCTTAATTTTTTTGTCATTTCAAATTCATTTAATGTATATTTCAATATATATTTTTTCAATAATTTTAATTAAATCAAATAAATTCATCATTTTTTTATATATAAGGCGCTGCTGATATATCTTCACATTTCATTAAAAATTTAATAATATAATTTAATTAATAATTAATATAACAAAAAAAAACTATTTTACTATCATAAAATTATAAAGATAATAATATTATTTAGAATTATATTATTATTATTGATTAAATGTTTTTATTATTTTATATTTTTTTATTATTATAATTGTACATTATATGAATTTAATTTAATTTAATTTAATGATGTTTATTTTTTTTATGTATAATTTGATATTAAATATTTTAAGTTATAATAATAATAATGTTAAATTCCAAAATGATGATGATTAATTGTAATAAATGATTAAAATTACTTTTAATTTTGTCATTATTATAATTTATTTAAAATAAATGTATAAATATTAAAATAATGATAATAATAATAAATTGAAAAAAGAAATTATAACTTATATTATTTAATTTTAACTCCTGTAATGTTGCTGTTATCTTTTGTTCTTGTTCTTGTTGTTACAATGTTGATATTATTTTTTAATTGTGTTTAATAATAATAAACTAAATTTCAGTGAATTGGAGCCTTAACTATGTGATTGGGTGTGATGTAATGATATCCGGGAATTGGTAAGCCAGCTGTTTCCATTGAGATTCTGTAAAAAGTAAAATTTTCGGTTAATGTTAATATTCAAATTGTCATAATTAAATTTTTAATTTATATGAGTTATTGATAGTAAATTTTCATTAACCCGTTAAAATGCTAAAATTATTAAAGGTTGGTGTAAAATTATGTTTTTGTTTAGTATATTAACTTATATGGTAATTTTGGTACACTGAGTAACGAATTTCAAGTAACGCAAGCTTAGATTTTTTAGGGGTAATTGGAATAACTCTGAGACCCTGAGATTTTGACATTATATGGGAATTTTTATCATAATTTGAAAAGAAAATTTTTTGGCTAACTGAAATTTTGAAACGTCAAATAAAATGTAAACTGGGCATTTTACAATATTGGACTTCGAAAACTGCGCACTTTTCGAACATGAACTTCGAAAACTGCGCAATTTTCAAACAAAAAATATGGAAACTGCACACTTTTCGAATATTGAAAATTTTAAAAAGTATCCTCCTGGTGTTTATGTTCTCCTGATATTATTGAATTAAAAAAGTAATAAATTTTGGTTAAAAATCTGATGCACAGGAACAGGAAAACATAAACACCAGGAGGTAAATTTTTGAAAATTTTCAATGCAAACATCAACCTCCTAATGTATATGTTTTCCTGTTCCTGAGCTTCAGATTTTTGACTAAAATTTATTACTTTTTTAATTCAAAAGTACCAGGAGAACATAAACATGAGGAGGTTGACATTTCAAAATTTTCTATGTTCGAAAAGTGCGCAGTTTTCGAAGTTCATGTTTGAAAAGTGCGCAGTTTTTGAAATTTTTGTTTGAAAAGTGCGCAGTTTTCGAAATTCATGTTTGAAAAGTGCGCAGTTTTTGAAATTTATGTTCGAAAAGTGCGCAGTTTTCGAAATTTATGTTCGAAAAGTGCACAGTTTTCGAAATTTATGTTCGAAAAGTGTGCAGTTTTCAAATTTATTTACAAAAAAGTGCGCAGGACAGCATGATGATTGAAAATTTATATGTTTTGATTAAAACACTCTTTTCCAGTACAATTTTTATTTTATTCATCCATAATAAGCAGACATTACAATGCCATGTAAATAAAATTAAATAAAATGACTGTGCAAGCAGTTTTTGAATAAATTATTTGAAATTTTTAGAAAAACAGAACTTGTAAATCGTTTTTATTGTTCGGTTAACTGTCGAATGGTGGTCTGCTTTTCGACGATCGTTTGAATTCACTCAGTTGCAAGAATCACCGTTCATACAATAATGAGTCATTAAAGTCAACTGTCAAAATAAATTCAGATCATTTGTTTCATGTCTCGCTTTACGTGCCGTACCTTGCCTTTGTCTATATTAAAGAAATGATTCTCTTAGCTATTGAAGCTTAAAATACCGATACAAAAAAAGTCTCTAGTTTCAAATCAACAGTTTTTTGAAAAAATTTCTTGATTGTCTTAGGTTCACCTAGCATCACCTAACCAAGGGTAAGCCTCCTTATTTTTGTTACTCAGTGTACTGTTTCATTTTAAGTTTACTTTCATTAAAAGTTCCTAGTTAATTCTACATTTACGTAAATTGTTAAAATCTTTTTAAGAACGAAAAAAAAATTCAACAAAATTAAATTTAATTAATTATAATTATTAAAATCAAATAATTAAATCTAATATTACCTTCAATTAGGACGAAAATAACATTAAACAAAGTAACGTTTTTAAATTAAATGGTTAGACATTAAAAAAAAAAGTATTTAAATGTTAAACTTTTTTTATGTGCAATTTAATCATAATAATTATAATAAAAAAATAACAATTTACAACTTATTCGAATTAAATTCAGGTAATTTTTATCAGGACTGGATGTTAAAATAAATTATTAATAATTATGTTTAATTGGATATAAAAGCTGGATGTAAGTTGATAAGGATGAGTTTTTCAGTGATGAGACTTTTTGTTCCATTGCATATCTGAAAATAATTTTTTTTTGGTTTAAATTGAAATTGAAAGGAAAAAAAATCATATTTTTTTTATAATAATCTTAAATTGTATTGAATATATATTTCATTGTAATAATAATAATAATGTTTAAGTTATACATCGTAATAATAATTTTAATCCTAATAATTAATTTTATAATAATAAATATCATAGAGCAGATTCCTGTGTTTATTCTTTTTTTTTTTGTTTACAATTATTATTATAATTTTAATCATATCTTTATCATTAAAAACTTTGGTAAATTCTTTAATTTGATTATTTTTTTTCATTCATTCATTTATTTATTTTTAAAATTAAATGATGATTCCATTAATTTTTAATTTCATTTCATTATCATTAAAAAAAAAATCTTATTTTAAATGGTTTTTGTCTAAATTTGTTTGTTCAAAGCTGATATTAAATGTTTTTTTTAAGTATCGCAAATGTTGATCTTTTTTGTTTAAAATGTTACTATTTTCAAATACTGGGTCACCCGTTATTTGTTTTAATGTATTTTTTTTTTATTTTCACTTCTATTGCAGAACTTTTGCTATTAATTAACATCAGTTTAAATTTGTTGACAAGTATCATTAGTTTATTTTCATTTTCATTTAAATTAATATTACAATTATGCTTATTATGCTTATTTTACACCGAGCTTTGTCTTATTGTCATAAATTCATTAATTAATAACAAAAAACAGACTAAATTTGTTTTTAGCCCTTTCCTTCCATGAAACTTTTATATCATTTTTTCATTCTTCATATATCATTTTTAAAAATTCAGAATTTTCACCAAAACTCAAAATTTCAAAAAAGTCAAAATTTTCAAAAAACTTAAAATTTTCAAAAAACAGAAATATTTCAAAAAACTACCTTGTTAAGTTTAACTCATAATTTTCAATAAATTTTACAAGGTAGTTTTTTAAAATATTTATGTTTTTTGAAATTCTTGAAAATTTTAATTTATTTTGATTTTTTTGAAATTTTTAACTTGTTTGAAAATTTTGACTCTTTTGAAATTTTGGGTTTTTTTGAAAATTTTGAATTTTTTTAAGTCAAATTTTTTCATTGAACCGGTATAAATTGATAAATAACTTAAAATACTAATTTCAAAATATTTTTACTTATATTGTAAATTATAAAAATCTGTTTTTGTTTATAACTCCTGAAATTCAGGAGTTTACTTCCGACTGGGTTCCCCCGAACCCATTTTCCAGCGATCTCATTTAGAACGACCTCACTAATATTTAGCAACTCCTCTGATTCTAAGCAACCCCACTCATTTTTAGCCATCGCTTTTTTTCAGTCGTCTAGTAACTGAATTTAAGCGACCCCACTAATTTTAATGGGAAGGAAAGGGCTAAAATTGATTTTAATATGAATTTTTTAAGCAAATCTGCAAAATTTTACTAATTTCAACTGTAAAATTGAAATTTGAGCTCATTATATCAGAGATATGCATTAACGGATACCAGCAAAACGCGAAAAATATACCAGGACTACTAAACTGAAGTTAGCAACGACCTTGGCAGCCTCCTGGAGGGGTTTTCGGACCACCTGGACCCTCTCTGACACGCCTCTAGTGTTATTAACGACTTTTACCCTGAATTTTTATTTTTGTTGCTGTTTTTCAATTTTTTTCACCGTATAATTGACAAAATCAGCTCTCAGCGTCATGACGTGTCAGACATTGGCCGGTTTTTAGGCTTTCCTGAAAAAATTTCCCATGGCAAATTCGTTGATGAGCTTACAGATCGATTTAATTTTCAATTTTGTTGAAAAAAATTGAAAAACAGCAACAACAAAAAAAATCAGGCCAAAAGTCGTTGATGATACTTGGAGCATACAACCCTTCCTAATGGCTGCCACGGTCGTTGATGAGGTCATTGATAACTTCAGTGTAATAGAACTTTTGTATCGAATTTACTTTAAATAAAATGTCAAAATATAAGAAAGTCAATCTTCATTTTTTCAAGTACATGAGCATAAATTCGTGTAATTACAGAAAAATTACTTTCTATGAGCAATTTTCATATAAATATTTATATTTATTTTTACATGACCCTTAAGTTTAACAGATCCTATCAGTTAAATAAATGAAATAAAAATTTAAAAAAAAATTGAACAATCGAATTTAATTGACTCTGACAATAATTGAGTCAAATTTTAACACATTTAACATAAAAATACGCTAAAACTATTCAAAAAATAAAATATTGATATTTTTTGAAAGACTTACTGAACATTTTCAATGAAATTCATTGCAATTTAAACCATAACACATGAAATCTACATTTTCACTTAAATTCTAGTTAATTTCTAAGTTTTTTCTTTTTGTCTTTCTTAATCTACCACATCTAACAAGTCTTTCACATTTTACGTCATTTTTAAATTAAAAATATTCAAAAAAAAAAATCTTTTAATATGGATTAAATTTATTCCGTTCATTAGTAAATTTTTTATTGTTACTCTGATGCTCAAATGAATTTCCCCCAGTGCTTGTTCGTGTCACACCAGCACGTGTGCCCACATTTGGCTTAACTCGATGCGCCCCAGTCGTTTGAACTGGTGGCCCTGTCAATGTCGCAAGTCCTCCAAGTAAATCTGTGAGTCCACCAAGTGCTGAAAGACTTGTTAGTGCATTAAGTGCGCCAGGTTTTGATAGCAATTGAGCAAGTGGAATTGCGGCGGCCAATGAACTTGGGAGACCAGCAAGACTTGAACTCGTTGATGAGGGTGGTGATGAGCCGGCATTTGTTGAAGTGCCATTGCTACAAGTTGTCTGTGAGGTAGTCAGGGTTGACTTTGAACTTGATGTTAGGGTAGGTGGTAGTGAAGGCAATGACGTGGCACTTGCATCTTGTGCCAAATTAGCCTTTTGTAGCTCAACACTGCAGGAGGGAAATGAATTTAAGGTCATATAAAGGAAAATTTAGGTTTTTTTAGGGATTTTTTTTTTTAAATGAAATTTAATTGGATGTGCATTTTATTTTAATTTAAATGAGAAAGGATTTCAAAAAATTTGGCTGGTTCAAGGAAAAATCATTTGAAAAAGTTTTTTTTTTTAATTAATATATTTAAAAGTAAGATAGTAAGTAGGAGGAAAGGACTTATAATCATTTGTGTGAAAATAAAATTTGAAATTCATAAAAATTTAAACTTTTTCATTGAAAATAATCGTTATATATGTCAAAAAAAAATATTTAAAAAGTACACACGAAGCGAAAAAATATTTACAGCCATTATTTTTTTTTAAATTTATGTTTAAATGTCATAATAAAAAGGTTAAAATGAAAAATGAAATTTCAACATACCTCATGTTGATCAAATACTGAGCTAATGCAACAGAGTCTGGATTACCACTAATTGTGATAGTACGATCTGTGTTGCCACCTTCACGTTCCTCACAATTCGATATGCGAATCATGGCACCAGAAATTTGACGAATTTCTGCAATTTTGGTGCCACCTTTGCCAATTATGCATCCAATTAGATCATTTGGCACAGTCATTTCATGAGATTGTGTTGTCGCAGCTTGGCTACGATTATTTGCAGTACGTAATTGAGATCCAGCTAATGCAGCCAATGCTGTAAAAATAAAATTGGAATGAAAAAATTTAATCAGTTTTTAGTTAAGATTTTGATTTGAAAAAAATTGAAGAAAATTTTACTGGAAACGGTAAAAAAATCAACATACCTGTTGGATTTAATCCCCCAGTATTGGTTGGGATAGCTCCAGCTAGTCCAAGAGCAGCTAAGCCAGCCAATGGATTTTTGGCTAAACCAGACATCTGAAAAAATGAGATTATTTATTAAAATTGAATGATTTTTTAAACAGAAAAAGGTTAACTAGGATTATTAGAAAGGAATTTTATTACAAAACATTAAATTACAAAGTTGCATGACAATCAAATGACTAAAAAAATAAAAACTACTAGCATTGGCTCAAATTATAGCCAGAGTTTCAAAGGAATTCGTTAAATTTTCAATGACTTTCACTAATTTTTTTTTAAAAAACGTTTTTTAACTGATTTTCACTAACATTTTAAAAGTTTAAAACTGTTTTTAAAATTATCGTTGAATTTTTTTTAAAAATTGTCGAAATTTTTTGAAATTGTTGTTAATTTTTTTTTTAAATTTTTCGTTAAGTTTTCAGAATTTGTCGTTATTTTTTTGTTTCATTTTATAAAGTTTTGGAAGTTTTTCGTCGAGTTTTTTGAACTTTTCGTTATGTTTTTGTAAATTCTGGTCAAATTTCAATATTTTTCTAATTAACTGTCATTTAAATTAAAAAAAAAGCCGTTAAATTTCTGATTTTATCTCTAATTTTTGAATCATTGATCGGATTTTCAATTATGTCACATTACATTAAATTAATGCTACACATCATTAGCTGAAATATAAAATTAATAAAATTTCACTTCATTTTAATAATAAATTGGTCAGTAATCATTTGAGTATCAGTGTGTCAAATGGATTTTAATGCAATTAATAATCACGCTGCACTGTGAACTATTAAAAATGAATAAATATTGAATAAAGTGATTAATCAAATATACACACATTGAAACTTTTCTCTGATTTTCATTCAAATTTAATAATAATTTAATCTTGAATGAGTTTTAATTTTTATTTTTATGTTAATGTGAAAACATATGAGAAAAAGTTTTGTTTGCTGCTCCAGTTTTCAATCAAATTAAGACAAACATCACACACACACACACACGATTAACATAAAAACTTTTTCTCTGTATGTTTGTGTGTTTGTGTGTCTTTAAAATAAGTGCTAAAATAATATCATATTTTTCTATTCAACATTCATCTTTTTCATTTCATATGAAATTCAAGTGACTTTCAATATAAAATTTTCATGAATGAATCAAATGCAGCATAAACTTTTTGATAAAATATAATATATAACAATAATATTATTGTCACATCAAAAATATGTTTCCTTATTACAAACACACACAGACACACACACATACACAGATGTACGGAAATTTGTGTGATATAAGAAGACAATAGTTTTTGAATGAGTTTCAATATAAACTACATTTAGTTGTGTTTAACATATTATAAAGTTCCGACATTTATTTTAACATTTTCTCATTTCCTTTTTCACTCTGTACATCGAAAACATCCACACACACACACACATACAAAACATAGATTCAAAGAGTAACATATGCATTATTATAAACTTTGTATAAACCGTTTTGTTGGAAGTATTATCAAAATATTGTCTGCTCTCTAGGATATGCAAAATGTAAGGTGCTTAAATACATACAAAAGTATGAAAAGTATGATCATGACAATGATGATGATGATGATGATGTGGTAAAATAAGGTATATTGTGTGTGTGAGTATGATTACTTATATGTAACATGATTTCTATTGAAAATTTTATAAATGTTTATTGAGAAGGATGCTCTTTGTTTTATTATGATAAAGGAAATTTAAATGAATTAGGTTGTTTCTTTTACATAAAAAAAATATAATTTTTTATATTAAATTTATTAAATGAAATGAGTTTTTACATGATGAGTACTCAAAGTAAAATAAGGAAAAGTGGCCATGACAAACTTTTGTTGTTAAGAAAATTACAACAAAATATTTTTTTTCCAGGTAAAATTTTACAAGTGTTCTCTTGTATTCGCGCTATTTCATTCCAGTTTACATTTACTTCACTTCCAGTTTACATCCACTTCACTTGCGTTTTATATCCACTTCACTTCCGGTTCACATTCCGTAGTGACGTAGATGTAACCCGGAAGTGAAGTAGATGTAAACCAGAAGTAAAGTAAATGTAAACCGGAAGTGAAGTAAATGTAAACCGGAAGTGACGTTAATGTAAACCGGAAGTGACGTGAATCTAAAGTGGAAGATCAGATTTAATTTTTTAGCTTGTTTTATGTTTTTGAGTTCAATGATCGAAAATGTGTATTTTTGAAGTTGATAAACTTCAGATGAAACGAGAATTTCATTAGCCTTTGGATTGTAATTTTTTTAAGAAATGTCAATTATAACAAAATAGTTTCAACTTCAGCTAAGTTTTAAAGTCTTGTCTAAGTTCCATGAAAATACAAAGGGAGACGCCAGGTTTTTTTTAAATATTTTTTTAATCTAAATAAAAAAATCAAGTATACAATAGATTAAATAATAGATTAAATAATATAGTATATAGTAGATTAAATGAAAATTTAGATGTTCAAAAAAACCTTATTACTGAATTTTTTATAATCAAACAAAATGGAGACGTCTGGCTTTTTATGAAATCCTCTTTCTAATTTTATAGTAGAAATGCTTGAAATTTTTTATAATTTTTTAAATTTCTATATAAATTACGTGTATTTTATCTATGGCTCATTGTCAATAAAATTAGAAGACCATCGACTCGAGGTCTATCCACTTGATTCGTAACCATTTAATACAACAATGCAAAATATAAAAATTTCCATAAAAATCTTTTTATCCCCTACCTGAACCACACAGGGACACAAACGTTCATTGTTAAAATAAAATTCATATTATCATTATTTTAGTATGATGAAAGGTTTTAAGTAACTATAGAAATTATTAATAGAAATAAAAGTTCATATGGCAACTCTACCACTTGCTTGAAATTGAAAGATAAGAAGGCAATTCTTACTTTTTTGGAATAAATTGCGTATGTTTACTATAGCATGGTTTCCTTTTATATTGTATATTGGTTCATCTAAATATATATGTTTTATTTTCCATTATATTATTGTTATTATTATTATTTTATTAGAATATGAGAAAAGCTTTATCATTTATTCATAAATAAAATTCATGTGAGGGGAAAGATGTCTTTCTCTCATGTCACAACAATAATAAACATATGTCATGTGTCACATAGTGATGTGTTCTTATAAATTTATATTTTTATTTCATTATTTGATCATACACGTTTTTGTTTTTTTTTTTTGTTTTTACATGTTTCATATCAAGAAAACAACAATCAAAAATGACTTGACAGGTAATAGAAAGATATCTAACGGTTGTCATTGACAATACTTTGTAAGGATTCTTTTGAAGTTTTTTTTTCATATATATTTTCAATTTAAAATCATTTCATTTCAAAAATGAAATCTGTGGAAATGGAAATGTATAAGCAGATTTAGTTGATTTATTTTATTTTATTTGTAGAAGAATCCTTAATCGTTTTCATAATTTATTTAATAATTACCTTAATTTCATTTAACACTTAATCCATCACTTATTTTCGTGTAAAACAAATTCATTATAATTATTATCATCATCATCATCAAGAACATCATCATTCAAACTCTAATATTATGTTTGTTCTTATTATTATTGGTATTTCTGTGTTAAATGTTACGGACACGCATGAGTAAATTTCTTTATCTTTTTACATTTAACAATAAGATAAATGTGTAAACTGCGTGATAATTACCGAATAGTATTAAAATAATGGCTCTGTCAAGTAAAGGATTAGATAAAAAGGTGCTTGATTAAAATGAATTTACATTTTCTTTTTTATTATTGTAAGATATTTTTCCTTAGATTTTTGATCGTTTCTTGACAGCATGAGAACATTTAGAGGGTTCTTATTATAGTACGAGGTCTACCCTCATATAAAAGTTCGCTTATCAAAAAATCGATTAGAGCGGTTGCTGGAAGCCTGGAAGGTAACTTTAGTAACTCCTTGCTGAAAAGTACGCTCAAAACGCATAGTTCATTTTGACATCTTGATGAGCTTAATTTAGTTAAGGTCCATCAATTCGGCAATATCTGCTACGTTGATAGCCTCTACTAAAATATCTTCTTTGCTATTGATTCCAGTTTGATTCATCATTAGAATGTCTAATTTTTCGTCTACAGCTTTAGTCGAATCTAAAATTTCTTTATTTCCCTCATACCGATCAAGCTCTTCACATGGCTCAATTTTTATATTGATTATGCAGCTTTCGTTGTTTTTCATGTTAATGCAATTTCATTTTGGTTGTCTTCAAGTTAAGAGTCCTTGAAGATCAAGGAGGTAAAATTTCTCGTATAACTTTTTGTCCTAAACATTTTATGACGATATGATATTAATTTCACTTGAACAAACACTCAGAAAACTCCTTTTTTCTTTTAAAACTGAGTTTATCTTATATAAAATGTCCACATTTCATTGCACCAGAACAAGTTTAGTTGTTTGTATTGTGAAACTTTTATTTCATTATATGCGGCATTGTTCATTCACATAAAAAGTTGGTTTTTTGAGATATTTTTATAGTGAACTTCATTCAAGGAGATCATACTTATAAGGTAACTTTATCGTACTAAGTCACTTTGAATGAACGCGCTGTGGGCTATAAATATGGTTCTAATAGGGGTCCAACGTGGTCGCGATGTGTTCTATTGTGGTTGCCTGCCCTATCAAAAGCAAGCTTGATATGGGGCTTAGCTTCTAACGTTCAGGAAGTAACTCCTAAAGTCGGAGAGTTCAGCTCCTAAAATTCAGGAGTTTACTTCCGACGCTCAAGAGTTGTAAGCTTTCAAGCTTGACATTTATTTTAAGGTTTAAGCACGAGAGCTTTCTGAAATCGAGCTTTTTGTGAATCTGTGGTCCAGGTTTTATAAAATTTTGATATGAAAAACATTCCACAAATAGAACCAAATATGATATAAATATATTTTATAAGTTAATATCTTCAACACATCTCATGGGGAGGTGTTGAAGTTTATCTTATGTTTATCCTCATTAAAAAGTTTTCTTTCATATTTTTTTCTTCTTTCTCCTTTACAATGACACTCACACAAAAGCACTTCTCTTCAGTTAAAAATAATACCATAATACGAAAAAAATGCATTTTTAATATAATTTTAAATTTAAACTTCAATTTTAAATGCAAAATTCATCCATTAAAAATTTAAAGGTTTTCAAAGATTTTTAACTCAAAACTATTTCATATTATTACAAAATTGGTATTTAAGGTTCACTAATCGTATAATAATAAGAAGACACAGTTAAAAAGTTTTTCCTTGAATCATATAACACAACACAACAGATACATTTTCGCCTCATTTTCCATGATTATAATAATACTTTTTTAATGAGTTTACTTTATTTTCATTATATTATTATTCTCTAATTTGTATTTTTTCCTTATTCTTTTCCTTTTTCTCTCAACAGAATAATTAAAACTTATTCTGTGAAAAATTAAAAACAAAAAAATTAACTTTGGACTTGACTGTATAAGAATAGGAATAAGACGTGTTATTGTGCAAAAATACAAAAAAATATAAAAAATGTTGTAAAGAGAAAACAGCTTAATTTTTAATTCTTCAGACTTCTCTCCATATAATTTATTTATATTTATTTTAAAGTTTCTTTTGAACTTTTATCTTTTACTTCCTCATTGTAAGTAAACAACCTTTTAAATATAAAATTCATCCATTTTCATGCCAAAATACACTAAGAAATTGATTTTTTAAAATATTTTTTTTCTTTAAATTTCCATTGAAATTAACTGCAATTTACTTTTAAAATGAAAGATTTCCAAAAAAAATATACATGAATAAAAAATGTTCTTTAAGTAATTAGTAAAATTAAAAGTCAACATGAATTAAGAATCAAATACATAAAAAAATTACAAATTACAATAAATAAACATGAAACAAGAAGCAAACATCACGTTCACAATAAAAGGAAATCTAAATAACAATTATTTAGATAGACAAACTTTTTTTTTACTTTTTTTTGTTGTTTTGTTTTTTTTTCATTCAGGAAAAATTTGTTTGGCATTATTACACAAAATACAGGATAGAATATGTAAAAGTTTGTAAATTAAAATGAATTAAATATATCCTAATCTACTTGAAATTTTTTTTTTTTTTATAAATATTTTGTTTTTGTTGTTTTAGACCAGTTTTAGATACAATTTATATAAATTTCATGAGATAAAATGTAATTTATGTAAGGAAAGTGGTGTTTTTTCTTTGTTACTGTGTTTAAAGGATATTTTGTTAAAAATTACTATCCTGTAAATTTTGGTGTTTTAAGGTAAATATGGCTTAGAATTCAAAAAAATTCAATATTGTTTAATTTTTAGGCTGTTACAACTTAAAATTTTGTTTCAGGCAGGGGCTGTCGACTGATGCGATTTTCCTCAAATTGGTAAGTATGAGAAAATGACGGTCATATATAAAGTAAAAAATTCACAGAATGCATACCTGTCTCAGCGTAGGTCACACTTAGAAATCCCGGTATCACGAACAAATTACGGCCAAAACAGTTTTTACGGGATTAACCTAATTAATTTCTTTCCAGGTCATATACGACGAAGCCCGAACTTGATGCTCTTCAAAAAGTCATTGAAATCACATTTGGGCTCACAATTGAATGATTTGAACCATTTCTATTCTCCATGACATTGAAATTGGAAAGGAGGTCAGGGTCTAACGAGCCCTCTCATGTGTCTAATCTTTTTTTTTTACATTTTTGATTATGATAGCGTAAAAATGTTGTCTAATGAACGTTAGACATTCATTGAAAATAATAAAACTTAGGTTAAATAGCAGTATAATAAATAAGTAAAAATTAGATATATATTAGATATTTTAATTAGTTTTGAACTTAAATATGGAGAGACGTATGTTATCCGCGATATCAGCTTAAAGCTGCAGTTTGGATTTATAAAAAGAGATAAAATCATTGAATAAAGAAATTCAAACCAATTTTTCTGCATTTTACATTTAAGAGATATTTTAGAGACATGTTATGAGGTGACTGTAGACTGTTTTACATTTCAATCACAAAAAAAATAAGCATATCCTTGAATAGTTAATTTGATGCCTTGTGTCAGCGATAGAACTACGTGAGAAGCAAGAACGGGCTCAGATCCCCTCATTTTGTGATAATTGTTCTAAAACATATTTCATCAGTTGGCGTTATTTGATTTTTATGTACATTTGACCTAATGAGAGATTCTTAAGCCTTAAGAGTTAATTTCAATGTTGGCCACAAGACCGAATGTTAGAGTTTGAATATGAAAGCTGATCATCGTTTACAAAAAGTGTGAATTTTCCATCACCACGAGTTGACGTGAGAAGCATCATTTCGATTAAACAGAATTTCGAACGTCTTCAACGCCGCGAAGTTTTGTGCCTAAATCCCGGGGGATTTTGAAAAAAAAACCATATGACGTGAAACAAATTTTCATATTGTAACAGCCTCACCACGAAAATCATTTATTTGATAATAATTTTTCAAAACAAATAACAAATTTCAATGTAATTTCAAAGAACTTCCACAAATTTAACTGTAGGTAATAAAACATTAGAGCGATCCTTAATTGAATTTTATTAGTTAAATTAATAATCATTTAAATTATATTTCAAGGTATAATTATTTTTATTTTATTTAAGGGTATAAATTTCAAACTACTTTGGTATTAAAATTAATAATTTTATCATATTATTTGTGTGCAAAGGTAAATGTTAATTTTACTTTGAATATTAGTTTCAAGGAATATTTTTTTTTCTATACACATTTTAATTAATGTAATTTTTTTTGAGTAAATTTAATGTAGGAACAATACGAGGGTATCAATTCAAAAAAAGGGGTAACTTGGATCGACTAAATTTAATTTATAACTTTTTTTGATTAGGAACAACTTGGATAATTTTGGGGTGTATAAAAACACAATTAAATGAGAATTTTAAACTCACATCAGGTATTTGTTGTAAGTGATGTGGAGGCAGCGCACCCTGAAAATGTGTTCCTTTTAGTAATGGATCAGCTAATCCAGACATTCCTGGAAGACCACCGGCTAGTGAAAGTGGAAATACTGTGCAAGTCTTTATATCGCAATGGTAATTTTATTTTTTCAATGTAATTTTTTAATTTTATTATTTTGTATGCATTTATTTTGTGTTTCGTTGGTCAATACAATTAGAATATGAAAAAAAAGGAAGTAAAAAAAAGTGTAAATAAATTTTATACATTTTATTTATTGATAAGGGTAAAACTAACTAACAATAGAAACTACTTTATTTATTTATTTTGAGCTAGAAATTCACACTCAGCCAGAAATCACCAATGAATTGCAACCCTTAAAAGGAATATTCAAGAAAACTTCCATTAAATTCAAGCTGAGTGTGAAATGGAAACAAGACTCGATACAATCTTTTTATTAAATTTATTATAATTGAATGAACTTTAAGCACTTTTTCAACATAAAATTTCATTTTTTTTTCTTCTTTTCTTTTTCAGACCAGTTCAAAGCAAAAGGATGAGAAAAAACTTAATTATTTGTTTCTAATTATTATGTTTTGTAGTATGTTGAAAAGAAAAAATGTAGGTTATTTTTATTATTTTACGTTTTATTTTCTTTTTTACTTGAAATTTAATCTGGATAAAAACACAGTGGCTGTTACTGTGAAAATTAAGAAAATGTAGAAAATTTATCCCTTTCCATTTTTTTCCTTTAATTTTCCTTTAAACTTGAAACAGTTTTGTTTCAAAAATTATTGAGTTTAATAAAAAAATTTTTTTATCTTTATTTAAAGTAAGCGAAGAAAAAGATGTGGAAGTTTTCATTTTATTCTAATATAAAATAATGATTATTATTATTATTATTAAAAAATTAAGATTACGAGAAAATGTAAGAAAAAAAGTACTAATAAGAAAGAGTAGAACAAGAAGAAAAAAGGAGAATTTAATAATTAAAATTTATTTATAATATAAGCATGGCAGACACACATAAATATATGAAGCAAAATAAATAATGTATATGTTAAAAAAGCAGTATCAGCAGTAAAAATAAAGAAGGTATTATCATAGCAAGAGATTAATTGAACCAATTATCAAGGATTAAACTTTTGTATTTAGAGTTAAAAAAAATTTAAGAGTAATAACAGAGAAAAATTCAATTGAGAGCCTACAAAAATAACATTTTCAATATATATATAAAAAAATTTCCTCTTACCTCTTGAGTAGGTACGGCATAATTTCCCTGTATTGTGAACGCCTGTCCATTTGCTAATATAACTGGTCCATTAACAGGCTTTGGTCTGTATGGAATTGTGGCTCCTTTTGGTGGTGACTGCAAGCAAAATATAAAAATGTATAAATTACAATAATTAATTATATTTAAAATAAAATGAGAATTTAAATAAAATTCAATGTAACATGTCACGTAAGGTCATGATGTAATAATAATAATTTTTCATTAAATAAATGTGTGTGTGGAAAACATTTTTCAACATTATCATTAATAATTTTCATTTTTTTTTTTTGTTTTATTATGTAATAACTGAACAGAGGGCAGTGGACAGTAATTAGTTACATAACCAGTTTAATTTACGAATAATAAATGTGCGGCAATTGATCAAAGTAAAATGGAAATTTAATTTAATGGTAAAATGTGGATCGTTTTTAAAGGATTTCTCGGTGATTTGAAAAAAAGCGAGTACTGTGAGCAATCAGGCCATCGGGCCACCAGTGTCAAAATCAAATTGGCCGATTTTGAAATCTCAGAACTTTCCTAAATCGTACATTTTCGATTGAAAAGTTCTGAAAGACAGGGACGAATTAAGGACTTTATTTTATATATTTTTTCTATTAATAGGACTACCAGTGCCACAAGGTCCTTGAAGGCATGTCTTTCATCTTCATGAAACTTAGATCTGTTAATCTATATAATGCAAATTATTTTGATAATGATCTACTTTATGGACTTATTCTGAAGACCTCTACTTTTTGGAGCGTATAAATTAAGTAGTATCTTGCTACAGTGCGGTAGTATCAATTTTTTTCTGCGCCATACAGATTGGTACCAAGCTTGTGATCAAGTTCCATGATGTGTTGTTATACTTTTTGTCGCACTATATAAATCCAGGCAGGATAATACAACAGTACTGATCATTATCCGCTCTAAGTATCGAACCCAGGCCATCCAGTTGCAAAGCGAATGCTTTAACGACTGATTTTTGGAGGGGCTGAGGGTTGTCAAATCTTATGTTCAATTGAGTCAATCAGTCCATGAATTTAGTCAATTTGAGTCACTCTGTTTAACAAAGAGCATTAGTCGCATTAATTGAGCTTGTCCAATCAATTCAAGTCCAAATAAGAACGAGCAAATAATCGTTTAACCCACTTTTTCATCACCTTATAAAACTCAGGTGTGTCAGTCATGCGGTCAGCTTTTATTAACATCTCAAATTGAATTTCCTTTTAAAAAATTTTAAAATTTCAAATTAAATTATGTAACCAGCTGAAATCTGTTACCATATCAAATGAAATATTTATATTAAAATTACAGTTCTCTCTCTCTCATTTTTGGTTAAATAATTAATTTTATTTGGTTCAAATTTTCATTTATCTCTGATTTTGTGATATTATAATTAAAAAATGTACTCCACATGTCATGTCATGACTTTGAAAGGAAAAACCACATTAAGCTTTTAAAAATTTATTTTTCTATTAAATTGAATTGAAGCTTAATTGAATGAAATTGTATATTACTTGAATACAGTTTAAATTTAAATGTAAATGACTGAAAATTTAAAACTAATGAAACATGGTTTAACTTCTTCCGACTTTTGGGCTCACTGGTGACCCCGACCGATTTTTCATGAAAATGAGAATTTTTGATGATTTTTCATTCAAATTTCGCACTATTTTTAATTAAAATTACTCAAGATACTTTTAATTATCATCACTAATAATACTTTTTATGACTTCTCATCAAGAAACTCCTTTAAAACAAATAAAACAGCAATAAAAAATGAAAGAAGAGAGATAAAAACAAAAAAATCAAGTCAACAAGAGCATTAATCGTCTTGAAATTAATATAGACGTACTTTTTTGCACTCACTTAAAATTAATAGTGGAAATGATAATAAAATCCTACTTGATAATGATAAAAGTTGTGTCTTTTTCTATCCATTTCTATTCGTTTTAATAAGAAACGTCTTCTTACTCACTTCGTTTCGTACACAATTAAAATAAATTTATAGTTTCATATTATCATTGAAAGATAAGAGCAAAAAAATAAACCAAAGTAGAAGGAAAAAGTAAAAAATTAAATTCAACTTAAAAATGAATCATTGCAAAACTATCCAAGGAATTAAATTATCTGATTAAAAATGGAAAGGAAAAAAATAGAAATATGCATCGATATATCTGTTCAATTATCGATATGTCAAGTGCAAGTAAATGATTCCTTTTCTTATCCATTATTGCGTTTTTATTATTATTGCAAAGTATTTTGCCCTACACACACAGACACGTACATGTATGTATAGAATCACGTGAAGTGTAACAGGAAATAGTATAACGATAAAATTAAGTTTATATTGCCAGAAGATAAGTGACGGCATGGCATGGCATGGCAAGGCATGAATTAAAAATGTTATCTCTCAAGTTTTATTTTATTTATATTATTTGGATGGGAAAAATTGGAAATCAAAATGATTAAAAAAAAATCAGGAAAATTTACAATATGTAAGTTTAAAGTGGATTTCCAGTTGATTTCATTAAATGCGTCTGTCCGTCTCTGTCAAAATCAAAATTGCCGACGTTTGAAAAAACCCGAAGGTTGAAAATAACCGAGAGTCGTGAAAAAACACGAAGGTCGTGAAAAAAAACCAAAGGTCGTGAAAAAACGAAAGTCGTAAAAAAAGCGAGAGTCGTGAAAAAACACGAAGGTCGTGAAAAAACCCGAAGCTCGTTAAAAAAAACCGAGAGTCGTGAAAAAAAAACACGAAGGTGGTTAAAAAACCCGAAAGTCGTGAAAAAACCCGTAGGTCGTGCAAAATCTCGAAGGTCGTAAAATACAGGGATAGCCGCAAAATTTATCAAAATGGTAAATTCTATCTATAGAAATGCGCTCGTGTATATCGCTCATGATCACGTTCTACATTTTTCAAAAGTCAGAGTCCTTCTTTCTATCATTTGATATAATTTCTCGATGATTTAAAGTTAAATTTAGTTCCTGTTCTGATTAAAGCTCTAAATACAAGTGGTTTTTGTCTAAATTTTAATAAAAATACAATCCATGAGTCCATCAGTCAAAAAATAAAGGAAAAATTTCAAGTTATCCTCACCTCAAGCATCACACAACATATGTGATAAATACATTGAGTAATTGCCTCTGCTGATCCACTCAATGTAACGGCACGTTCTGTTGAATTTGGCAACATTTCACTTGCCACTTGTATCGAACATCCGGTCACCTCTCTGATCTCCTTGATTTTGGCACCACCTTTGCCTATCAACACAGATAAAAAACATTATTAATCATCAAAATCAACAAACATCCATGCAAAAAAAAGGGGAGAAAAAAAATAAGATAATAAATTAAAATGTTGAACCTTGCCCAAGTATATACCAAGAGCATATTTTTTTTAAAAAAATATATGGATATGTGATTATAATTAGATTTTTTTTTCTCAGCATATTCAATGCATTGCACATACAACTGATAATGATCTGAGTGGATAACAAAAACATGGAAAATGTGAAAACAGATAAAATTACCACAGGAATTGTGGTGGATTTGAATGGGAAAATTTTGAATCAATTGAAAATCTAAACATAAAAAAAGTGTATTAGAAGCGAAAGTGAAAATGGAAAATTAATTAAATCTTAATTAATTATTTTGTATGTCTATTATTCCCCACTTACCAATCAATGAACCACATTGGCTGGCTGGTACAATCAAACGTATCGGAATTTGCGTTTTGCCGTTTGATGTACTCACATCATTGAATTGTGAACACCACTGAAAAAAAAATAAAAATAATTTAAAGGAAATTTATCGTGATATGGATGAAAAATGATAAACATACCTCTTCAAATTTTTTGGTGATTAATGTGAATGCTTTGTAAATGGCCGATGTTGAACCGGACACAGTAACAATACGTTCAGGACATGATCCATCTGAAATGTTTATTTTTGCTCCAGACTGGAATTAAAATAAGGACAAAAATTAAAATTGAGAGATGTAAAAATATGGAAATATGCAAAAAGTTTTATAAGAACTCAATTGTAAGTTTGCTTTTAACTTATTTATTATTATTTTGAGTATGAAAGGCAAAATAAAATAAAATACATTTTCAGGGAAAAGTTTAATGTAAGATTAAACCACAATTATCATTCACATTGAAGAGAAAATTAACTGAAATTTCTCTCTTGGATTGAAATTATTAAATGCGCTTTGATGAGAGACGAAACACAGTGTAACGGAATTAAATGGTCTTAGTATAACTTTTGACACAAAAAGGACGTTTAAAAAGCATATGAGCTGGAAATCAGCAAAAGGAATGGCAATGATGGGGTTTGTGAACCGAACTTGCACTGATTTTCGTGATTCATCAACCCTCAATGTTTTATTTGCGCTTACGTAATAATTGGAGCACGTCGAATATGCATTGATTGTATGGAAACCGTATTATGCATCGTACAGGCATAGCATTGAAAGAGTTCAGTGACTAATCTCTAGATATGCTTTGATTCACAGTGGAATCTTTCAATATGATCAGTTGCCATCTTATACTGAAAGGATGTTGTCGTTAGATTTAATTAGTCTAGAGAGAGAACTATCAGTTGTCTTATGTTTGCATTTGATGTAATATTGAAAGATTTACAAAGGGATGCCGGCCAGTTTTCGAAAAAACTTCCGTCAAATAACAGCTCTATTAAATTGAAAAATGGTATTCCTTGAAGAAAATGGGAAGAAGGATTCTTAAAAAGCATCTCAAATGTGAAGCTATTTCCAAAGCTAATGCAAAAGTATGTCCTGAAAATTTACAAAGATGGCATGAATACGTGCATGGTTATCTTCAATCAAAAAAATTGTCACATTTATTGAGCGATCCCTCTATCATGGCAAATATTGATGAAACTGGAATTCCTTTGAGTGAATTTGATTCCAAACGTGTTGGACTTAAAGGATTGAAGACTAGGTACAACATTCAAGTGGGCAAAAGTTAAGAAAGTGTGTCAGTGTTGTTTACAGGACTAGTAGATGAAACAATGTTATGATTGCATTCATCGTTACCAAGTTTGCTTTAAAGCAACAACGACTGAGCTCTTAAGCCAACGAAATATTAACTGTGCCATTTTGTAGAACAGACTATAAGAAAAATTAATCTATCATTGTAATGATACGTCTTATCAACGTAATTTTCAAGGATAATGGTGCTTTAACGCTGCAATACACAACTGATAAATATATGATCAATGCCTTAAGAGATCCATGTAAGTAAATTCTGATATCCTGGGTGAAGCTTAGTAGCTTATGTTGCTTGAAAATGATTCTAGTCTTTTATTATTTAAGGTGACCAAGGACATTGCCTGTAGTGTCACTTCATCATGTTTTTCCTCTCAGTGTAGTAACAAGAAAACTTATTTTGTTTATAAAAAACCACACAATAAATTCAAATGGTTTGCATGTAGCTCATATTTATAATAGTAATTAAATTGTTCTTACACATTTTTTTTTAACTTTGCGGTGCAATAAATGTCATGTCGTTAAAAAGAGCGTTAATTAAAGATTTTACTTTATATTTGTAATGTAACTTTGCAAGGTATTTCTCAAGAAAATTGATTATTCACATCAATACTCAAATTTTAAATCCATCATTGTTCAAGTGCCTTTAAATTAAGATAATTTATGATCTGGTCACACAAATAAAATTTTGTATCATCAGGTCAATATCCTCTACAGTTAACTTTCGTACAAATGTTTAAATGAAATTTTTCAACCAGACAACACCAAACCATAAGACAATAGAGTGCAAATAAAGATTATAATCTATAAATAAATTGGGTAAATTTAAAATAATAGAAAATTTAAATTTAATCTGCATATTTTTTGATCTGATCTAAACGTTTTCTATTTATCTTTGTTTGTATTCGTATTATTTTGATAGGTCAAAGTGATGCCATGAAAAATTAAACTCAATTTAAATTCAAGACATGCTTTGACTTGTGTTCGTAAGAATAATTTTCATATTTTTATTGTTTTAACTTTACTTAATGGTTTTGATTGCCTTACTCCAAATAATAATAAAAAGGGTCTCTTTTTGATATTTAAATCGCTTTTTCATTACAAAATTTTAATATTTTCCATTTAAATAGACAAAGTTTTCTTGATAAACTTGCATATTTATTTGTATGCAAAATTTATTGGGGTTTTGCATTGAATTGACACACTAATTTGTGGTTTGGCGTTACATGAATTGAATTTTAATTTTTTTGTTTGACAATTTAAGTGAACACTTAATAAAACTCTTGAACTAGTTAAATTTTGTGTGTCACCTTTAGTGATTTTGGGATACAGAATCAATAATCGGTCTTTAAATGAAGATTTACATCAATTTACACTAAGATGCCACCACACACTCGTT
Source organism: Culicoides sonorensis (assembly GCA_900002565.1). NCBI lineage: Eukaryota > Metazoa > Arthropoda > Insecta > Diptera > Ceratopogonidae > Culicoides > Culicoides sonorensis. The sequence continues at coordinate 424,726 of LN483401.1, read as the reverse complement.
CAAATTTCAATGAGCAAAGTAAAATTGGAAAACTTTTCAAGACATTGTTTGTTAAAATTCAGTCTACCATGAATTTTATATATCAATTCAGCAGTGTCAATTGAAAATTCATTGAAAATTGAAAATAAACCACAAAAAATTCATTTTCACAAAATATTGATATCTTAAGTTTTTTTATCTTAAGTAAAACTTTCAAATTCATATTTTATCATTTTATTACTTATTGAGAGAATTTTCATTGAAAACTATTTTTATTTTGTATATTTATAAGTATTTAGTTTGATGTGAATTTCATTAATAAATTACTTACTCAAGCATATTTTAAGATTAAAATTTGAGAATGTTACACATGAAATGCTTTTACTTGCAAAGGTCTTTTTAATATTTTGGAGTGTAATGAAATCTCTTTCAATTTTAATCGGAATATTGAGTGATACAAATAATTTATTTTGTTTGATTAAAAGTTCTATGTATATTTAAATTCTCATTGTATTGATGCGTCATATACAAAGCAGAAAAAAACTGGAAACGATCTGAGAATGTCAAAAAACTTGTTTTTTCAAAAACGTGTTTAAAAAAAATCAAAAAACATCCAAAAACTTAATCTTAGCAATTTAGCGGTTTTTTTATATTTCCGAGATTATTTTCCTGCCATTTCTCAAATCTTTTCTTCTGGTCGAGTTTAAACTTTAAAAATTACTTTTCTTATGAATCTTATAGTTTTTCTCGCCTTTTTACAAATGGGTAGACAATGAGTTCTTTATAGAGTAGTTTAATTGTTTAAATGTAAATTTGTTAAATAACCGGTACACATATTTTGTTGGCTTAAACAAGAAAAAGTTAGATGTTTAGATGAAGATGCTTAGTAAAAAATCAACTTTTTAATCGGTAAGAAGCGATGTAAATATTATCAGATTACTTATGGACATCTATTTTAAACACCACAAATGGCTTTCACTTATTTGTTATTTTTTCCTATCATTTGAACATGGACAAGCAGCACCTGAATGTGACGAATTTGTGACTCATAAGTCATTAAATGGAACTTTTCAAACATTTCTTCGAGTAAAAGCACCGAAAGAGAGTGCTTCAACTGGATTTGAAACGACTGTAGCTTTTTTGTTTAAAAAAAATGCCGAAATTGCAAGTTTTATTTTAAAATAATTTAAAAACTACCATAATTTTTATTGAATTGTCATTTTGTAGGAAGAAGCTCCAACAATTACTTTAAAAGAGAGCAGTGCCCAGACATTAAAACAAATTTTTGCGGGAGAAGAATTCTACTATAAAATTCAATACAATACAACTCAGAAAGGAAAAATTGAATCACCAGATTCCCTTCCTAAAATCTGTAGAGTTTTAATTGCAGATGCAGTGTTCTGTCAAAATAGAAATGGTAAAAATATTTTTGAATTAACGAAATCACCTGATTTTTCATAATAAAAATGTACCAATAGACATAAGCAATGCAATTTTAAAAGAAGTTAGAAAAATGCTAAAAGGACAAGCTCCTGATAGAAACTTAATTTCATATGAAATAAGTTCAGAAAGTGACCTGAGCTGTGGTACTACAAGACAACTCATTGGTTTTATCAAAAAAGTCGAGCGACGAGATGAAAGCAGATGGCCTTGGATAGCTGGAATCTTTGTTGACGGAAAACATGAATGTACGGCAAATATGATTTCGAGAGATAAAGCCATCACAGCAGCACAATGTTTTAAGAATGGTGTAACAGCAGATCAAGTCACTTTGTATATTTATACAAAACGATGTAAGAAAACAATTAAATTGAAAATAAACTAACTAATCTTTTTTAGACATTTCGGTGAAACACTTTACGAAACATCCGCAATTCAAGAAAATTCCAAAAAATGATATCGCTGTAATACTAACTGAAAAAATTTATGAAAGTAATTTCGTACCTGTTTGCCTGACAGATGATGTAGAATCGGTTCATGGTTTAACGGGATACATTGTGGCTTGGGCAACAGTTGACAATGAAAAACTTGAAGGATTGTTAGGCACTGAACTCAACGTAATGTCTGATAAACAATGTAAAACTGTATTAGGACCAAAACAATCACCAGATTCATTTTGTGTTGCTCATGACTCAGTAACTGGTTTTATATGTCCCGGTGATGCTGGTGCAGGATTTATGATACGGAGTAAAAAGCGTTGGTTCTTAAGAGGTATCGTAAGTAGTGGGATAACAAATGATACTGAGTCAAAATGTGACAGCAATGGTGTTGCGATTCTAACAGATGTTACGAGGATGTTAATTTTTGTTGTAAGTCGATACCAAAGAGAAATTTACAATGAAAATAAAAAAGTTAATGTGGGGAATTGTGGAAAAATTGAAATACCTGATGGACTGAGTAAGGGTACAGAGAGAAAAAGCCCGAATCGATGGCCATGGATCGCTGCTTTATTTAAAAACAACACATATGCATGTACAGCAAGTTTCATATCAAACACAAAAGCTATTACAGCAGCACATTGCCTTGATGACAATCCAAAACCGGGTATACTTTCATTGAAGATTTTTTCTAATAAATGTAAGTTAGATAAATGTGTTGTCAAAGCTAAAATGAAATATCTTATTTAATGTTTTCAGTCATTCGTGTAGTAAGCTATAAAAAACACAACAGTTATGAGTCTCCCCCAGAGTTTGATATCGCAGTCATTAAAACAGAACAAGTTAATGAACGTGGTTTTGTTCCTATTTGCTTCTCAAAGGATTTTGCTTCTCCTACTCCTGGTATTTCGGGTTTTGTGCTAAGTTGGACACCAAATGACCATGATGAGAAGGTTGAACTTTTTGGCTCTGATCTAGAAGTTGTTTATGACGAAGAATGTGAAGAGTCTTTTGGTCAAGTTCCACTCAGTTCTTTTTGTGTTGATCAAGGAAGTAAAAATGCTTGGCTTTGTGGAGGAGACAGTGGTGGTGCGTTTATGACAAAAAATAACGATAATCGATGGGTACTTAAAGGACTTGTTAGTGCAGGTATCCTAGAAGCTGATCATCAGTGTACCAAAGGGAATGCAATTATTTTCACAGACTTGATAAAATTTTCATCTTTTATTAACAGTTACATAGAGCATATATCTTTCAAAATTGAAGAGAGTGAAGAATATGAAGATAGCGAAGATTATGAAGATAACGAAGAATATGACGAAGAAGAAACTTTTAATGTGAATATCAAAGTCAAAGCAACTTTGTACTGAATCACAAAATTCAAATAAACTTTGTCAATATTTTTAAAAGGTAATTGAGTAAGATGATAATAATTTAAATAAATAAATAAAATGTATTTATTTGTACAAAAAACTTACCTCTTCTCGAAATCTTTTGACAATTTCACCTTTTTTACCAATGATACTGCCAACTTCCTGTAATTAGAGAAAAAGATTAAAGGATTAATTGATTAAATGTACTAATAAAATAATATCAAAGGCAAAGAAAAATTAGAAAGAGTTAAATCCATTTAATCGTTAATTGATAGTCAATTATGAATTTATCAGCATATTATGGAATTGATATGGTTTTATCTTAATTTTATTTAAATTCAGTGTATTATGAAAACAAATTCCTTAATACAAATTGAATATTCACCCACATTTAAGTCCATTTGTGTCTCATTCAGTCATTATCAAATTATTGTTTGTAAACACAATTTTTATTGACACGAAATCCAAAACACAAACCAAATGAGGGGAAAAAGAAAATAATGTCAATTCCATTACCATCATTATTTTTATTGCTTTTCTTTTTATTTTATTATTATATCTCTATAAATGTGTCTGTGTGTGTGTGTGTGTTTAGCACAACTACTTAGTAGACCATTATCATTGCATTAAATTAAATCAAATCAAATCAAATCATCTTTCAGATTTGTAAATAAAAATGTTTTGTGTGTTGTATTGTATGAAATTGTATTCAGAAATAAATAAATAAATAAAATGATTATTTTCTTTTGTATTTAATGTGTTTATTTATTTTTTTTTATATTGTTTTGTATATGGCTACTATTACCTTCATGTCTCGACACATTAAGCCGAAAACGTCAAGGGTGTCAAAAATCCTTATAAAAGACATTCAATCATCCATGTGATTTCATTGCAATGTGACCAAAAACCAACAAGAAAAATCATGATTAAATTTGATGTGATATTTTTTTTGTCTTTGAATGGATTTTATCGTGTCATGATCTCAATGAAGTAGAAAATATGTTCAATCTATCCGACAAGGATGATAAACAACATCCTTTGTAACGAAAAAAAAACTTTTTTTTATTATTACTTTTTAGTATTCATCATCATCGTAGCTTTTTAGTGTAAAAGAAAAAGCTGAAATCAACTCAATGAATGGAGGCGAACAACAAGTAAAGTAAAGTAAAGTGAAAAGTAAAGCAAGTCGACATAGCCCTACTGCAAATCATTAATCAAGTAATTGTCTGCTTTTATTATAATATAATAGAGAGCTTAAGAAAATAAAAATCTTGATGTTATATTATAAGTAAAAGTCTGAGGGAAACTTAAAGTCAGTTTTGTAATAAATTTTATAACGTTTATTTCTTTTTTATATATTTACACAAAAGTACACACAGTCAAATAAAAGGTCGTTCAAAATGAAAAGAAAAAATTACATGAATCGAATCCATAAGCGCATTTGCATAGATCGATTTCATCATAGAAAATTCATCTTTTTTAGAAAATTTCCGTGATTTTGAAAATTCCACAAATCTAAACTCTAAGTTGAAAACGCCCCACAAATAATCTCGAATGCTTGGCGATAACCCCTGCATACGGGGCGGTTTGCGGGGAATCGCGAGGTAAAATTTTTAAAAAATCACAATTAATTTCAATTTTTGAACGATTTTCAAGAAAAAATCAACCTATCAAAAAAAAATAATTTAAAAGATCAAAAATAACGTTTAAAACATAAAAAAATGCCCGCAAGCCATCCCGCATCCATGGTTATCGCCAAGCATTGCAGTGTGATTTACAAGGCGTTTTTAACTTAGCGTTTACGCGATCTATTAACATTCCACAGTTTTTCGCAATTTTTAATTTCCATACCGCAAAATTTTGGAATTTTTAACGATTCTCAAATATTCCGCCATTTTGGAAATTTCCTCCATTTTAAAAAAGTCGGACATTTTGAACAAAACAACAATTTTAATGAAATCTGCCATTTTGTTGAAACAGATAGACATCTAAGTAAATATCATAAGTACCCACAATACTCGCGTTTTTTTTCAATTCGGTCAGAAACGCGCTTAAAATTATTGAATTTGATCGTGAATGAGGTCCGAGAGTGCATTTCCATTAATTGAATTTAAATTTGAATTAAAACAACATTTTTTTTTGTAAATCAATTCTTGAATATAAAAATTTCATTTTATTCGACGCTTGTACAAAAAAAGACTGACCGAACACGAAGAGGTCTTAAAAGAGCATTTTCCTTGAAATCAAACCAAGAAAATGCAAAAATCTGTATTTTTTTTCCCTTAACTTGATTTCATATCATTTTGTGGCTAAGGCAAAATTCGCTTCTGTTTCTCTTCTAAACATTTTTTTGTTCCTTGTTTGTCAATATTTGTTATATTATTACTTTTTTGTACTCATTTTATTATTATTATTTTCATCATCATCATCGTCATCATGTTACTTTTCTGGTCATTTTGCTGAAACAAAATGCTTCTTAGGTGTCTTTTTCATATTTCATTTTCATGACCGTTTTCTTTGTTCTTTGTATGATGATAACAAAAAATAAAAGAAAAAAATTGCATGAAAGAAAACGCAAATTGAAAGAATTGAGTGGAAAGAAGAAGTTCAGAATATTAATTAATTTTACATTGAATGGCATTATTATCTGTAAATAACCTGATGACTCTTGGCTGGTAATTTATTTTTTTTATGTTTTCATTGAATGGAAGATGAAAAAGAAAAAAAACATGGGAATTAACACATTAATTAGAGTAAAAATGAAGGTTGTTAACGGTAATTGATGTCTAATTACAGTGAAATTACTGTGAATCTTGTGTCTTAAAGGAATATTTTTGAAATTCAATTTAAATTCTTGTAAAATTAAAATATGACAGGATTTTAATCGAGTCTCAACCACTGTAGCCACTTCTTTGGAGGTGGAAATGAAACAATCAAAGTAAATAACATAAAAAAATCCCATTAACGGTCAGTTATCATGGTAAATGTTTGTTGTACCTTTTGAATTCAAAATAAACACAATTGTGGTTTAAATGGCAAACACAAGAAAAAAAAAGTCAACAGAGACAAAAAATTTTAATTAGTATTTTTTGTGTGTGTATATTTTCATTTTTTTTCATTTCCATGTTCTCGCTCGAATTTTCTCATATCAAGTAAGAAAAAATAACTTTTAAAAGCTTTTCACGTCTCAAATAAAAAAAAAAATTAAATCAAATTATTAAAAATTTATAAATCTCTCCTTAAAAACAATTCAAAGCATCACAATGAAGGAAAGTAGCATAAAATGTAGTCAAATATAAATTTTTATTTTATATATTTTTATATTTTCATTTCATACTAAATGTTATACAAACATTGATAAGTTGTCTCCTATCATCACATAGGTAAAAATATTTTACTTTTATCTTTATTTTTCGTTTTCCTTTTTTATATTTTGGGATTTATAGTTAAGATGAGAGACTTTTAAAATCTCAACAACATGCATGAAAACATGACTAACCTAATCAAATCTAACAATGCTTGAATTAAAGCGGATAAAAGAAGGTTTTTCAAGATTTCCTATTATTTGTAGTATTTTTCATGTGTGTCTCTTTCTCTTTTCATATTACTATTCCTTAACATTACCGGTTGTTGCAATTCAAAAAATAAAATAAAATAACAACAATCACAAGGAAAAAAAATAAAAAGCAGGAACAACAAAAGTTTTTTCTTCATTCTAAATAAATTTTCTTAATTTGTGTGTGTGTGTGTGTGTGTGTGTGATTGTTTGTTGCTTTAATACAGTAAGAATGCTTCTTTAAGGATGTTTGATAAGAGTAAACAAAGTAAATGGCTTGGATTTTCTCGTATTGTTTACTTTTTTTTCTAGGATTTTAATTTTTTTTTGTCGAAAAGTAACTAGACTATAATAGAGATTTTATTTTATGAGTATGTGAATTTTGTCATGTTTATTGTTAAGGTATGACATGCTATTTATTTACTTTTAAATACACAGATCCTTGTCTTCAAATACAATTTGCAAAGTTAAATACATTTATTTTGTTTTTTTTCTAACAGTTCTCAGCCGAAATTCAGATTTAGCTTCAATTAAGTCCGGGTTTGAAATTAAAATTCGAAATTTTTTAAAAGTAACCAGGCGTTTCCATTTAAAACTGAAGTTAAATTATAAGAAACCAGGCGTTTCCAGGCAAAACTGAAGTTGAATTGTAATAAACCAGGCGTTTCCATTCAAAACTGAAGTTGAATTATAAGAAACCAGACGTTTCCATTTAAAACTGAAGTTAAATTATAAGAAACCAGGCGTTTCCAGTCAAAACTGAAGTTAAATTAAAAGAAACCAGGCGTTTTCATTAAAAATTTAAGTTAAATTTTAAGAAACCAGGCGTTTCCATTTCAAATTAAAATTTATCTTGAGCCGCATAATCTCATTGTAATCGTAACCGTATCACCTTATAAAAATTTCCGAGAAATTTTCGTTTAAAGTTTCCAGATTGATTCACAGAATAAATTTAAATGTAACACAATTCATATTCCCCTTAGTAACATTTTGGGAAATTTCCATTCAACAACGAAAAATCAAGAATATTCTGAGAAAAATTTACACGCATTAAATCAATCCATCAAAACCTTTTAAAAAAAAGAATCAATTTCATTTCCACAAAATCTTATTTTTCATCCTCAAAATAAATCACTTAATTGAATTATATCCACGTGCTATGAAAATAATAATTTTAATTAAATATTATTATTATTATTACCCTTTTGATGATTAATATTATTATTATTGACAATTTTAATATTATTATCATTCATGCTTCGTCAACACATTGTTCATTCATTCATTCATTCAAATAGTGATGAAAAAAAATATATATGTTAAAATAAAATCAAATCCACTTTAATTTCGAGTTGAACAATAATATTCAATTTATATCCCTTTTCAATGTTGTGTTCAGTGTACGATGGTACGTAAATTATTATTACTATTAATAATGTGACATTTAAATAAAAAGCATATTCACAGTAAATAAGAGATTTGTTTTATTGTTTACAACATGAATTTTCATTTTAATTTTACTTTACAATAATATTATCATTTCATATACAATGTGTGTGTGTGTGTGAATGTCTGTGTGTGTATGGTTTTTGCAAAGTAATTATTTTATTTCATTTTATACTACATTTTCATGAATGTATGGTTTGAGTTGTTGTTGTTGCTCTTGTTTTATTATAATACTGAAAACATAGAACATTGGAAAGGAATATAAATGGCAAAAAGTTTATCGTTTACTCTGGAATTAATTTGAATAGTGTGTCTAATGCTTCTTTTTTGTTCGTGATTAAGTGAACTGTGAGACTATTTATTGTTAAAAAATGATTGGTGTATATTGGAAAACTGTACGATTTTTAATATTTCCACTGATTTTTAAAATTTATCCCCGATTTTCAAGATTTTCATGTTTTTTTCAAAGTAGTAAGATTTATAAAATTTGCGAGGTTTTATGAAAACTCCCGGTTTTTGAAATTTGCGTGGTTTTATGAAAACTCCCGGTTTTTGAAATTTGCGAGGTATTATGAAAACTCCCGATTTTTGAAAATTTGCGAGATTTTATGAAAACTCCCGATTTTTGAAAATTTGCGTGGTTTTATGAAAACTCCCGGTTTTTGAAATTTGCGAGGTTTTATGAAACTCCCGGTTTTTGAAATTTGCGTCGTTTTATGAAAACTCCCGGTTTTTGAAATTTGCGTGGTTTTATGAAAACTCCCGATTTTTGAAAATTTGCGAGGTTTTATGAAAACTTCCGATTTTTGAAAATTTGCGAGGTTTTATGAAAACTCCGCAGTTACTCGAGATTTTTTGAAATTTGCGAGGTTTTATGAAAACTCGCGATTTTTGAAAATTTGCGTGGTTTTATGAAAACTCCCGGTTTTTGAAATTTGCGAGGTTTTATGAAAACTCCCGGTTTTTGAAATTTGCGAGGTTTTATGAAAACTCCCGGTTTTTGAAATTTGCGAGGTTTTATGAAAACTCCCGGTTTTTGAAATTTGCGTGGTTTTATGAAAACTCCCGGTTTTTGAAATTTGCGAGGTTTTATGAAAACTCCGCAGTTACTCGAGATTTTTTGAAATTTGCGAGGTTTTATGAAAACTCGCGATTTTTGAAAATTTGCGAGGTTTTATGAAAACTCCCGGTTTTTGAAATTTGCGTGGTTTTATGAAAACTCCCGATTTCTGAAAATTGGCGAGGTTTTATGAAAACTCCCGATTTTTGAAAATTTGCGAGGTTTTATGAAAACTCCGCAGTTACTCGAGATTTTTTGAAATTTGCGAGGTTTTATGAAAACTCCCGATTTTTGAAAATTTGCGTGGTTTTATGAAAACTCCCGGTTTTTGAAATTTGCGAGGTTTTATGAAAACTCCCGGTTTTTGAAATTTGCGAGGTTTTATGAAAACTCCCGGTTTTTGAAATTTGCGTGGTTTTATGAAAACTCCCGATTTTTGAAAATTTGCGAGGTTTTATGAAAACTCCCGATTTTTGAAAATTTGCGAGGTTTTATGAAAACTCCGCAGTTACTCGAGATTTTTTGAAATTTGCGAGGTTTTATGAAAACTCGCGATTTTTGAATTTTAAAAGAAAATCCTCAATTGAGGTGTCCTTTGAATATTTTAAAAGTGCGCAGTTTTATTTTAAAATAGAAATTCTGAGCGCAGTTGTCAGTTGTGCACAATTTAATAAGAGATCACAGATCACACTTATCACATTTCTCGTAATGCCGAGAGACTGGTGGCCAAGAATATTTGACATGCAAAAATTTAGTCACCCTAGTTCTCAATTTCAAATAAAAAGCAGAATAAAAAATCAATATGACTCAGGTCGTCAGAGATCAGAGCAAGGTATTCAATTGTTTTTTATTATAAAATAACAAAGATATGGAATATGAGATGAATTTATCATTCATATATTTTACATAAAACTAAGTTTATTTTTGCACACACAATAGACATTTATTTGCAAAAACCATCGAGCTCTATTCAATTTATGGAATATTGAACACTTAACTAGATTTATCTACATACATACACACACACACACACACACACACACACACACACAAAATGATAAATTCTCAGTAAATTTGTGAGAGATAATAAAACAACAACAATAACAAAAAAAAGTTATATTTGAGGTATTTATTTTTTAATATTTTATATGTATTTTGACTGAAATTGGTTTGTCATACACACACACATACACAGACACACACAGAAAAGATGATACGCAAAATATTTACTAAAAATTGAATATAAATTGATATTGACAAGAAAATTTTTCAGTTAAAAACCTTATGTGCATACACGTGTATGATAAATGTATTTTATTTTAATGTAATTTATCAAATTTGTTATAAAATATAAAAAAAATCAAAAAATCACTGTATGATAAATTTTTTGTAAAACAAAATGAATTTGAAATATGAAGAGGAAATTGATTTTATTTCAATGAACTTCCAACCAAAAAAAAAAAGTAAATTTTTCCCTTTTATGTTCCATTTCAACTGTTTTTTCCTATTCAATATTTTTGACAGTATGACACATATCTTACTTTTTGTTGTTCTTTTTCCGTTTTTTTTTTTCATTTTATTTTCCTAGTAAAAACATCATTTACTTCATTTGATATATTAGATGACATTAACTCCAAAACGAGGAGCAAAATAAAAGTAAAAAAGACAAACAATTCAACCTTTTTTCAATGTAACGATGCAAACATCTTTTTGACATCGAGAAAGGAAAATAAATAATTTAACGGTTTCAATGCACGCACAATTACAACAAAAATTAAGATTGTCATTTACTTTTGTGTGACTCTGTTTGTTATCTGTGTCATGGCATCCTTAATCAAGATGTCATTTTTACAGGAAAAGGTTTCTCTTTTAATATTTTTCTTTATTTTTAATTTAATGGTAGCATGGCAACTCTCGTCTTATTCGTCTTCGTCTCCTTGTTAACATTTTTACATTTAATCGAGTACTTTTCTTCTCTCGTTTTCTTTTAAAGAGATACAAAAAAAAGGCACATTTTTTTTCTTTGAAATCATAATGTTAAGTCAACACCTTGTTAAACGTAATTAATTGGAACCTTTTAAATTTTAAGGATCATACTAAATATTATCATTTTATCAGTATTTAGATTCACATAAAAAGGGAAATTTTAGTGCTATAAAATTGTATGAGTGCCATCATTTAATTTCCGTGCTTCTTGGCAAGAGGTGACTTTGACTGGATTTTTTGGATATCAGGTGAATTTAAAATATTTTCCTTGAATTAAATAAAATTTAAAAAAAAATAATGAGACACACCATGAAATAGGATTTCATACAAAAAAAGCTCCACAGTGGCCTTTTTAGATGCCTTTTGTACAGGAAATTCAATCGATGACCTTCAATTTAAGTTAAAAGAACTTGAAGCTGTTTTTTCAGCACAATTTTTGTTTAAGCCATTTTAAAAAATGTTAAAAATCCAATTTCAGAATTGCTCAGTTAAGAAATCATCTGATCAACATCACTGGTCACAGATACAATTAAATTTATGTAAAGAATTTTGTGTTTTTTTTTTTGAAAAGAAAAATCTTTTCTTATTTTTTTTATCCTTGAAATACCTTAGACAAACTTTTATACAACAAAATTTCAACCTTTTTTCCTTTTGTTTTGACTCGTTAATTACTTAAAATACTTTTTCTTTTCTCTTCTTAATTTCATATTTTATTGTCAGTATGGTCACAGTTGTGGGTTTGAATTTTTAGTACCATTAAGAAGCCTCACATTTAATTTAATTTAATTTGATCCACACTTTCTTGTAATAATGATAAAAATAATAATTTAATGTAAATTGAAATTGAAATGAAAATCATCCAAAAATAAATTTTTTAAAAATTAAAAAATTTAAAGAGTCATCCAGAGCCTCTGACATATTTTCGCTTTGAAGATAGACATATTCATTGTCATAATTCATTAAAAAGCTTGCTTTAGGCATGAAAAAGCATTTTTTTTTTGAATTTTTGCGACATTTAAAATTCGATTCAATTCAATTATATCAAAAATAATAAAAAATGTACACTAAAAGCTTTTAAACTTGTAACCTTAAAATTATTTGTTTATGTTTTTTTACAGGTATCCATGAGAAAAATGGAGAACGTGATTGTGAACGATATACACGAGCGCATTTCCTTACTTAGAATTTACCATTTCAAAAAATTTCACCATTTTCAAAAATTACCATTTTGAATCTGTGGTTTTTGAAAAAAGTTTGCGTGTTTTTGAATATTTGAAATTTGAGGTGCGTATTTTTAATGCATTTCGTTGGAAAAAATGCACTATTATAGACGGTTTGTCCGTCGTTACTTCGTCGGTCTGTTCCATCCATAACTTCGGAATAACCCACAAAAAGCCCAAAATAAAAGAGGCTGAGAGGATAAACCAAATTAAAATCAACTTCGGAATGGGAAAAAATTGATCTCCAGAGCCTGAAAATGGTGACAAGCTCAAAATCCCAAAATGTCTGATTTTTTCAAAATGGCGGAATATTTAAATTTTTTTAAAATTTTTCAAAATGAAACGAATCCCATCAAAATGCACTTTTCTAAACGACTATTAATTAGAATTTTCGAAGACCCTTAGGAACCACGTGTCTTTTATGACCCACGATTTACCGCTATTTAACACAGATCGAAACACAGACGACATGAGCGCTCTCATTCTCGTATTTTTTTATCAAATCAACGAAAAATGCACTTAAAAATGATAATAAAATGAGGAAATTTAATATTAAGAAAAGGTAAGAAATTTTTCTGTGGATCTACTTGGATATGACAAACACTGTACTTAATTTTCATTTATGAAAAGGATTTTTCAAGTGAGTCACTTTGTTTTTCATATTTTTTTCCTTGTAATTTTTGTAATTTTCCATTAAATAAGGATATGCCGTGTAAAATAAGGGAAATACTTGTAATAAAATTAAATTTTTAGTGTTGAGGAAATTTTTGTCAAGATTTTCTAAAATATTTTATCATTTTAATCCATTTTTTACCACAATTTGGCTTAAAATATGGTTTCTGTTCATTTTCAGTCTGGAATTAAAATTCTTGGACCTTATTGGTTTGAATTTCGACTCCAAAGTGTCTGAATGGGCTTTGGGAGTCAAAATAGACCTTTAAAGTCACTTTATGCAGAAACTGCTTAAGAGTTTAAAAATGACAGAGAATTTCAATTTCGTTACCTTTCCCATTACACGTGTCCCTAAAAGTATCACAATACCAAAAACCTTCATCTCACATTTTTATTTGATAAGCCACAAGACATTTTTAGTGTTTCCCATATTTTAGCATTTAAATAAGAAACAATTAAGGTACAATGCCAAAAAAAAAAACAAAGTAAAAAAAGATACAGGTGAAAATTGACACGAACATTTAATACTAATTTAATTATTTTGACCTGAACAATAAAGAACCAGGACATTAACAGACCTTTTTTTGTGTGTGTGTGTTCGTTCTCTTGTGCGTTTCATTCAACGATTAATTTAGTTCTTTTGAATTGAAAGCCATATAAAAGTTTATGATCCCCTAAATAATTGGTCTCATGTGCATAATTTCAATAATAATTGGTCTCTCTTTTATGTTTAGTTATAATCTCTCTTAAAAATAAATTACATAACAAAAGATTCTCAATTTCACTTAAAAAATAAAATGATGAAGTTGAAACATGAAAAAGAAAATTCAAATTTTAATACTTTCTTTTCGTATTGTTTCTCATTGTTATGTAAATTAAATTATAAGTTTCAGATGATACCTTTTAACATTTCAATATTTTTTCTTTAATTTTCCTTAAATTTTTTATTGAAAGATTTTCTTTTTTAAATCCTATTAACTCATTATTTCATAAGTTTTCATACAATTTTCTGATATATTTGTACTTTTTTTAATAGAATTCAATGGTCATTATTTATTGAAATACCGAAAAATGTTCCCTCAAGGATTTATTTATATTTTTTTTTTCTTTTATTATTATTATTATTGTTGTACCTTTTTTTCGTTTCTGTCTTGAAGTGGAGTATAATGTTGAAAATTATATTTAATAAATTTTTCTTTTAATACACTTGAACTTTGGTAAAAAGGAAACTGAATATTCAAAGAAAAATTTTGAAGTTTTGTAAAAGAAATGTAAAAAAAATGAAATAAAGGGAAAGAGTTTTGTATTAATAATAATGAAAATAAAAGTTTTTTTTCTTTTCTTTGAATCCCTTTAGTGAATTATTGTGTTATCTATTGTCATTTTTCCATCCCTTTTTTGTGTATGCCAGACTGCAAATTGAATTGAATTATTAATTTTCTTTTTTTTTCGTTTTATATTCAAATGGGAATTTATCTCAATTTATAATAATCATGAGGAAGATGGAAATACTTTGATGACTTTTAAAGGACATGAAGATTGTAAATGAGCACACTGTTGCACTTTGACAAGGTAATTTTTTGGTTTTTCAGTGTAAAGTTGTACAAAAATTTTATGAAAAATAAAAGAGATAAAAAAAACGTTCATTGGTCACAGTAAATCATAATTCATGAGTAATGAAGTTAAGTAAAATAGCATTCAAAGTAAAAATCCTTTGATAGCAATAAAATTCAAATAAATAATTAATAAAATACAGATATTTCATAAACTGCACACACACACACACACACACACATAAAATAGTTAAAATTTCATCCTAGTTCTCGTCCATTTGTAAAAATAAAATGTTGATGAAAGTTAAAACATTTATAAAGTAATCCAAGTCTTGTTCAGGAGAGACCATAAGATTAAAATATTAAATATTATTGTACATTTTCCTTTAATTTATTGTACGAATGTGAGTTTTGTCCGTATGGACGGTATGTAGAAAGTTATTAAAGTATTAAATATACATCATTTTTTAAAAGGTATTACAATATTCAAATTTCTATGTTACATTTGAACGGGTCTAGGGATAATAGACTTAAGTCGATTTTTTCCAAATTTTACTTTTTTGTGTTAAAACATGCTAATTCGTAAAATCTATCGATTGCAAAAAAAAAAAATTCAAAAACTTATTTTGTTTAGTTTTTATAGCTATGTGCCAAACGACCTAAATGATTTATAAAAAAAATCTGGGGATAAGCGACATACCACGTACACAAAACATAACATATAACACATAACACATAACAACGTATACAAAATTTATTATGCAAGTCTTTTCATAAAAAAAACACAAAATATAAATGATATTTTACAAAACATTATTATTCAAACATTTCTTATGTTTTTCATTTAAACTATAAATCAGTTACTCAGAGCCTTAAAAGATTAAATCAGACATTTAATCAGTTTTTAAATTTAAGTAAAATTGATGATTTTTGGGCTTTATAAACTTAAATAAGTTTAAAAGATCATTTTTCTTTTCCAAAGTTACGGTATTTTCTTTAGCATATAATTGCTTGACACTCAATAAATTACTGGAAGGACAATTTTTTCTGGTGAGTGAGACTTCCTTAAAAGGTTCAGACTCATCAAATGAAGTTTTAAAAAAAAATTTCCCTGGTGAATCCTTTCGCACTCGGATCCACTGAATGGATTCAAATTTCCAATTTGCGTTTTTGATGTCCTTTTTTCTGTACACTAGCTGATTTTTTAATAAACCAGAAAAATTTAAAAACGAATCAGCTGCCATTGGATCCACATGAAATTTATTCGATGTTGCATCGACCAAATTGTACCAATCTTGTGGTACTTCAATCTTCTCTTTTGTTTTCTTTTTGTGTCTTTCAATTTGAGCATGGGCCGAATCCACCTCCATATGGGTATGACCTGAAACTAAATATTTAGAGTCTATGATTTCCAGACTATGGGACTCTTGTAACAAAAATAATGATGCAATAACCGTTTGAATGTTGAGGTTTTGTCCCGGGCACCGATCGCTGTATTTTATAAGATGTTTGATATTTAGTGGTAACTGCATACAATATTTGTGCAAACATGAATTTATTTCATTTGCACCTCTCTTTCCTACACCTTCATGCCACATATGGTGATGTGAAATACTGGTTCCAAGATCATAAACTGTGAGGTTAAACGTACTCAGTAAACGCGAGTAAAATGCTACACTGGTAGATAAGTATGGAGTCGGGAGTATTTGTTGAAGGTCATATGCGATCACTTTAATTGAATTGTCACATTTAGATAGTGCAATGTCACATGATTTATTCGTTGTGGCTGCTTGCCATTTTGTCCAATGAGCTTGTTGTGCCACTTTAATTTCTTCTTTCTCTTCGATTGAAATTTCAGTATTCAATAAATTTGCGAATTCATCGCAATTCTTGCAAGTGTCAATTGATTTAGCCTTGATACTCAAATTTAATGTTTTAAAAATTTGACTAAACATATCAAACTTTACTTTGTTCTCAGGGTAGTGATCAGTGAAGTCCTCAAATAAACTTGACTTCGTATGATAATAAGGTAAATAACGTTTGTTTGATTGGGATCTACCATAATGGCTCTCATACTGTGGCACCGAAAGTAAAAAAAGTTGAGCTTGCTCAACATGTTCTGTCGGAACTTTATTTGCAGGCGGCTGTTTTCCGCGAGTGTACGAAATGTCGTTTGATTGTCCAGTTTTAATTTTTTTGGAGACGATTGTGCGTATTTTTCTATCTGTGAGATTAAAAATTATCATAAAACACTTTTTACACAGTTTCGTTTCTGAATGCATCGATGGTTTTAAATAAAATGAAATAACACTATTTCTATTTCTGGAACTGTTCTTTTTTTGCTGTCTTGGGGCCGCAACCAAAATCAACGATGCAATATATCGAGCCCTTTCATGTAAATCATGAATTTTCCGGAATTCATCCCAAATTAACTGACGATCGTCTTTGGATGAAAGTACATGACAATTTGATGAACAGTTCGGTAGATTTGGTACATATTCACGTAAAACACCCAGATTGTCTAACTTCCTGTTATGTCTGGCACTTCTTGATTGTCCTTTAATTGAAGGGCGACATGGTTTGGAAAAATTTACTTTCACAGGACTAATATTGAAACTAGATGAGCTAGTTAAATACCCAACATCTACAAGGGAAACGACTGGAGCCGGATTAATTTTTAAAAAAACTGCAAAAAACATTAATGCACATTATATTTTGTAGTGATAATTATTTCACAATTCACTTTACCTGTTTTTGAACTCATTTTTCGAATATTTAATGCAAAAATTTAATTATTTTAACCTGAAAAACTAATTTATTTGGCGGACTTAAATTTCTTATTTACATGAATGCAAGATGTCAAAAATGTCATACATTGTTTTGAATTTGTTAGCAGATGTCGTTTATCCCAAGAAATTTTTTAAATTTTTGTTCTGTTATGTCTAATATCCCGTGGAACCGTTTATTTTTGAAAAAAAAATCTGGGGATAAGCGTCTTATCTTTTTTCATTTGATTTTTGATAAAAACTATAAATTATTTTTAAAATTCATTTGCATATATTTAATTATCATTATTCAATTAATAAATTTATTGGAAAATATCAACCAAAATTATTAACATGAAAATTGGCTGAAATAAAACAAAAAGAAATCATTAAATTTACGTTTGCCGAAAATTCACTTTTATCGACTTAAGTCTATTATCCCTAGACCCGTTCATTTCATTTTATGGTCTGAAACTTTCTTCTATGTGCTTTTTACTGTTTAAATATAGTTTGTTATTTTTATAATGAATTACAATGATTAAAATGTAATTTGAATAAAAAGTGTCTTTTTTTCATTTTATATGATCTCCATTCTTCAAAAACCATGAAAGTACCTTTAGAAATGCTTGAAAGAAGTTTTTTAGAGACAAATTTTAAAAGAAGCTTTTTAGAGGCAAATTTTGAAAGAAACTTTTTAGAGGCAAATTTTAAAAGAAGTTTTTTAGACACAAATTTTAGAAGAAGTTTTTTAGACACACATTTTTAAAGAAGCTTTTTAGACACAAATTTGTAAAGAAATTTCTTAGACACAAATTTTAAAAGAAGTTTTTTAGAGACAAATTTTAAAAAAAGTTTTTTAGACACAAATTTTAAAAGAAGTTTTTTAGACATAAATTTTAATAGAAGTTTTTTTTTGACACAAATTTTAATAGAAGTTTTTTAGACACAAATTTTTAAAGAAGTTTTTTAGACACAAATTTTCATAGAAGTTTTTGGAGACACAAATTTTCATAGAAGTTTTTTAGACACAAATTTTCATAGAAGCTTTTAGAGACACAAATTTTTAAAGAAGTTTTTTAGACACAAATTTTAAAAGAAGCTTTTTAGAGACAAGAACACTGAGACATCTCAGGTCTGATTGAAATCTCATTTCATGGCCTCTACTTTTTTGAATGCTGATCGCATCAAATCAATGAAAACTTGAACAATTTCAAAGCATTCAAAATAAATAAACAATAATTTTTCACTTTAACTAAACATTAAAATGACATCAAATATTAAAATTTATAATCTCTCTTCCTAAAATAAGCTGAAAATCAAACATACATCTACATTAAAACTTTCATATTTACATACACATTTTGAGTTTATGGTTTTAACATTTAATTTTGAATTCAACTTCACATAATCATATTTTATTGACATGTTGAATATTTTCAAAGGATTCCTAAAATTATGCGGATAACCAAACCAAAAATTTTCACATTTTAATTTTCAAGAGCTTTGTGTGTAATGTGTAATCAAGTGAGCATGATTTTCAGTAACAAATATCAAATTAAAGCATGAAATGTAAATAATAATGAATAATTTGAAAATTAATTCAAATGAATTTTTAGTCCATATGTTTGTTTGTTTAAATTTTAATTTTAATCAAATATTAAACTGGTTTAAATGCAGTGATGATCAGTTCATAACATATGTGTCGCAGAATGCAGAAAAAAACTGCATCTTTTAACGGTATTTTGTAAATGTAACTGTAAATCGTTTGAAAAAAATTATGTGTGTCTTTTGCAATGTATGCACTTTAGAGACTAGACAACACATACGATGAAGATGAAGAAAAAAACCTTCGAGATATTTTTTTTGCATCTTTCATTTTACATGCATACGATCTTCATCATCATCATCGTTGTCTTGGTTGTGGTAAAATACTCTTCTTTTGATAGAGATTTGAAGATGTGTATAAATAAATAACTGTATAATGCAACTATAATAATAAAAAAGGTACCACATCGTAATATGTCTGTGGCAATGTATGCTTATAAAATGTCGCATTTTATATTATTATCTTAAATATGTATTTATTTTATTTTTTTTTGTATTTTGCTTCCCAAGTCTCATTCTCTAAACAACAGATACTGAAATGCATTTTGAACGAATATTTATTTGCAATATATTGCTATTTTATTGGCGTTGTGCCATTTAGATTGGATGAATTTCAGGACAAATTTAGAATTTTATAGTGAATTGCTTGTGTTATTTTTTTTTTCTTTTAACATTTCTCATGATCTCTATTACACACATCAATATGTAGTTAAATTGTTTATTGCAACAAAATAATAATATCATTTCAGTTTGAATATTGGGTGTGTGTGTGTGTGTGTGTGTGTGACAGAATGTAAATATAGAGGAAAATTTATATTAAAAATCGCTTTTAGATATTTGTGTAAAGTACACTTAATCCTACAATCAATCGTTTCAATTGAAATGTCATTAGAGTTGCTTTACAATTTTATTTATATTAAATTTGAAATTAACCCATTAAGGGACTGTGGGCACAAATTGATCATTTTAACATAGTATCCATGAATCATATGGGTCAAAAGTTCATTATGAATCTGGCCTTGAAGCAAGAACCAAAAAATTTTGGGCAAGATTTATGAAAAAAGGTAAACTGAAGTTTTCAACGACTTCATCAATCACTAGATGGCGCTCTTTGTCGTTGAGAGCCGTTTTATTCGTTTTTTTGGCTTTACTTAAAAAAAAATTAAGGGCATAGTCACTGGTAGCTAAACAGATCAATAGAGTATTTAAAAATACAAAAACGTCTAATTTTTCATTAGAATCCACCAGATGGCGCTGAGAAAACGTTCATGACTCCTGAACCGTGTCAGTAGGGCCCAGAAAAATTTCTAAGATGTTTAGTCAGGTCGTTTATAACTTCAGTCTGATTCTCTGACCACCGAAAGACTTTTTAAGACACAAATTATCAAAATTCTAAAACTCTGAGCCGTTTCAGGTTAAAACAAAGCAAATTCAACATTTTAATGTTATTTAAAAGACATTTACCTTTAAAACTTCACCTCAAACTTAAAAAAGTATCATACACAAAATTCACACAAAATAAAATGAAAGAAAAACAAATTAGAAATACGTCAATCTCTTATAATTTTCTTTTGAAATTAATTCACTTTTGTTATTTCTCTCATTCTCTCTGTTTTTAGTGGTCAATTTGACGTCAAGTTATTTAATTGACACATTATTTTGAATATTAAAATAAAAAAATTGAATTGAAAACAAAACTTTTCGAAAATAATTTCATGTAATGCTTTCTTTTTACTTGATTTAATATCAATTGTTATTGTAATTATCGAATTCTTACAAATAATAAAAATTGAATTCAATTCCACTTGGAATTGGAATTAGTTTGGGACTTTAAAATCCCTCTCTGTTCTCATATTACTTCAATTTAACTTAAAAATCATTAATTATTTAACACATTTCTTCATTTTCAATACTAATTTAATGAAAATTTCACAGATTTTATTCACTTATCCAACTTATTAAATGAATTGTCACTCTTGATTATTCTCATTAGTATACAAAATTTTACTGTTAAAACATTTTACAGCACACTACAGTTTTAAATTAAGATATTTCATTTAAAAACATGAAATCAAATATAAATTGAAAATACAAAATAATTTCCATTTTAAAATTTGCGGTTCTGTCTTTTTCAATTTCAACAGTATTGGATTTTTTTTGTGGAAATTTAATTCCTTTTGCATTTTTGTGCTGTATGTATTTCAAAATATTGTGTGTTTGTAAAATTTTTACTTTTTTTTTTTGATTAAAATTAATATGAAATTGAATTTTCAATTTCAGATTTTAACAGAATGAAATGTACAAAGATAAATAAATATCTGTCTGTTTTTGATGGTATCAATGTCAGAGGAGAATAAAAATGAAAATAATAATGATAAAATTATTTAAATGATTTCCGATAAATTTATTACTTCATTTACAGATAGCAGAAAATTTTGTAATGAAATTAGTATGATGATAATAAAAGTTAAGTCCAAGATGTTGCACGAAATTTATTTTTATTGTTATTATTATTAGAAATTTTGTTGAATTATTCACTTTATTGATTTTAGGTTGAGAAAATTGAAAAGTGTGGATTTGAGGGAAGAAAATATTTTGCTAACCCTCGATGGATCATATCATATTTGTTAAAAGCATAATATATTAAGAAAGGAAAAAGACCCAAAGAGCACAAAAAAAATCCAGAAACCCCAAAAACGAACTGAAAGACCCAAAAAGCAGAAATAACCCAAAGAGCATAATAAATTTAGAAAGGAAAAAGACCCAAAGAGCACAAAATAAATCCAGAAACCCCAAAAACGAACTGAAAGACCCAAAAAGCAGAAATAACCCAAAGAGCATAATAAATTAAGAAAGGAAAAAACCCAAAGAGCACAAAAAAAATCCAGAAACCCCAAAAACGAACTGAAAGACCCAAAAAGCAGAAAAAAAACCCAGAAAGAGCAAAAACCCAAAGAGCACACAAAATCTAAAATGATTAAGGTGAATTATTTTCACAAGAATCTCATTAAAAATCCTTCTCTCAAGCAGAATTTTTTAATTAAATGACCACATTTCGATCAGATTTCACTCTCAAATAGTTTTCACATGTAATTTTGATGCTAATTAATGTCCTTTTCTGTAAATGTATTAATCCAACAATATCCGTATTGAACTTTACATGTAAATCTCATATAATTTTATCATAACAACAACAAATACACAAATAAAACATTTCATTTCAAAAAAGCAATATTTTATGACCAAATTGGGACACACATTATCCAAAAATTTTGTAATCCTTGTTGAAATATTTCTCTTATAATCCACTCACATTTTATTTTTGAGAGAAAATGAACAAAATAAATTTTTCCACATTTTTCTGTATGTACGTGTGTGTGTGAATGTATGTAAAATGAAAAGAGGATAAACAACCAATACACATGCAAAGCTCTCATGCATAGGGATAATAATTAGTCGACACAAATGAATTTTTAATTTCAATTTAAACTGGACCGTTTTTCCAGAGAGTTTCGAGTGGATTAGTGTGTTATTTTAATTCATCATTAAATTAAAATGGATTTTGACGTACACACACACACACAGACATATGTGAGTGTGGTCAACTATCAACATAATGATTTTCTAATTTCCTGGTTGATGTTATCAGGGATTTTGTGGTAAATTTATAATCTTCTTCCATTTGTGTGTGTGAAAGAAAAAGTTTGAAAAAAAATGTTAAATGTAATTGATTCATAAATTTAATATGAAAACACATCAAAAACACCTGCAATCACATTCAATATAAATGAAATTTTATTAATTATTACAAGCAAGAACTTTCATTTTAATTCGAATTCACTCTTTTTGTTTTATTATCAGAGATTGACCATAAACAATCAAAAAATGTGTGTACGTGAACAAAAGTAAAATTACATTCCTCAAAAAAAATAATAAAAATCATATTAAGCTTAGCACGTCACATTGAGTAATACAATATAAATTCTATAAATAAATAATAAAACGACAATTTATTGACCTGCTTATACAATAAAATATGTTTGATATTAAATATTATTACATTTAAAATGTATACGAAACACAATATGCCAATGTGTCTGTTCGTGTCCAGGTAAATTACATATTATTTTTACTCCGAATAAAATTGAAATGTTTTCGATTAATACAAAAAAAAAAATTGTAATAATAATATCAAATATATTGAGTTACATTTAAAATTTCTGATACAAATATCTTTTTTTTGTGGATATTCACAAAATTTGATATGAAAATAATTTTATTATTAAATAATTGAAATGAATTCAATACTATAGTTGATAGTTGAACTGTAATAATTTTTTGATTGGTTTATGAATTTTATCGGTTGGATTAATAATTAATTTTAATGATATTTTAGAAATAAATAAAATGAAATTATGAACTAAAATTTGTATGGGTTTGAGATTAGGGCTATCTTAGCACCTATCAAAAATCTAGTTAATTTAAGGCCACGCTAGTGAGGGTGACAAAAGGTGGCTTTTCGACCCTATACTAAATTCACTTCGAAAATTTTTCGATTTACTGTCTTTTGACCATTTCTCACCTCAAAAAGTTTCGATTTACTGTCTTTTGTCTATTTCTCACTTCAAAAAGTTTAGATTTACTGTCTTTTGACCAATTCTCACCTCAAAAAGTTTCGATTTACTGTCTTTTGACCAATTCTCACCTCAAAAAGTTTCGATTTACTGTCTTTTGACCATTCCTCACTTCAAAAAATTTCGATTAACTGTATTTTGTCAATTTCACATCTCGTAAATCAGTGAAACGATATTTTCTTTTCAAATTTAGTACACCAAAAAATGTATTACTGGAAATCCCAATTCAACATGATCAAATCCATTTTCAATAAAAATTCCAAACAACTACTACTAGTTGTAAAACTCATAATAACATAAATGTTATCAAAACAACACTAAGGGCTTGCATTGAAAAAAAGTGAAACATGATTGTAACAATTTTAATTAAAACACACTTGATAGATGGGTGTAATTTCCCCTTTGGTTTGAAAAGCTGATTCTAGAATTTTTTTTAATTTTATATCATAATAAACTGGCACAAAACGCCAGGTATTTTATTTACGATTAGGTTCCATCTAATAATAGATTAAAAAGGATTTGTTTCTATTTTATTTTATTTTTTTTATTTTTAGGACCTGATCAGATTAAAATATTATGATTTTTATAGAAATTTGATGTCCTTGATAGTTTTTTTTGGTATCCTAACCCAAAAAATTAAATTCATGTAGGTTTAAGATTAATTTAAGTAAGATTAGACTAAAAATAATTTTTTCCATATCAAATGAAGGACCTTAACGGACAAGTGCTTTAATTTTAATTGAATGCAATTCATTTTTTTATTATTTTTTTTGTTAATATTAATAACTTTTTATAGAAATATAAAATTTTAATTGTGATATATCACACATAAAACAAAACAACGACAAAAAAATAAATAAAAATATTTCATAAACTCCCAATGTTCATTTTAATTAAAACCTAGTTTACTTGTTAGTTCTG
This sequence comes from Culicoides sonorensis, assembly GCA_900002565.1. NCBI lineage: Eukaryota > Metazoa > Arthropoda > Insecta > Diptera > Ceratopogonidae > Culicoides > Culicoides sonorensis. The sequence continues at coordinate 400,079 of LN483401.1, read as the reverse complement.
TTGTTGTTGTTTTCATTTTATTTTTTTTTATTTTTTTTATTTTGTTAAACAAACAATTTAAAATGAAAAAAAAAACTCAAAACTATATGAAAAAAAGGACGTTACCTGTCATATAAACTGTTACTGATATAGTTTATTATGTTTGATTTTAACAAGTCAAACACACTTTTCAAATGTGTGTATGGAAAAAAAGTGAATGAATGAAAATTAATATAAATAACAAAATAAAAATGGAACAAAAGACAGAAAAACACAATGAACTTTTAATTAACAACGTAGACTATTGAGAATAGTTGTGCATTGTAATTGTGATGAGTTTATTTTAATGAATTTTTTTTGTGATGTTTCTGTGATATGAAGTGAGATGAAAATATGTAGGGTAGTTATTGAGAGACAGATTTAAACAGAGATCAAGATATTGATTGATGAAAGGTAAGTGAAAATACGGTTTAAGAACAATTGAAATTAGTTTCAGTCCAGGTAAAACAGTCATTCCATTCGCTAGGAAGAGGAGAATCAATATAAAGCCTCCAATTTTGAACGGTGTGCAAATGGAGCTGTCAACAAAAGTTAAATATCTAGGTGTCATTCTAGATAAGAAGCTTCAATGGACATTACACATTTGCAAGAAAGCAGAAGCAGCAACCTCATCTCTTATGGCATGCAAGAGTCTAGTAGGTAAGCGTTGGGGTTTAAAACCAAAAATGACAAAGTACTTGTATACTGCTGTTATTAGACCAATGATCACATACGGTGCATTCGTATGGTTACCAAAGGTTGATAGTCAAACAGCAAAGCAACGATTGGCAAAAGTAAACCCCTAGCATGTGTAAGCATCACAGGAGCGCCTAGAAGCATTCTTCAATTGGACGTTATTGACCAAAAGGAGACGATGATAGTGGCATGGAGAACATAACGTGTCAAAAACTTCAAATCAGGAAATTTTAAAGGTCATTTGGAAATTCTTAACGAAATCTCAAACTTTTGTGACCTAAACTTCTCCCCACTGGTTCCACTGGTACCCCACTGGTTTTGGGTTGAGAGTGTAGCTTTTTTGACAGTTTTTTGTCGTTTCTGAAAAATTTACCAAAGGGAACGTCATTGATACAGATCGGTAGAGAACTCATTAGAACTCCTTGATCACTCTTGGACCTAATCGGGAACGTCCAAGGAGTCAAGAAAATATTTAAATCAAATATTTCAACTGATTTAACCGTCCTCAGCTCATTTCAATCAATGAATAATCAAAACAATATCCTATTTTTCGATTTTTATCAATGTTATCGAATTCAAAGCTAAAATTAAAATTAAAATGAAATTAAATTTCAATACAAAAATAAACAATTTTATTCAAAATTATTATTATTATGATTAATTTTAACAAAAGAATATCGAGCACCATTCAATATTTTTTAATTTAAAACCAAATTCCAACACTGTTTGTTAAATAAACAATAATATTTTACTTTATAAATTCAAATATTGTAATATCTCTAATAATGAAAATAATAATTCTCACCAATAAATTAAATAAAATTTTATAATTGTATTCTATTTCACAAAATTTTATCTATCATTTTAATCTATCATGAAAAATTTGCGTTGCCGAGGAACAACATCACAATATTTTCATTAAAATTGAAACAGAGCACACACACAAAATAAAATTGTAATTTCATCAGTTAGTCAGTGGCATAATGAAGTTAATTTATTTTATTTTCATTTATATTTATTTTTTGTTTTTTGTTATTTACACAGAGAAAAACCTTATTGATTTTTATCAATTTAATATTGTAACCATTATTTGTTTACTTATTTATTTATTTATTGATGTCTTTTTTTTATTATCATTAATAATAATTTTTTTTCCATGGCGTTATGTCAATACAAAAAAAAAATGAAAATTGAAATGAAAATTGAAATTAAACAAATAAATGTAATTCTCATGTTAAATAATTAGTACTAACGATCTGTACTTGAATTCAACAAAAAAATATGACAATGCAATTCAAATTGAATTTAAACAAAAAAAAACTGTTAAGTTGACATAATTTTTATATTAAAATTTTACTTATATGATCTCTGTACTGTTCCATTTTTGTATGTGTCTGATAAAATGCACACAAAAAATGCATAATAATTTTTTTTCCATTTAATTATTATCAGTATTTTTTTTTTTGTATTTAAAAATGCACAGAATTGCATTCAAATTAAATGAATGTATGAAATGAAAAAAAAAATGTCTTAAACAAATAATAAAATTACTACCTCCTGGGATGGCAAGCTGTGTGTGTAATTTTTTTTTACTGTTTTTCTTTTTTGTTTTATTTTATTTTATTAATAATTGAAATTAAAAAAAAATAACACAAATAAAAGAATTGAGCACGCTACAATGAATCGTTGATTGTGTGAGGTGGACTCTTTTTGCATCCACTTTTTGTCCTACAATGAAAATAGTTTTTTTTTCTCTTTACATTAAATGAATTATTAGACAATAAAAAAATTGAGTTCTTTTGTATTTGCATTACAAATTGGATTATAAGTTCAATATGAAAACTGATAAAAATGAAGGAAAAGAGAAAGAAAATGCGCTTCATGTTGAAGAAAAAATTATCATGATGATGATTATGAAGTGAAAATTATGATTTTTACTTTTTTTAACGCATTAAAGGGGTTTTTAACATTAAGGAAGTAAATGAAAAAAAAAAAATAATAAAATACTACAAAAATACAATTTTTGCACCAATTTTTTCTTGAAAAAGCGATGTGATTAAAAAAATGAAAGTAAAATTGACTTTATTGTTATTTTTTTTATACAAAAACCATTAAATGTTTTGAAAAAGTGCATTTCAAAGTAATTTCTGATTTAAATCTATGTAAAAAGAAATCGACAAATTTTGAAAATTTTAGAAAATTTGTAAAACTGCAAATATTTTAAATGTAACGGTTTTTTTGGCATTACTTAGCCCCATTTATGAACTCAACGCCAAAGAGAGAGCGACGACATGACTTTTAAGGCCCATTTGGAGATCAATCTAAAATTTTTTAACGGCATTTCTTTAAATTAAAACTTAAAAACAATTTGTAAAGTTCGTCACTTTGAAATTTTTTTTTGAAAAAACCGTTATTTCGAAAAACATTTGATCGTTTTTAACGGTTTTCAGGCTTTAGAGGCCAATCCGTTTCATATTCCTCATGAGCTCATATTTCAAATAAAAAAATTAACGGTTTTTTTAAATCTAGACTCTGAAACCCCAAACCAACGAGTAAGTCATCAAACGAGCTTCAGTTGGACATCAAAAATTGGAATCAAAGAACCTGAAGCTATATCCAGGTCCAATTTCAGACCCCTCAATCCAATTCCCACTCAAAAGCGCATTTTAACATTAAATTCAAGTAGAATGAAATGAAAAACACTAATAATAGATAAGAAATCCAATTAAAAAACTATCATTTTTTACTTCAAACTGCACAATGCATTGTTTTCATAGCCATAGTTTTTTTTCCTCTTTGATTTTTCATCATCATTATTCATTGAGTTCGTTCGAGTACTTACTTATTCAAAAGGTATTTTCGATGAAAATTACACACACAAAAAAAACAAGAAAACAAATAAAATTAAAGTATTTGTTTCTTGCATTGAATTGCATTACATTGCATTGCATTTCTAGTGCATTTCTTTTTTTTTTTTTTAATTTCAATTTTAATGCTAAATATGTCATCACACACCATTAAAAGTGCAAGGAGGGAGATCGTTTTATATTTTATTTATTTTAAATTATATCTAACTTGTCTCATAATATCCGAACACATGCTCAATTTAAATAAAATTAAAATTTATCTGCATGTTAAAAAAAAAATATTGCATTTCAAAGAATAACAAACAAAAAAATGTCTTGTCTCGTATCGTCTTTTTCTTGTCTTGACTTGAAATCTCCTTGAAGATAAATTTATTTTATATAATTTTTTTGTTTTTATTTATACGTTTAATATAAAAAAGATACATTTTTGATTCGAGTGTGCGTTTATTTATTTGTATAAATAAATGTTTTTATTCTAATTCTAAATTTAAATATTGCAACTGAAATGCACATTTTATAAATGTAACCAATTTTTTGTTTTAATGTAATTTTTTTTTGCTTTTGCTCTTGTTTTGTTGCAATTTTTGTGTCTAGCAAACGATTTATAGGAATTTCATGAAGGAGGGACACGGATTGCACTTTTAGTTTGAACTACATGAAATTTGCTTGAAAACATTGATGCTCATTAATGTGTTTTTTTTTAGTTTTTTATTATAAAAGTAAAAAAAAACGAGAGCCATGAAAAGGGCAAACGATGATATTTTTAACATATTTATTCAACGTAGAGGTTTATAAAATAAAATAATTGTAATGCGCAATCAAAATATATGTTTGAATAAGTGTATGAACAAAAAATAATATTTTTTTTATATTTGAACGAATAAAATGAACTTAACATTTTTATTAACTAATGTTTTCAATGGTTTTTTTTATCAACTCATCAATTTTTGTGAAAAAATTTCCAAAACTGATAAAATCATGAAATCTTTAAAATCCGTGAAAACTCTTAAAAACTGAAATCACAAAAAAACCAGGAGGTTGTCAGGTCACTTACCATTTTGGCGCATTTGGCAAACTTAACGTTTGGCAATTTTAGCGTTTGAAACATTTAGCGCTTAGTAAATTTGACATTTGGCCAATTTAGCGCTTGGAAAATTTCGCGAAATTAGCGAAATTGGCATATTTTGCGTTTGGCAAATTTAGCGCATTTGGCGCTTGGCGAAATTGTCGACTGCAAATTTAGCGTTTGGCCAATTTAGCGCCTGGTAAATTTAGCGCATTTTGAACTTGGCAAATTTAGCGTATTTGGAGCTTGGCAAATTTTGCGTTTGGCAAATTTAGTGCATTTGGCGCTTGGCAAATTAAGCGCATTTGGCGCTTGGAAAATTTAGCGTTTGGCACATTTGGCGTTTGGCAAATTTAGTGCATTTGGCGCTTGGCGAAACTAGCGACTGCACATTTGGCGTTTGGCAAGTTTGGCGTTTCGTGCAGAATATTGAAAAGGCCGGATCAGGTCTCAAAATGGACCACAAAATTTTTGCATTATTAGGAGAAAGTATTGAAAAATAATATTTTTCATAGTAAACAATTCTTCAGTTCGTCGAAAACATCAGTTTTCAAACCACTTCAAGTACTCATAATATTTGAAGTTCTTCAATAGTTTCAAGTTTCAATAAATTTTAACGAAAACAAAAAAAAAACTAAAATTAATGGGACTTGACTTACCTTTCCTTGCATAATGAGCCGGATTGTCAGGGTAACGGATGGATCATCCGACAACTTCAAGTTAGATGGGATTGTAACTTCCATTTTTTCCATTTTAAATTCTTTTTTTTTATCGTAAATTTATAACACTTTTTATATTTATTTATTTATTTATATAATTAATTAATAATTTATTATTACTTTTTTTTAATTGTAATAATAAAATAAAAATAATTGATGTGTAAATGAGATTATACAAATATTTGATTAATTTATACTGGGTTCAAGCTCTTTAGGTTTCACTTTTATTAAAAATATTTTGTTTATTTATATAATTTTTTTTTGTATTTTTTTAAATTTACTTTGATGATTTTACACAACAAAAGGATTTGAAATTTTATATTTGTTCTGGTTCAAAGCTGGGAAATAATCATTTAAAATTTTATGATGATATTTTGAATATTTATATTTTATAAATAAATAGACAAGAGATTATTAACGGTGTGTCGGTGATGGGACTGGATTTGCTGGTTGCTTGTAATATTGAAGGTTGTGTGTGGACAACTGGAATTAAAAACAGATAATAATAAAAAATGGAGGTTAATGATCAAATTTTAATAGTAATTTAATGGAAGTAAAATTTTTGTCTTAAAATAAAATTAAAAAGTGCATTAAAATTGTCTTACTTTTAAGAAAAATCCCTTTTTTTACTTGTTACTAATAAAATTGAGACCACACATTCAATTACACACATAAAATTTAACTTAAATGATAATAAACCGTTATTTTATGTTGTGCTAAAATCTAAAACTGTAAATAACAAGACAAGTTAATGTGCATCATGTGCGAAAAAATGCTGCATCTCATTTTATTTATTATGAGGTGTGTGCGAAAGTTACACCAATTGATTTCTTGTTATAAGTGTGTTGAAGAAAATGAAGAACATGACAAAGGTACGTGATTTTTATGATATGAAAAAAGAGAAAATGTGCTTTAAAAGTAACATAAAATTATGATTTTCAAAGGTCCCAGGGCTCTAAAGCCGTTTCGTGATCCCACTTTTCACTTATGATGTTTTTTTTATTTTTTTTTTTGAAATTTAATCAAGCTGATTAATTATTCAAAGGATACACGTGCGATAATTTTCTTTCATAAAATATTCTCTTTTTACAGTTAATAACAGAAAAATTTATATCAAAAGAAAATTTTGTGTTTTAATCATCAGTTATTTTGAAGATGATTATGATACTTTAACATGAAAATACTCATTGATAATAATTTATGAAAGCTTATGATAATATAAAATTTAACACGGGTAATTTTATCAAAAAGTTTTAAATGAAAGGAGAGAGTGAGAGAGATGACTTATAAATAATGTGTTTGTTTAACCAAAAAATGACAATAAAATGGAAAATAATGAGAGGCAATTTTGTAACAAAAAAACTGAACCTTTGTCACTTTGAAAATTTTTCTATTAGTTTTAATTTTAAAAATCCATCTTATCATTGAAAAATGTGTTAATTATGTTAAAATAAGGAAACGGTATCATTGAATGGATCAAGAAAGTGCATTTAAGTGAAAAAATCCATGCCCTTGCTCCGAGCGTAAAAGCGCCTTTTCATTCCAAATGCTCAGTCGATAAGTAGAAGCTATAAGAAAGAAGAACTTAGATTTTTTAAGAATTTTAGATTTTAAGAAACGAACATTCTTCAAGAGCTTTGTGACAACTCATATGGGTAAATTGGTGGTCCGTAGAGCTAAAAGGTTTTCATTTTTAATACACCGTCCTTCAACTGGCATTGACACATTTGCCAGACTATGTGACGGATAAACTGCTGAAAATTCTTGACAAAATAAAAAAAATTAGAAAGTTGCCAAAGACGCGTAAATCATTTCTAGGGGATTTAAGTGACACGCCCAAACCCGTCTACATCAGTGGTGGACATTTTATGTATATTGGCATAAAAACAAACCTTTTGCTCTTCCCCAATAATCTGCCGCTTCCACCTAAACTGCTCATGGATATTTCATATGATGGTGTCAGTTTGCATTAATCGTCATCTGATAGTATGTGGCCCGTCTATGAGTTTTTGAATTCACCCGAAATGGATATTCGATTAGTTGGAGTATTTATTGAAAACAAGAGTGAATTATGTCTGGATCAATTATTTTAAAATTTAGTCATTGAAATGAATCAAATTCATGTCAACAACTGTATTGTGGAAGTCGGGACCGACAAAAAATTGGTGTCATTCGGGTTCAGATTAGGAGTTGCGGACACATAAGCTAAATCATTTGGATTTGGTAAGCCTTATCATATTAACGTCCGTCCATCCCTTTGTCTACAGTTCGTCTGGCCGCCTAACCCAAATGGTTCTTCACCCATTCACTAAAAATAATTCATCAAGCACAAAAACTCAAATTTTTTTTTTAGTGATCTACTGTTTGACATCGTTGTTGGCATATGCATAGTGCGTCTTCGACTGTGTTGAATATGTTTAAGTGTGTCTTCGTTTTCTTTTTGTAATTAGGATTCTATTGACTGAAGTCTTTCATTTAATTTAAATGGCAACAAGATACAAAGCCCTAAGCTACAAGGTTCAACATTGACTACATAATTCTATTCTTAAATTCTAATCTACTAATACTAAAATCAATTTTATCACAGGCTGCATTTTATTCCATCATCTCTCTACTCATAGGCTGGTAAAAAGTGTAGTTTCTCCTGCTAGCTTTGACTTCGAACAAGCGGCGATGTCTTGTGGTCACAACTGGACAAATAAGTTTTGAGAGGATAGTATTGATCGTTATGTGCCGAAAATCGTATTTTCTTTTCAATTAAAAAAGTGCTAATTTACAATGCAGTAAAAAACTTTTACAAACTTCATTCTCTTCAACTCAATTATTCATAAACTACGATATTTTTCCAAGTTTCATTTTAAAAACAAAAAACTTTAAATATTAATTTGAATTTCAATCTCTCCTTCTTGCAAATGAATCCGTACTCTGATAAAGGTCACCTTTTTAAATATTTTAAGTATCATTCACATTTCAAGTAACGATACACAAATTGTGTCAAACTTGATTATTTATTTTATTATCTTTTACAAGTTACCTTTTGTGTGATTTATACAAATTTTACTTTAATATCAAATGACTCGCAAACATTATTCTTTAATTGAAAAATAGGCCATAAATAATTCGTAAAAAAAATTTATTTACGAATCTAAAAATGCTCTACGTCGTACACTAAAAGAAATTAAATAAATCAGCGTTTTCTATTACTCTTTCACTGATATTCATTTTATTTATTTATACATGAAATAAAATTTTCATTTCTTGATTGTTACATTGATATATTGAAAAAGTGTACACATACACAAAATATTTTCAATCAGTTCACTACTTCACTTCATTCAGATGTAATGATAATAACATGCTCTATATTATAAAATAGACATTTTTTTACTGTTGATGTATAAATACATAAGAAATGCAATATAAAGAGTAAATATGATATAAAAATGGTAATTTAAAAGCTTTTTAAGATGATGAATAAGTAATTTTCTTTCCCATTGGCATCATTTGTTCAAAATACATTTAAAATATTTCTTTATATTCAGTTCATGTGCCCTTTTTCATTATTATTATTATTATTATTTTGCCTATTTTATTTTTGAAACATGCAATTTTATATTAAATTTATTACATTGTTTTATATTTTGAGTAACCCTTCCTGCTATTATCTACTTTACTTCGTCTTCTTCAATTGTATTCTATTTTATTGTATGAATTCTTGTTAAAAAATTTTTCGTTTACAATGCAAAATTGGGAGAGAGAAAAGAAACAAAAATTATTATAAAATATTTGGCCAAGTAAATTAGAGTAATGAAACATTGATCATCATCATTATTATGGTTGATTGTTCAGTGATTTGTTGATATTCTTGTTATAAGGCATCATCATTATAATGTGTTTGTCAATTATAAAGGGATGATTTTCATATAAGATAATTGTCTTGGTTTTTTTTTGAAGCCAGTTAACAGTGTCGTATAATATCAATTCTAGGTGAAATTTGGTTAAAAAGATACTAGTTAAAAAATCGACTGGCGGTGATTACTGGGTTAAGTGTGATCTCATTTGGTCCCACAGAGATAAGCACGTTCGAGTCATGAACTGTGATGAAGATGAACGATGTAGTTAGAAATTTCTCTTTTAATGATTTAAAGCCAAATTTATTGTTTGAGATTGTGCCATTTTTGCAAAGAAAGCAAAAAAATCTGTTATAAATTAGTTTTTCAAAAATTTTTGAAAGGTTGCATAGAACGGAGATCACCCTGTAGTTGCCAGGTTTCTTCTTTCTTCCGGTACCTTTATTCAAGGCTTTAACTTTAGCTTGCTTGAATGAAACTGGTAACTCTCCTGATTTCAAACTCGAGTTGATAAGCGCTTTACTAAGGTCTTTGCATTTGATTTTAGTATTATAGCATAATTTAAGGTCCTGCAATAGTAACTTGTAACATTGTCACCTCTTCCCAGGTAAGTTACCAAATTTTTAGTTTTAATTCACACACAGCTCATTCAAAGTCAATCAAATTCAAATCATAGTAGAAACAAAATCACATTGATCTCAATTTCATTCCACACCAACTGATCTAATTTAACATTTAACACTTTGACTTGTATACACTTCAATTTAAACATCTAACTGTATCCCTTGAGTGTAACAAAGTACACAACAAACCAACACCAACACATAAATAAAAAATAATAAAATAAAAACAATAATAATAATTACAAAGAATCACGTTTTATAACATTACAAGAGAGTACATTAAAAAATATGACCAAGAAGAAGTAGAAGAAAATCAAGTATTTACCGTTAGATGAACTTATGTACTTACTTACTTCAAGTAAGAAGAAATAAAATAAACTTACATTAAACATACTCTCATTATTATTATTATTACACAACATACACACACACACACACCACACATCAATAGTGAACAAATGATTCAATGTTTTATGTACCAAAACAACATTTAAGAATATGCCAAGCGTATTCATACATTTAAGAAAAAAAAGAGTAAAAATAATATTATTATTATTATTAATATTATTGCATGATAAAAACGATTTAATATGATATACACTACACACAAAAATCTTATGTTGCTCTTTTTTGCACAGATTCAGTGTAAATGTATGTCGTTAAAGATATAAACGAATTCTAAGTATTTCGCGTGCATGTACACACGTATACACACACACACCTCCATGTATATGAGTAATATGTATGTGAACTGATATATTAAATAAATGAATTGAGGAAATTATTACACCATTATAATATAATACACATATAAAAGTGTATGTAGCGTTTTATAAGATGCTTTTCTAAATAGTAGACGCAATAATTTATCGTTTCATTATTTATTTTCTTTATAATACTTTTTTTCCTCTTACTACTTTAATATTACTATCTATGTATGTATATGAAAATATATGAAGCTACATAAGTGAATATTCATAGATTTCATTATTATTATTATTATTATTTACCAGGAAAAAGTTTCTTATAAATATTGTTTTTTCACAATGCTGTATTAAAAGGCAAAAAAATTGGAGCAAGAGCGTTAATATAACTAGTTTTAATGTATTTTTATTTATATTTATAACAATAATAATAATGATATAGAGAAAATATAAAAAAAATATATACAATACTAAACAAAAGTTAGTGAAGGAAATCTACTCTCAATCACCATATTTGTGGTTACATTACAAAGTGGATGTAGAACAAATATTCTATGATAATAATAATACTTGTAATACTCATAATAAAAAAAAAATAAGTTACTGTTTAATCATAATAATATGTGTAATATTTAAAAGAAATAAAACATGACCTATTGTTTTCAATATTTTTTTTGTATTTGTATATGAATATTTAAATATACATTTTGCTATGCATATTCATTTTTTTATTTCTTTAAATTTATTTAGCGCACTATGAGTTTATTTTATATTATTGTTATTATTTGCTTCTACTATAATTTATCTGTATTCAGGTATATAAATAATATATTAATAAAAATTTAAAAGAAATAAATAAATAACGCGTGTCTATTGTTTATGAATTTGAGGGCGAATAATTGTAACTGTTACTATTTTTATAATAAATCTAAGCAGGTTTTTTAAAGCAAAAAAGAATTGTATTGTGTTGTCTCGATTTATTTGTTAGCGACTTGATGTTAACAAGTAAAATTGTGCACTTATAAGATTGAACAATAAATTAGCGGTATAATATTATTTTCTGAATCAGATAAAGTGTTTGAAGAAAGTTCAGTTCTTAAGAGTTTCAAGAGAAATATTCCAGGAGGCACATACACACGTGATAGGAAGGATCAGGATACATTAAGCAGTTTTTGAAGGCTTCAATAACCACAACAAATATGTATCAATGAGGTAAGTATATCATATAACAATTAAAAGACTGATACATATTTTCTTTAATCAAAATAAGTTATAAGGATCTGAGCATCCAGACCGACATCAATATGAAGATATCTTTGCCAATGACCTCAATTTTACGTTACTTCTTGTTATGATAATGAACACAGCATCTCGTAATATGACACATCAAATGTAAGTAAAACGTCTGTTTTTCGTGACTCATTTAATCATAGAGCAGGCATGAATAAAAATTATCTGAATATTTACATCAAAAACACTTCCTTAATTAGATTGCACTTCAAGAAAGGTAAGTTGAAGTATTTGGAAATATTCTGTTATATCATGAATTAAGCATTAAATTTTACCCATTGTTTTCATGTGATTTAAATTGTGAGCATATTATCACTACGAAGGCTGGTATTTCAAGTAGCAAATCGTTTGACTGAAGAAATCAGAAAATTTCAAGATAATCAAAGAATCTGTCATACTATTGAACTCACTCACATGAAAAAATGCAAATTTTCCAAAATGAAACATTGAGAACTATTATAATTATAAATGTTCCAGCAGCTCCAACTAAGTTCACAATAGATAGCCATTAATTTCACAGTTGAGATGAACCGGCTCTGACTTGTCATGTAACGAAGGCTTTACTACTTTGATGTTATTTAATCGAAGTCTTTAAATTAAACCTATGACAAAAAGTTGGGTTTCGCAAATGCAACTTAGAAATAGGAAACAAGGTTTGCAGATTAACACAAAAGTATGCAAATATGAATGAAATTGTTATCAAAATTGACTCTTACTTATTGTAGAGAGCTCTTCAAGCTGGTTTTGTTTAATCTAATAGTGCTGAATGGAAAACGATATTAAAGTGACTGGCCAAAAAAGTTATCACACAAATGTGTGTTAAACTTACTTTAAAAAAAATGCTAATATCGCCTTTGTCAGAAAAATTCGTGAAACAGTTCTTTTAATTTCAAATTAAGACTTTTTGTTCTTCTCTCATATTTAATATTATAAAAAAAAAATACTTAACCACGTTGTTGTATTTTTATTATTAGTTATATCATGTAGTACATTTAAGTATGATATACATTCTAACATTCAAACAAACAAGAAAAAAAAATGAAATACAGAGACATTTTTATCACATCAAATACCTATTTTGACATGTAAGTATTTTTAAAATACTTAATATAAAAAAAATATACCATTAGCATATCTGAACAACAACAAAAAATAATAATAATACATTCTCATTTCACATCTGTGCGGAAATTAAGTAAAAATGATAAAAAAAAAATGCTTAATAAATAAAACAAATTTACATTAATATGAGAGAATATGAACTTGAATTTGTTCCATACGAATTTTCTCTTTAATGAAATGTTTCTTATCAATAAAAATGACGTTAAAAACATAATCATATAATAATAATAATGTAATGAGACCTAATTCAGACTAAGTCTTTAAGAATTTCAATGATTATGATGCTCATGGTGAATGTGTATGAAATTTTTGGTACATACATGATACACAAAAGCGCGGATTCTGCGCATGATGAATAAAACTGTCAAAATAATGTATTAAGAATTATTTACATATTGTTTGCTTCATATTTATTTATTTATTTATCAAACAAACATGTGTACCGTATACAAAAAAAAAGAAACATCGTTTACATGGTTGATTATCATTATTTTATAAGGCTTTTACAATGAATGGGTATTAATATTGAATTGTGACATTCAATTATGATTTGATTTAAAAAAATATGAAATATTACATTTATAAAACTTTGTAAGTGTGTAACATTTGATATGAAATATGAAGAAAGACGAAGAAATTATCTTCAATTGTGGACTCATTATTGCTTCCGTTTTAGAAAATGTTTGAGATTAAAATCAATACACTCGCTTTTTTAACGCTCAATAAGTGCATGTCACGTACATGTATAAACATTTTCTGTGATATACTTCGATATAGCAATATGTATAAAATGTATGTGATTTTTGCATGCAATGCTGATATAATTTTGTTGCATCAGAGCATCAACACAGCAAAATAGGGACACATGTGAACCAGTTTATCTTGATAAATTTTCAATTTTTTCCCTTTGTATGCAGTTATTTTTTTTATTGCAATTTTATGCACTTGTTTCATTATTTTTAATGATAAATATCATACTTACAGTTATTTTAACTATGAATTGTTATTATCCTAAGAAATTTTTGTAAAGGTCTATTGTTATTTTTTTCGATACAATTATGTTAATAATTTTTCACATATGATTTTTGCAACATATTTTCTTTTTTATTTGAATTTAAAATAAAATTTTATTATTATTTTTATTTTAATTCATTACACACTTAATTTTTTATTATTTTTATCTCTGTTTAATAATAAAAAAAAAGTTATCGATTATTGTTTTCTGTTATTATGAAATTTTATATTTATTATTTATAATATTATTATTTATTTATTTATTATTTTTTTTATTTATTATGTGTTTGTATGGATGTGATATGATGACAAGGAGAGACCAAGGCAAAATTGTGTATGTATGAAATTAAAACTCAATCAAAACTGAAGACCGCATCGTTAGTCGCGCTCGTCTTTGTATTCAATTTTTCTTTTAACATGCTTAATTTCCTTTGTATTTGTGTGTATGTACATTACATTCATACATTTAAACACACACTTTTCCTTCTAATATAAATACACAACAATATTATTATACATATATAATACTTTTTTTTTGTTGTTGGTCAAAGCACTTGAAATTTCTTTTGAAACTTTTCACTCACTATATACGTTTACTAGACACTTTTGACAATACACTTATAATAATTGATATAAAAGACATGTAAGTCCATCATTTAAACATGATGTTTCTTAGTTTAAGTTAAAATTCTTTATTAAAATATACTTAAAATAAGGGACTCGATTTATCAACACAAAATTTTTTGTTTTACCATAAAACAAATTCACTATATGTTAGAAACGTCAAAATGACATATACACACACACACACACATACACATTCATTAACATCACATATAGCAAAATATAATTTATACGTCAAAACAATCATTTTTTATCTCTTTTTAACACATGTCGGCTCATATCCCCTTCTCTTTTCATATACATTTTTGTCAATCTGATTTTGTGCAGGGTTGGAATTGAATTTACTTCAAATTATTCTGAATTTTCATATACAGTACAGTTGATTTTGTTGTTGTTATATTTTTTTATTATATTGAAATGTAGTTGTGTTATTATGATTTGCAAAAGGGAAAATGTGTATGTTTATTTGTGATTTTGTGTAGTTGTATGAGTGTGTGTATGGAGCATTTTATGCCGGTAGACAGATATTTTACAGTTATTTTGTTCATATTGCAGTTGTGTGGAATGTGTACTTGCATCTGAACTTTTAAGATAAACAGGTACAATTGGAAATCTTATTAGAATTTAAATGTAATATGATAATTTGATTTTCATAGTGAAATTTAAAAAAAGTAAGACGATCAATTGGATCAGGGCTTTCAGGTGAACTTCTCGCATGCCATCTCAATAGTCTCAATTTTCTTTAATCAAAATAAGTTATGAAGATTTGAGAATCCAGACCGACAACAATGTGATAAAACCTGTAGAAAGGACCTCAAATTTACTTTTTGTCATGATTATTAACACAAATATCCCGTAATATGACACATCAAAGATAAGTAAAACATTCATTCGTGACTAATTTAATCATAAAGCAAGCATAAATAGAAATTATCTGAAAATTTACATCAAAAACATTTCCAGAATTGGATTGCATTACAAGAAAGGTAAGTTCAAGTATCACAGGAGGTTTTCAAGGTCTAATGGTGTGGTTGGCATTTCTTATTAAATACTTCGATTCTGATACTTCATCTTCATCAACTGTACATTGCACTATATAGATATTTCTCGGTTTGACTAGAGCAGTGGCTTATGGATTAGTCTTTCAATTTTAAAGGTTGACAGTTTTATTATCAGTTCGACCATGAGACTTAACATTCTCAAATGTCGCTTTTTCGAGCTGCCCAATTTGAGTTAAAGGTTTGAAAAAGATGACAGCAAAGTTTCACAGACCCTCTGATGATGATAACAGCTTTTCAAAACGAGCTCAACTCATGGCCTTTCACAAATTTAGATAAGTGAATCGATTTCCATCTACCTGATGCTGCCTACTAGCAATCATACCAAACTGACGCTAATTAATTTAAACTGCATGAACCATACGATGCAAATCTATACCACACACACACACACACACATACCACACAAACCATACTGATACACAGTTCAATGGAAGCTGTAAATTACCCGGCTTTATATACACAATCAAATTCATATCATATCACATAATATTCTAACCCAGTAGTACAGAAGAGAAATGGTCAATAATTGAATCATATCAGTAGACTCTCGTACAACACATTCAAAAATATTTGTAAATGCATTCACTATAAATATAATTTGCATCATCTGATGGTCCACTTGATTAATTTGATTTTCTCGTATGCTCTACCGTTATATGATGAATATTGAGTTAAAATAAAAAAAAAAAACACATAAAAATAAACGAGCAGCTAAAAAAAGCATCGTATTTGCTCTGATGACAACGTAAATGATGATGAATTATTCAAATTTGCTAAATATCTGGCTCTAATTAAATTGTTGTTGTCATTCCATTTTATTTCACAAACTAAAATGTTATCTACACACATTCTGATTTACTGAATGAATTGTTTTATTTCATTTAATTTTTTTTTTGAGATAACTAATCCAATTATTTGAAATCATTGCATTGTTATGTAAATAAATAGTCAAATTTTTTTCTTCATTGTTTGCAAAATCAGTGAAAAGCTGATTTGTAAACAAACACACTTATCATGAGATTGTCAGCACCCAATAATATTTAATGTTATTATAATAATAAAATAGATAATATCAATTTAACACAGTTTACTAAACATATTGTTAATAGTGCAATTATATTACGATAATTATTATTATTTTGATGACATCCCAGGCGCTGAATGTTTTCATGGGTGCGTGTGTGTGTGTGTGTGTGATATAGTTTATTATTATTATTATAAGTGCTATGATGTTGTTTAACATGATGTTAACATAATGTTTATGCTTATTATGATGATGACTATTTTTACTTAGCTCGATTTAATGAATTTAATTAAAGGCCCATATGAAATATTGATGCGAGAGTTTTCTTTGCAATTTTTCGTTGAAAAACAAATCTGAGGTATAAAAATACAGAACTTGCCCCACTGGTCTTTCAATGGCCCCACTGGTCTTTCAATGGCTTCACTGGTCTTTCAATGGCCCCACTGGTCTCCCAATGGCCTCACTGGTCTCCCACTGATTTCCCACTGGTCTTTCAATGACCCAACTGGTCTTTCAATGACCCAACTGGTCTTTCAATGGCCCCACTGGTCTTTCAATGACCCCACTGGTCTTTCAATGGCCTTACTGGCCTGTCCAACTGGTTTTTTTGTTTGAGAGTGTAAAGCATTCAATATACAAATTCATTCTATGAACATGAGAGCCAGAGAGGCAACATCGATAGTCACAAGCTTGAATGAATTTAATATATCAAGATTTTCAAATCTTATAGAAGAAAAACCACGATTATAATTACCCTTAAAATAGCAGAACCAAAAGTGCTCGTGCTTAAGAGCCAAAACTTGAAGAAAACGTCAATTTTCTTACATTGATCATAAAATACACATGCAAATGATAAAATAAGACCCAATTTAATATAATAATCAACCACACATATGTTCACATATGTCATACAAAATTTTACAGGAAGAAAATTTATTTTTCGAGTACCCTTTTCAGCCAATTTTTCCAAAGGCAATTTTATTTTATTCGTATGGTTAAAAAAAAAAATGGCACATACAAAGAACAAAATTCCCTGAAAAGCCATCATCATAAAATTCATTTTTGCCATTTAAACATAAGCATCATTGTGGTTTTAAACGAGAATTTTATTGATGTGATTACACACAATACGATAAAAATGATGTGCATACATATTTTGTAAAAATAAAATCATATCAGACATTGTCTGTTTATTTTCTAGCAAGTGATGAGACACAGATGATGTTAAATTTACATAATCTTGATAAGATGAGTGAATATAGTCAATGCAGCATTATAACAATGTGATATAAATAGTAGAGTAATAATAATGAAATAAAATTTGTGTGTGTGTGTGTGTGTGTGTTTTCAATAATAAAAGGATATAAAATAAAAATGCAATGTCGATTGAATAAAATGAATGAATGAATGAGAATGAAAAAGATATTTCAAAATGACATTCAATCAATGTTTTGCCATAAAATTATGGTTGAATGAATGTTACAATGAATTGATACAATTGAATGTTGTGAGATTGGAAAATTTTTACTGGTTTTGTGTTGAGGTTGGTATGTAATTTTTATAGAAAATTGACATAAAAGATGATTATCAGGCGAAATTTCAACGGAAATTGGTTTTTTTTCTTCATGTAACTGGACGGAAATCAGTTAAAAGTTTGTATTGGAAATATTTTCAATCGATAATTTTCAAAAGTTATGTTAAACACATAAAATTTTTTTTTATTTTAATTTTAATGATAAAGTTAAAGCACTGAAATTTTTGTCATATTGATAGTACAAAAAAACTTTGAAAATACTTTTCATTTTTTTGCTTGATTCAAATTCAATTAAATTCATAAATATCATCATTTTAAAGTTAAATTCATGATTTAATGTGATAAATTGAAATTTATGAAAAAAAAGTAATGACATCGAATAGTCTTGCTGTTGTTGATATGATTTGACAGTACATTGCTGTTAAATTAGATTATGAAAAAATGAAAAGCACAAGTTTTCTACTTAATGTCAACACACTCAGTTTCAGTTGATTATATTGAAAGTTTTGTAAATTGATGGAAAGAAAAAAATGGATGGAGTGAAATTGATTTTTAGCGCTTTTTTGGTCGATTTGGTCCGTCTGGGTGTCAACAAAATGCTCGACCTTTAAAAAATGGAAGAATTTCTCGCAAAACCACGCACTCTAGTTGAAAACGTTCCGCAAATCGACTCGTAGTGCTTGGCGATAACCCCGCATTCGGGGTGATTTTCGGACAATTACGAGGCGTTTGCGGCGTTAATTTTTTATCATTTAAATGTTACTTTTAGCGCATTTTCTTAAAAAAAAAAATGGTATTGAGGGTGGTCATGCTGTCCGTCCGCCTGTCTGCTTTTCGCGTTATTTTCGCAAGCCGTGGTTTTTACGATCCACGAACCGCGGTTTTAATCCAGTGTTCATATTGGCTTTGGCAACCATATTGGATTAACTGCACGACCGAAAACTCGATAAACGCCCGCAAATCACCCCGCATGCGGAGTTATCGCCAAGCACTACGGCGCAATTTGCGGGGCGTTTTCAACTTAGGGTGCGAATTTCCAGGAAATTTTTGGAAAATTCAAAATCGTGTAGAACCTCCAAAATTTTTAAAATCACGAAATATTGCAGAATTTCCTGAATCGCGGAAACACAAAACTCCCAGAAAACAAAAAAAAACAACCAAAAGACAAAAAAACACAAAAACCTCCAAAAACGCTCAAAAATCCTAAATAACAGATAAACCATGAAAGGAAAAATTACCACTAACCCAGCAAACTTTTTCGAATTTAATCAAATTCTTTGAATTTTGTAAAACCATTACGGTTTCTATTAATGGAAATGCGCTCGTGTTCATCGTTCACGTTTTCGTCCTACATTTTGTTATATTCATAGTCGAGTTAGTGGAATTTCAATGCTTATAAGTAAATTTTTTCATTCTTTTAACGGTTTTCATGAATATTTTGACAAAAAAAGTCTTTGTTTGTCCAGAAAAAATTTCTCAGTGTTGCAAAATTTCCTCGAAATCTTGAATTTGTCTTCATATGAATCAAATTTTATGCCAACAATGCTTTTTTCATTTAAAATTATTCACACACCAATAATAGTTATCACCCTTTTACTACTGCAAAATATCTTTAACATCATCTCAAGATATGAAAATCTGTTAATGATCGTTTTCTCTCATTTTCTTTCCATATTTTATGTTAAAAGTTGTCATTAATTCGTAACACCATCCGCTTAACGCCTCAAGCAGTACAAACACTGTCTTGTAAAAGTAAAACTTCTTTTTTTTTCTTTGCTCATTTTCTGCGTATTACATTTCAAGCCACAATTCATATCAAATGTAAAAGATTGACTTTTTTTTTAGTTTGAGTTTGAGTTTGGCCTGAATTTTGTCACAAAATTTCTTCTCTGTGCTGTAATTATGATAAATATTAACATTTATTTCAGTGAAACTTTCCCAGTTAGCAACTTTGACTGAGTTTTATTTGACTTAAATTTTTCTTTTACTTTGACTTCATCTTTGATTGAAATTCACAATCTAGAAAATTTTATTTAAATAGACAACTTATTTGTTTTTATCTTACTGTTATGATGTTTGCACGTCTCTCATAGTCATAAGTAAAATATGTGATTCCAAATGAGATTTTTCATTGAAACCAAGCATGGTCTTTTTATTTTCTTGACACAAATATTACATTGAACAATATTTACATGAAACCCCTTTTTTTGTAACTTAATAGATTTGTTGCTGAGGTAATTTTGCTTTTCTCTTGGTATATTTTCAAGGCATTGCTCTGGTTCTTTGTTATAATATTTTTGTATTGAATGTCATATGAAATTCTATGTGACTATATTTTAAGAATTGAAAGAAACACCAAAAATTGATTGTTTTCTTTTGTATTTTGATAAAAATTGAATTTCTTTGGTAAAGAAAAATGAATGAAACACAATAAGAGATTTCAATTCAAGACTCAAGTTGAAAAAAAAGATCAATGAAGGTGAGAAATTCGTACATTCATTTCAATTTCACGTCTTTGTGTGTGTGTGTGTGTAATGTGACTGTAAAAGCCTAATATCGGATTCACTTGTTATTTTTTGTAAGAATTTTGCTTTCTCTTTTTTGTTCTTATGCACTGCAAATAAAAATTGGTCCTTTAATCATCTCATAATGATACACGAGTGATTAAAATGGTCTTTTTTCCCTTTAAATGATATGAAATTCAATACAAATTTCACACCGTCAACAACCTGCAAATGTCCTGTAAGCGTTAAGTAAAGATCTTCGTTTTCGAAGTAAATAATTTTGCTCTGCGATGTCTTTTCAATTAACAGTGTATGTTAAATGTTTTTTTTTCTGTTGTTGACACATATTGCCCCTGGCTGTGCAAAAATTATTATTATTATTAGTGCAAATAATAATATGAATGAATACAAAGCATGACTGTTCAATTTTTATTAGTATATTAAAGAAAAATAACGATATTGAGGGGATTTTGCTTCAGATTTGACTTGAGAAATGTAAAAGTCATTCAAAATTTATCAGATATGGTCAATGAAAAATATTTGGACCAATTCTAATCTTTCGTACAATTTTTTTAAAGAGGATTTGAGAAAAAATCGACACCCCTTCATCCTTAACAAGCGCATTGCTCGTTAATTTGAACCAAAAACGAGTTCCTTTGGCGCTCATGCTGTCCGTCCGCCTCGCTGTGTCAACAAAATGTCAAAATATGTCAAAATGGTCGACTTGGACCGCTTCAATTTCCAAAACTGCGAAAAATTGAAGCCCTGATCGTTCCAAGACCTTGAATCAATCATTGAGCTCATGAAGCGTTGAGCTTATGAATTTCATTTAAAGCCAATTTCACTTTCAATTTATACATTCAAAACGTATCATGACATTTTTTCTTTTCATATTCACGGTAATTGCCTGGATCACGTTTTGTATTATTAATATTATTATTTGTTCAATTAAGTAATTTTTTTCAATGTAATATGACGATGATGATTATTATTATTAATATTAATTTATTAAACATATTCGTACACATTTATTGCAAAAAAAAGAAGAAAAAAAGGAAATGAGCAGAAGGAAAAAGGAAATCAATAATAATATCAAATAAATCATTTTCTTCTCATTGAATGAAATTCATGAGTGTGTGTCACATGGATCTTTTTCAGTCAATTTCAACAAAAATGAATGTTAGTTGACTCGAATAAAAATAATCAGGTGCTTCAAGGCATTTTTCCTTTTAATATTATTATTAGGACTCAGTTTTGTCCGTATATGAAAAGAGAAAAAAAAATAAAAATATATATTGAGAAAATCCTCTTAACATTGATGATATACATCAACTTATAACACTATTGTCTGCCTCTTAAAGTCAAAGTATCGATGAAAATACTTCAAAATTTGTATAGTAATAGATATTTTTGATTACATGTATTTTATTTTCTTGTAATAAATTGAAATCATGCCAATTTTCAACCGGTATCTTACATTAAAAAAAAATTGACAAATAGATGTTTGGCATCAACGAGTAATTTTGTTCCGACATTAAGAGATGAGAAGGAAAAATCATGTAAGAAAATGTTGTTGAAAAAAATATGTATATGAAAGTATGCACTACTCTTATTTTTTTCTTATTTAGATGATAAGAGTTGGAAGTGGACACACACTGAATCGAAAATTACCAGATTTTCGCCACCCGAACCAATGGAAAATGCCGAAAAATTTTGGTTCCCCTAAAAAATCACATTTCGTAAGTTTCAGGTAAAAGTGACCTGAAGCAAAGTTGCAGAGAATATTTCAAGCTGCAACTTTGCTGAACTGACCAAGTCGATTTTTCATTAAGTTAGAGCCCAAAAATGGCAAAATACGCAATTTTGAGCTCATTTTTCGGTTTTGCAGTGACAAAAAATCATATTTTCGTAAGTTTTAGGTAAAAGTGACCTGAAGCAAAGTTGCAGAGAATATTTCAAGCTGCAACTTTGCTGAACTGACCAAGTCGATTTTTCATTAAGTTAGAGCCCAAAAATGGCAAAATACGCAATTTTGAGCTCATTTTTCGGTTTTGGAGTGACAAAAAATCATATTTTCGTAAGTTTTAGGTAAAAGTGACCTGAAGCAAAGTTGCAGAGAATATTTCAAGCTGCAACTTTGCTGAACTGACCAAGTCGATTTTTCATTAAGTTAGAGCCCAAAAATGGCAAAATACGAAATTTTAAGCTCATTTTTCGGTTTTGGAGTGACAAAAAATCATATTTTCGTAAGTTTTAGGCAAAAGTGAACTGAAGTAAAGTTGCAGAGAATATTTCAAGCTGCAACTTTGCTGAACTGACCAAGTCGATTTTTCATTAAGTTAGAGCCCAAAAATGGCAAAATACGCAATTTTGAGCTCATTTTTCGGTTTTGGAGTGACAAAAAATCATATTTTCGTAAGTTTTAGGTAAAGGTGACCTGAAGCAAAGTTGCAGAGAATATTTCAAGCTGCAACTTTGCTGAACTGACCAAGTCGATATTTCATATATTAAGAGGCATAAATGGCAAAATACACAATTTCAAGCTCAATTCAATCAATCACATTTACAAGTGCCCTGGTTTTCGCCTTACAGTGTTTGTCCAATCATCTTGCCATGAATCTCTTAAATTACACATAAAATCAATGTAGGAACAAACATTCGATATTCATTCGCACACACCAATAATCATCTACATGCGATTAGAGGATAGATAATTGCAAAGTTTTCAGATTACAACACGTTTGATTGAATTGTCAAGTGGCTGCCAATTATCCTCATTGTATTTTATATATAAAACATAACATGTAATATAATGTTTCACCAAGTACTTTTTCTAAGCAGAATAATGTATTTTAATGATAGAAATCGAAAACTTCAGCCAAGATATTTGATATTTTAACAAGGATATACTGTGCTTAAGGTTAAAAGTGTGGGTGGGTGGGTTATTGGAATGATCTTCAATTATTGTTGATTTCAATTTCATTTTAAAGGTAAATCAATGTAATACGGGCTTGTTTTTCTTCATTTCATTCAATTCAAATCGTAATTGAAAGTTATCAAGAACTAAATTAAAGTTTTGGGAAAAATATGAAAGTTAATCTCAGAATCTTATCAGATTAGAATGATAAAAATGGGAAATTCTAACCACAGGGCGGTATAGAAAAGTGCATTTCGATGGGACTCGTTTCATTGAATATAATTAAGTTTTAATTTTAATACTTATACCGCCATTTTGAAAAAAACGGTCATTTTGAAAAAAACGGTCATTTTTAAAATAACGGCCATTTTGAAAAACTTTCGCCATTTTGAAAAACTTTCGCCATTTCGAAAATTTAAAAAAAAAAATTTGAAAAATCGGACATTTTGGGCTTTTGACCATTTTCAGGCTCAGGAGCCTAATTCTTGAGCCCATTTTCTGAGCCTAATTTCTTAGCCTAATCTTAGAGCCAATGAATCAAAATTCATTTTAGTAAACTTCTCCACCCAACAAAACAAATCATAAATTATTTAAAATTTTAATCGTTTTTAAAAGTTTTTCAGGCTTCGGCGGCTCTGGAGCCCAATCCATGAGCCCAATCTCAAAACTAATGAGTTTAAAATCATCCTTAAGACCTCCTCTGCCTAATAAAAAAAACCTGACCTCGCTCTGATGGACCATTACGGAGTTATGGAACTAAATGTGGGTCGGAGTGTCAGAGTGTCAGAGTGACGGAGTGACGGCGGACAAACCGTCTGTAATAGTGCATTTTTTCTTACGAAATGCACTAAAAACATTGTAAAACTTCTAGTTTAAAGAAAGTAAACACAAAACTAATGTAAAGAAATAAATTTAACAAAACAAAAAGATTTTCCTGAAGCTGTTTTGCTTTTGTGGTATTCACACACTGAAATAATATTTTCTTTAAGATAAAGTAAAAACAGCATACGAATAAAAGTAAAATTTTAATTATAAATTAATCATTTGAATATTTATGAAACGGAAAATGATTTTTAAAAAAATTGCTTATCCCTTTCCATCCCATGACTATTAATTTACTAGTGATTTTTAGAGAAATTTTTTATTATAAATTCAAGGAGATCACAATTTAAAAAAGAAAATTATTTGGAGAAGGTTTTTCTTTAAAAAGAGACAAACTTACGTTGGAGTCCTACAGACTTTCATACAGATTTCCGTCCGATCTGCTTGAATTCATGGATAATATTTTTTGATTTTTTTTCTCGAATTTTTATAGAAATAAGTCGAATTTGATTCTGCTGACATGAATTTTTACACAATTAATTTTACTTTGACTGACATGTAATGGACGGACAGAATTCGCTCTCATTAGCGCATTTTCTTAAAATTTCTTGAATTTTCCATGAAATTTAGGGCCAATCATAGTCGAGATGGTTTGGAATGAAGGTGTATAAAGTAAATTAAAATTTTATCGCTTTTAAATATTTCATTTCAGAAAATTTACACACACACCCACATAAAAGCACTCACACACAAAAAATCAGCCATATTTCTCTCAACTCATTTGTTTTGTACAAAGCCCTGTCAAAACTACGTCTTCTGCAGATAAATACAAATTTAATGTACATGTAACATAACACATATCAAATAATATACATTTATTTATTTATTAATAATATTACAAAGTTTACAATTTGATATTAAATATTCAAATACATACACACACACACACACACATTTAACTTATATGAGGAGAAGCCTTAAAGTTGATTTTGACATATTATGTTTGAAATATCTTGGAATTTGACTATACAAAATTAAATAGAAGTTTTGAATTTCGTTCATTATTGCTTCTCATTTAACTTAACTTTAACATGTCACATATAAATAGTTTACTTTGTGAATGTGTACATTCAATAGGCATTCATTTTGATTTCACAAATTAATGAGCATTCATCATCAAATAACATTGCCATTTAATATTTAAACATAAAGGAAATTCAAATTCAAGTTAATATACAGAATTTGAATGGTAGTAGTTTAAATGATAATAATAATTATTTAATGACATTTATTAGGAATTAAGTTAAATTTTTAACATTAATTGAGATGAGATTTTAGTTTGAATTTCAAGGAAAATTTGTCATTTTCACTTGAATTTCATTCAGTGAGATCTGGTTTTGGCAAAATTTGAATTTGAATTGAAATAAGAAGGAAAATTTGTGGTTTTGAAATCATTTTAACTGAAATACGTCTAAAACAAATAAATTGACAGTAGCATTGAAATATGAACTGGGATTTTTATTTTTTTGTTGAATATCAGGCAAAATTGTTCATGGAATCTCAAAAATCAAGCTCCACACATTCAATGAGTCACGAAATTCAATTTTAACATGATAAATTATGGTAAAATTCAATGAATTTTAAAATCCCAGTGCACATTTAATGTCTTCTTTCAGTCTTTCATGTTCTTTGACATGTCAAATCAACTAATTTTATGAAATTTGCACTGGAATTTTTTTCTTTTATCATTAAAACTAAGATTGATCCAAAAATCAAATGAAAAATACCAATAAAATCATCCCCTAGGACGGAAAGAGCTAAAAAATGTAAATTTGACATGAAAATTAACGTCAACTATTAAAATTCATTCCCAAGAACATCACACCTACACATTGAAAGTGTTTTTGTCCCAACTAACAATGTTAACAAATAACAAAAAAAGGAAACAACTTTTATTACTTCAATCTTTTAATAGCAAATTTAAAATCAAGTTAACCTTTTCTTTATGATATTCATGAAAAAATTACAAAAAAAATACATAAAAAAAGATCACAAAGGCAGGTCATAATATCAGTAACAGGTATCATGTCCGTTATTTTATTAATTTTTAATGAACAACTCTATACCGGATGAGAAATTTCACACATAAAATTTTCGACTCAAAGACACCCAATCATAAAAAAAATAAACCCAGTAGTTTTATTAAAAATTCAAAATATTTTCTCGCACCAAAATTGACACTTTTTTAAATTGCTGTCCGGTTTCCTTTCGTTTATCAGATTATTTCATATTAAAATAAAAAAAAAATGAAAAAAGACAATAAATTAAAAATCACATCATTTTCACCTTTTTTCACAGAAAATGAAGCATAGTTCACATTTTTTTTTTTCATTTCATAGTAATTGGATAAAAAAAACTCAGTCCAAAATCTAATGATATTCTATTTTCTTCTGAAGTTTACCAACTTCAAAAATTACAAGTTCTTTGAAAGTGAACTCAAAAACGAAAAACAAGTGAAAAAAATATCAAAATCTAGAACTTGTGCAATTTTTGATAAGAACAATGTTTGATAGATTATTCAGAACAAAAATTGGACAAGTTCTAGATTTTGATATTTTTTTCACTTGTTTTTCGTTTTTGAGTTCACTTTCAAAGAACTTGTAATTTTTGAAGTTGGTAAACTTCAGAAGAAAATAGAATATCATTAGATTTTGGACTGAGTTTTTTATTTTTTATTTTTAAGTGTTACTTTTCGATGCATATTATTAATTTTTAACTTATTAATGGCTTCCTCTTAGAAGTTACAGTGAATACAATGGAAATCTCGTAATAAATATTAAATGTATTAATTTGTTGTTTGTACATAAAGCACATTCCTTTAAGAGTGATATTGTGATGAATGTGAATGAAAAATGTGTGTATGAGAAAAATTTTTTTCCTGTTTGTTTTAGGTATATGGTGTCTTCTGGAAAGTTGCTCAGAATGATGAGGCGGAAATTTTGGCATGAAAATAATTTTCCATTTTCTTGGAAAATTTTCGGAAAATCGGTTTTTCCATGGTCACCCTATTTTTTTGTATGGACACCCTAATTTTTTTATAGCCTATGTTACCCGGGCTTTGAATGGGTAAATATGCCTAGAACATACCATGGGTCTATTTCGAACCGTTTAGCCGCAATCGTGGAAGAAACTTTTTTTGTGCATAAAATACAAAGAAGAACTTGTAATAAGAGTGATATTGTGATGAATGTGAATGAAAAATGTCTTGTATGA